>JANIIA010000008.1:38621536-38639579 GCA_027478495.1 Erythroxylum alaternifolium
AGTTCATTATACAATAATAAACATTGGTGTATTTTTTATTTCAATAAAATATTTTATTTTTATTTATTCTTATAAAATTTTCATCTTATTTATTATATTCCGGTTTTATAGCGGTTCACTACCGGTTGAACCTCTAAACCTTAAACCTTTCCTTCGACCGTTTCGATGTCTGGTTTAGTTTTTAAAACATTGCTCAATTCTTGTGCCTTGATTAACATAATGAATCTAATTCTAAACTCTCTTTCCCTTGCAAAATGACTAAAACAGTTACAGTTATAGTTCTTGTTCTTGTTCATGTTCATATTCATATATTAGTCTGGATCTCCTAAACATCTACAAACTGTTTCTGTCTGCTGTTCTGATGAGTTTAACATAGAGCAACGGGTTCTTTTAGGTAGCACGGAGAAGACGCACAGAGGTGTGCTAGAGGTATGATCACCGGAAAGTCATCGATGCTTGGCTAATTGTGGAGTCCTTAGCGCCCACGTCTACGAAAGGTTCTTTCTTGTCAAGCAGTTCGAGCAGGCGAAGGGAGTGTATGAGCCGATCAAGTTTTGGAAGAAGGCAAGTTGAGTGGGGTTGTGGCTTAGGCTCAGTTTATATAAGGCACCGAGTCGAAGCCATAACGAAGTTGCACTGATGATGTCTGTTTCATCAGGGTTTTATGTGTAATTTGTTATGGATTTTTTTATGTGATTCTTTTGTGCTTCCTTTGTAGCAAGTACTTCGTACATTTATATTTTAATGGTAGGTTTTTCAGCTAATTTGTTCCATTATATATATATATATGTGTGTGTGTGTGTGTGTGTGTGTGTAATATAATATTTATTAACAAAAGTGTCAATTTATTATAATAATATAAAGATACATATCTTAAATTAATTTGTAAAATTTATTATAATAATATGCATGTGAGTAATCTTAAAAAAGATGCATAAAATAAATTGTAAGCATATTTTTTACTTAAAAATGGTGGAATTTTTTGACGTAAAAAATTGTCGAAAAGTGAAAAATATCGACAGAGAAAAGCATCTAAAAGCTTACATAAAGTGTCTAAAATAGCATTTATGTGTCTAAGAAAATCGTCGAAAATGTATGTTTTCGATGCATCTATGTGTAAATAGATTTTCAAAGCTTAAATGCGTAAAAAATGTATGTTTTTTCGATGCATCTATGTGTCTAAGAAAATCGTTGAAAATAATTTTTATGACATTTGTTTTTTTACACTTTATAAAGTGTCTAAAATTATTTTTAAGACACAAAAAAGCGTCTAAAAATTTCACCTTTTTTGTCTTTAAACTCCATATTTTGTTGTAGTGAAATACTTATTTTATGTAAAAAAGAGGAGTTAGTAGACTAAAGTAGATAATTCCCTATTAACTTGGTGGAGTTAGTGGAACAACTGACAATTCCCTACTAATTTGGTAGGTTAACGTAGAAAATGAGTAGTTTTAACTTACTTGATACATAACTTCTTATAAGCTTTTATAAAGGCGTCATTTGTAGTTCATTTGGAAGTAACATTGCACATTTAGTTATCTGATACAGTGTTAAGAACTTTAAGAGAAAGTTCTTATGAGAGCTTCAAGTAGGGAGTTTTTTAGTGATATTGTTGTGGGGTTCTTCAAGTTAGAAGCAAACTAAATTCCTTGTATTGCTTATTTATTTTTGTCATACCTCTCTTGTTTGTTTATTTGAATGATTTATACAAAAATTATGTATTAAAAATATGAGTAAAGCACCTAAATATGAGTACCGTAAAGTGTTTAAACATAAATAATTTTATTGATTACAATCTTAAGAAAAGGTTGAGTTAAGCTTTCATGGACTTAAACTTAACTATTGCTTAAGGACTTTGGTAAATTTACTTTGATTCTGTTGCACCAAAAAAATGTTCCATTGTAACTGGTATCAGAGTTAATTGGTTAACAATGGTACCAAAACTCCAATAGGATAATTAGGATTAGAGCTTCATGAGGAGTTCTTCATTATTGGTGACCAATGATTGGCATAACTAATCTTACAAAAATAATAACTAGAATAGTGGCAACCATTGGTCCTCTAGCCCCAACAAAAGAGAGTGTAGTTCCTTTCTTAGAATGATTAAAAGATCTAGATTGAGCTTTTAGAGATAAAAAGAGCACTCAATGAATAATTGAAATCTTACAAAGAGAAGAGATATGACTTGTTAATGTTGATACTTAAACGTGCTATGTTTAAGCAAGAATTAGAAGTCTAATTAGAGAGAAATTTGGTAAAAGTGTGATGCACTTCAAGTTTTCAACGGTAAACAAAGTGTCAAGGTTCTTGAAAATTATTTGTAAGACATGGAACAATTCTTTGTAATGATAGAATGTGTCCCATTAAGAGAAGGTGTCGATCACAATGATGTACATAGATCTCTAATAGTATCAGTGCAAGTAGATCTCCTGTCGATACTTAAGAGAACATACAAAAGGAGATAATGTATCAATGCCTCCCTAACAACACTTCATGACTCGTGAGTGAAGCTTTACAATAGTTAAAGCAAGATGACTTAGTGTAGGTGTATGTGAGAAAATCCACATATTTAATGTTGGATGTGCAAAACATGTCAAAGAAGGACAAGTTGTTTAACTTTATATATGGTTTTCAATGGTGAACATTAATAGAGCTTTAGAGACAAAACATGAAAGACTTCCCTAGCATAATAGCAATTACAAATGTCTTGGTGGATCTATAAAATGCCACCACCCATTCAAATCAACAAAGAGAGAAAGGAAAATAGTGGAACTTAGAATGTTTTGGAAAAAGGTAACGAGAAGATATGTAAAACTTCTCACTATAAGTCAAAGAAACAATCAAAATTGAATATTGCTTTTTTCATTTATAAAGGGCCAAAATTTTCTTATGAATGCCTAAAATGGAGGGTGGGTGAAGAGTAAATTAAATCTAAGATTGCAAAAGATTAAGGAAAAGAAGTTGAAGAATCAACAGAAGAAGTCTACCCTAACAAATATTCTAATATTGGGCACAGTGGGCTTTATGAATGGATGTCTAAAGAAATATAAAACCGATGTAACTTTTGGCTAAACAGTCTTTAAGAAAATCATGTGCAAAGGAGTTTCCATGGATTATATTAGCGAGGACATTGAGTTTTTCTCATGGAGTTGCTTTGTTGGACTTAAAATTTTTAGCTAAGGAGTTTATAAAAGAATCATTTACAAAGGAATTTTTGCAAATTATTTTAACGAGTACATCAATTTTTTCTAATGGAGGTAGTTTATTGGACCTTTAATTCCAATTTGCATAATCGTGCAAGTGTTACTGATGCTTGACACTCGGGTTAATACAAAGGTTGCATGTTGACTATAAAACAAGGAAAAAAATTATACGTAGGTGACACAAAACTGTCATTTTTTATGGAAGTTCAAGAATTGGAAAGCATTAGCATGCAATGGGGTATATTGACAAAAATATTCAATGAGAGGTAATAGTCAAATATGAGACCAAGATGAAAGGTACAACTAAGTTTGAGGATGCATAAAGGAACTTACCTTTGATGAGAAGGTCAAAAATTATGTAAACATGCAAAGTTTCTTACTTATATTATTATTAACCTAGGTTATGGAGCAATGGGACTACGGTATGAACGTATTTGAATAGAATATACGTAAAAATTGCTTAGGATAGCTAAACCTAAGGCTATTAAGGCACTTTACTTTAAGATTTAATGATGTGACGATATATAACAAGAACTTGTAGATAATGGCCTAAGAAAGTGGAAGCAGTACCTAACAAAGTGCGAGCAATTTCTTTAAGTAATGGGAAAGTAGGTCAAATGTTATGGAGATGGATTGACATCTTCCAAACATTAATCTCATATGCAAAAAAGGAGTTACTGAGCTAAAGTGGACAACTAAAGAAACAATGTTTGTGAATAATGGCTTTTGGTATTTCTCTTATTAACGTACCAATTATTTATAGAGTATAATAGTGAGTTATTTACAACAAATTGATGAGATCTCGTTGCTAGGGATTACCTAGTTAGCTAGAAGAGTATTAACATTTATCTATTATGCTTTGAATTTCAAATAGATGATAATCCTTATCACCCTCTCGTAAGTTAATCATGGAATGCAATATTAGTCAACTTGTGTCTCAAAGCAATAAATAGATGTTATAATAACCTTTTTGTGAGAGGATCAACAAGTTGGTCAATTGTTGATTCACACATAATGCCTTTATGGAAACTTTGTCCCAAACAAAGTGATAATCAATCTCTAAGTGTTTCAAGGGTGAGTGAAAAATAGTAGTAGCCAAGTATCAGGCATTTAAATTGTTACGTACCAGAGTGGGATTATCATTAGTTGATGGATGTAACTTACTGAGTAGGGAACATAGCCAATGAATTTCTTAAACTGAACATGTAAGCGTTGCATATTCTAGTTCTATGAATTAACAAGAGAATGTACATTTCTTGTGAAAGCTCCAATAATTAGATTGCAACCTAAGAATATTGTAAAAAATGTTGTCGACTTTTTGTCATCGATATAACATACCCATTCTGAATCAGTATAAGCACTAATGGTAAAAGAGAAAGATTTAAAGATGAGCAAACCATGATGCATAGTCCTTTTAAGGTAACAGAATATTCGTTTTACTGTTGGATAGTGAATGTCTTTATGAGCAAGCATAAACTAAAATACTTTGTTATTGACAGAAAAAGAAATTTCAGGTCTCATTAATGATAAATATTGCAAACCTCTAACAATACAACAGTATAAATGAGCATCCTCAAATGAATTCCTATAGAAGGCAGAAAGGTTAATCTTTGAATATCCTTATGTGCTAATTATATTGACATTTTATATTTTGTCTTTTGTTAACAGATCACGAATGCATTTAGATTGATCTAACAACATTTTTAATTATGTTCAAGTATCATCCATGCTTAAGAAATAATGCAGCCAACTAAAATCTTTTATTTTAAATTCAAAAATTAATTGCTTAATGGAAGATTCTATTGCCTTTGAGTGAGTCCCAATTAGAATAATATCATCAACATAAACGAGACAATATAACTAAACTTTGTCACTAATGATGTAACACCCCACTCCCGCTAGACCCGAACCTGATATCGAGAATTAGACTTCACTTTCTTCACATGAAATGGAGCTAAACTCTTCTAGTTTCTTTTAAGCTAAAAATCACCTCAATTGCACATCCACGTAAAAAGTTATGGCCTCCAGATTTCATGTCTATCTCTACTCCTACATCTTCCATACCATTTCTACACCATTCAACACTCAATTCACTTCATAAATTCACTACAAACCATCTTACAACATCTCTTTAACCATTTGTCCACAAATTGGCAACACACACACACTCAATTTTTCCATTAATTCCAATTTCTCTCCAACATTCCAATGACTCAATTTAAAAAAATTCTTAATTTCATATTTCTAGGTTTCCAGTGCCATTAGACAGTTATTTTCACTACCGGTAAACCTCTATTCTGTCTCTTGACAGTTTTTCGGGTCCGAAAATGACTCCGAAAAATTCCCAGAAAATTTCTATAATTCTCTAAAAATCAGAAAACCCTAATGATCCTCTCCAATTCAATTTTTACACACTCAAGCCTATTTTTCAAAAATTCCCATTTATTCACAATTATACCGGGAAAATGTCATGAATGCATGTACAGATATTTTTCATGTGCAAAAATCACTGTTCACAAATGCATGACCATGAGATGTGTTTTCCTAATTTCTCCGATTGATTTCACGTGTACCCGTTTCTATGGTTCAAACCGTTATATGAAAACGGGATGTTACATGGGTCCTCCACGAAGTCGTTTAATTTAATGTGTTATACGACGTCGTTTGGTCGATTACTTGGAATTAACTTACTGTCTCTTTAGCTTATCCTTGATGAAGGATAAGCTTTTAACTTGTATGTTATTAATTATTTCAATACAATATCAACTTTTCAAATAAAAAGGTGAAACTTTAAGAATATATATAAATATATGTGATACTTTGTCCTAAGAACATTTTATAACTCATCTCCCTAATAAGATATTCCATGGACGCTGTGGGTGTAGAGAAAACAATTCAACAGTTGGAGCAAAGTGTGCCAAAGATAGGAGCGACATGACAATGGACAAATCCACAAGTCATACATTAAACATCAAAATCAAGGCATCGGACGTTGGATATTTGACACCAAGTATGATGCGTTGAAACCAGCAAAGTGGAAATGGGAAAAGGAGGAAACAATCTATGGAATAACTAGTTTGGGAACCTAACCAAATTAGACACAGTGAAGATATTGGAAAATCTCTTTCTTTATGCCCCAAAACTTGGTTCTTGAAATACAAAGATAAAGATTTTCAAATCTAAGAACAGGGCAGGCAAAAAGAAAAGATTTTTCTTTTGTTTGCCTTGTGAAATTGAGAGATTTATGATGAGATCGTACAGATGAATGAAAGAAAACAAGAAAAACGAAGATAAAGAAACACACCACAACCAAATGAAGTGAATGTACAACAATAAAAGTCAAACCGAAGTGGGAAGAACTCAAAAAGCTATGCTTACGCGGATTCCGCAGATGTTCACTTCTTTGTCAATCTAAAAAGGGAAAAAAAAGAATGATTCAATAGAAGAGGTGGGGAGAGAAATATCCGTTGGCAATGTATAACCTTTCACAAAATGCATGAACATATTTAAGTTACGAGAAGAGGCTTTTAACCGAAAAGAATTCCTTTAACACATGCATTATTTGGTTAAACACATGCTTTTAAACACATGCATTATTTGGTTAAACACATGTTTTTAATTACATTTTAGCATTTGAAAAAAGAGATAAAAAGTAAAATTTTTGTATTTCAACTCTTACATATAAAGGTTTTTTAAATTTATATAAGTTACTTTCCTGCCAACCAAATGAGATCAAAAGGTAAAGTAACATCAAATAATAGAAATATCAAAACATTAAAAATGAGAAACTATGGCAAAGGCTTCATTTAATGTGTAGATATCAAGCACCCAAATACACGTGAAACATCGATTAATGAAGGGGTCCTCCATCTGGGCCGATGTACTTACCAAGAAACAATTTTGTAGGAAACAATTCAAATTGGGAAGGGAAGAAGATACAAATTGCTTTTCAAAAGTTTTGTAAAAAATCTAAGTTGGTTTTATCATTATTTTTGATATAATGTAATGCTTTAGCACTTTTAATATAATATTAGTAGCATCTTAAATTTTAAATAAGTTAAGTCTTTGACAATTTTTAAGATGTGGCTTATAAATTTAAAGGTTTATTACAACAAAAAAAATAAAAACTTTCATCAACTTTTCAATCATATCCTAAACTTAAAAAAGTAGCAATAAAATGTCCGAATTTTTAATTATTTTCAATTTTAACTAGACGTTAGTCCTATCATTATCTTTGTTGATATGACATTATCACATGTCAGGAGATCTTCATTAATCAGACACGTCAGTCTCATTAAGAGAAGTGAGTTACATTAATGAAACAGCATTGCTTTTTATGATAATAAAATGACATCGTTTGAAAAATTCAAACTAAGGTTTGCAATTTGGATGGAGTTTCGATAGATCTTCTAGGGATTTTCAGATGTCAAATGGTTATAATCACGGTTCTACTTTTAAGGATTTCAATTCAAGATCGCAGACGTATAAGAATAGGCGACTTACCCTATCATCATGATGAGGTGATTGAGAATCATAAAAGGTTACATGATATAGAGGCGATGTGAGGTGTGCGTGAGTTTTTGATTAATGAAATTGATGATTGTAATACGAATCGTGGGAGGCGTGAGCATTATAAGAACGAAGAGTAAGAAATGCGAAGCAGTAGAGGAAGTAAAGAAGGTAGTTATGACTTTAATCGAACCATTCTGGTTATATTGATAATACCAAGTTTAACCCGTTTAAGGGGAAATATCATAATCTCTATTTGGATTAAATGATGGTAGAGGAAATGAGAGAAGGAAGCCTTATCTATCTTTCAATTCCAATTCCCTTGTAACCAAGGCGATAATGACTCCTAATTCTGGGCATATTCCTTCCACAGATTTGATACCTATGAAGAGTAAAATTAGAGATGAGATGGTACTAAGGATTTTTTAAATTCATCACTTGCAATTCATCACATGCAAATTCCAATGATAATGGTGAAAAGTTGGATAGTTTAAAAGGTATTCCAAATGATATAGCCAGTTGTAGTAGGGCCAGTGCTTGTCTTGAAAAAGATAGAATTGTGGGATCTTCAGAGTCCTGTTTTAGATAAAGGTAGAAAAAATATTTCTGGTAAACCACTGTCATTAATCATTCCAGGGAAGAAAAAGACAATGAAGAGAGTAATGAAGTAGTTGCAGATCCTAGTCAAATTTACGTACATTTTTATCATAAAGAAATGACATTGTTTCATTAATGTAACTCACTTCTCTTAATAATACTGACGTGTCTAACTAACAAGAATCCCGTGATATATAACAGTACCACAACAGTAAAGATAACAATGAGATTAACATCTAACAATAATTGAAAAAAATGAAAATTTGAATATTTATACTTTTTTTAATTTAAGTTATAATTAAAAATTTAAGTAAAATCTCAACTTTTTTTGTAGTTAACCCTAAATTTAATCTCTATCATATTATAATTAGACAATTTGTAAAAATAAATTGTTTAAAATATCAGCTAAAGGTGTAATTTTTGCTTTAATATTTCACAAAATATGAAATAAATTCTTATTATTAATTTTATTACTATTTTTAAGATGTAATAACATTAAATTACAATTGAGTATTGCAAATTGAAAAGTAATTGCCATTGGCTTGCCTAGAATGGAGTAGACCCATGAATGGACTACGGTGTGGTTCCCTTAAAAACAGAAAAGATGGTACAAAAAAAACAATTGATCATTCTAGGGAAATTTTGCAAGTCAAAAAACTTTTTACAAATCCACAATTAGATCATTCTAGTGAAAGAATTCTGGGTGTTAAGCCATACTTGCTCAGCTTAATATAAAACAATTGATCTCCGAAACAATAAATTTGTATAAATGGAGTGTTCTTTTTTTAAGTCACGGACTTTCATTGGTCACCCTGAAACGTGAAAGAAGAAAACTATACCATAACAAGCGCAGCCTTCAGCTCCTGCTCAGTCAATTGTTTGGAGGACGGACTGAATTTAGTATCTGATAGGGTTTGAATATCTTCCAATTGTGCAAGCTGCAGAGAAAAATGGTTTTTAGCTGCCCCCACAGTTCTCTCGATGAAGAGTGATCGTGGCATATACTCCTTCATACGGCATATGAAATCCAAATGGTTCCTTCCCTATACCAGAAGTAGAGAGCACAATTGTGTATATATAAAAGAAAAATCAGTTGTCAAGGTAAGGTCTGTTCTAAAGAATCGTTGATAAGTCCAGGCACATTATGATTCCTGGAAAATGACTATCTCAACATGTGTATCAAGTCTATCATCTCTCCTTGAAGTTGATACTTAAATTTAGCGAGCTTTATTATGCCAATGTATCTTAGCTGCACTATAACTGTATCAAAATGACAGTGGAGAATATACGAACATCCATGCTCTAGATACAGGGGGTCTTTGAATTGGTGCCACTTGTTAATTACCGCATGCATTGGTTTGACAAACAATCACTAACACAAGAAAAACATTAAGGAAACATATCAAGTTACCATTCGATATTCAGGAACCCGTTCGGGGAGCTTCAAGTAAGCCATGTTTCTGGCTTTGTAGTCCCATAAAAAGGAAGTGTGATGGATCCATCGACTTTTGGTAATGGATTGAGCATTTCCTCCAAATTTATGGTTACCAAATACGTAATCTTCAACCAAATGGAAATAAATTAGTAAGCCCCACAAAGAATGTCATTTTAAGCCAAAAGGCACTATGAAAATGGAGCAAACGCACACGTAAACTAGAGATGCAAGTTGGTTGGGTCAATGAACAATATCCATGAGCTGGCCAATTTACCTAGAGCCCAACTACCACGTTACCATGCATGCCTAAAGCCTTTGCCCTTTTTATGTATTATAGCAAAGAAGAAGTGACTATTTTCATTTAATTTTTTAAATAATCAAAACAAATATTGTTTTATTGACATAATGGAAAGAAGTGACAGTAATGTTACAAGAAGGAATAACGGATAACTCTTTTAACTACCGAACATGGGTCAGATGTAACGAAAGCTCTCCTCAACACATACCTAACAACAAAAGTAATTAAGGTTTTTTGTTAGACCCCTAAATTTAGAAGATAGAATCGTTATGTGTTGGTGAGCTTTAATCAATATTTGACACGAGTTGGCATGAGAAAAATATGTCAACAAGAGAATAAGGTGAAGTCTTGTAAATAGGCAAAACATACGTATGGTATAGACGAAATCTTGAGAGTAGGTGAGAGTTACCATGTGTAAGTGCACATTGGAGAATTTTGACAATGAATGAAATTCATATGTAACATTGACAATGATAATTTCGAGTGCTCATGAAGGCACAAGACTTCAATGAGAAAGTTTAAAAACATGAAAATCTTGCTATGGTTTTATACAAGTTAACTCTTATTGTTAATATATTTAGTCATAGAGTAATGTGACTACACTCTTGAGTGTATTGAATAGTCCATGGACTAAGATGGTTCGAGATAGCTAATCAAAGATTCAACAAAGCACTTGATCATTTAAAAGATAATGACATAGCATTACATGACAAGAACATAAAGTGCTGGGTTAAGAAAGTGGGATCACTTCCTAATATCATGTAAAGTGAGGCAATGATGGGCAAAGAGAGTGGACATTTTCAAGACCATATGCTCCATAATCAAAGAGAAATTATAGGCAGTAAAAGGTGTAACTCTCCACCATAGAAGAAGGCATTTCAATTTATATTGTCTATTTTGTGTTAAAGTGCTGTGTATTCAATCAACTGTAAGAGAATTGTCGAACTTTGTGAAAGTTTTAAGTAGACAATTTGAGTGTTTCAAATTAGAATTAGCACAAGTCCTTGTATTGTTATTTAACAATAAAAATTGGCTTTCGTATCTCTCTTTTTTATCCCATTTTTTGATTCAATTCTGTACTTTTGAGTTGAATGTATGGAAAGTACCAGTGTGAATGAGATATTAGGAAAATTAAACTGTCATACGAGGGACTTTGACTAGTTCCCCCGCACTTAAAAAGATCCCTGTGACAGTTACCATACCTGAGAAAATCTATAGGGTGCTAGAAACATGGAGAAGAGGGTCAAGGATGGAACAACAAGCAACATGCATAATACATACATTTTTGTGATTTGTTTTCACCTTAGCTAAACGTGTTAATTATCACCACTTAGTAATTGTTGACAGAAATAAGATTGAAATTGTCATCACCCAGTTCATCATACAGATCAAAATGGTGTCTTTACAAACTAACAACCACATCATTGAAGTGAAAACAGTTTCATTTGTCAAAATTTCAAAAGGTGAAATGTATCATGGGCTTCTGTTACCCCTGGAAAAGTCAGTGAAGGTGTTACCAGCACATGGAGAGAAGCTCTATAATGCATACATCCTAATGCTTGAAGAATGTTTTGAAAAGCAATAATATATGAGCATGCCTTTTAGTCGAAGGCACAAATGTGCAAAAAAAAAAAAAATTTAATCATGCATACCATTTTCACGAAGATGAAAATTGTTGACTCCACGGAATACTTCACTGTATATTAGGCCACTCCAGGACATGATAGGTCGAGGGTATGGTTGTAAGTAAGGAATTGCATCCTTGTTGCATATGAAAGTCACAAATATTGTTTCTTGATCAACGATCACCGTACCACCTCCACTAAATCTTCTGATCACAGGAACCTGATCCTGCAACACTGCTTCAATTTCGAGAAGTTCAGCAGGTCTCCTGAGCATAATATTTTTACATGATTTGGATGTGATTCAAGTAGATAGATTGACAAGTAGACAACAGAGTAAGCAAACCAAGGGCAAATGGTTTTTCAAGCGCCCTCATATGTACCAAAGGCAATCCTAATCAATTCAGTTCAGTGATAATTAACTGGAAGAAACAACTAATCAACAATGATAATTAATTAGCTTTGACTCTGACTGCTCCTTACAAGTAATGACAATCTTAAAAAGGTAGGACATGATCATACCCTTAGGCTTGCAACGGGCTGCTTGCAATAATGGGTAAATAATCCCTAGAATGATGCTGCGTACTAAAAGTAATACTCCTGTTAGTCGGGGTTAAATCTACTAGTCAGGATTCCATGAAATTCTGGAAGAACTTTTGGTCTTTCAAACAGTTATCTAATGATCTCATTTCACTCTCCAATGCAGGCAATCCAAACAAGTCTTGATTATCATTTCTATCTTAATACAAAGACCAGAAAGAAAGTGGGATAGTTTATCTCAACACAACCAAATGGAAGGTGGTAGAATTAGTAACGCCAAACTTTGAAATCCAGATATCAGAAGAATCCAAAAAGGCCAAACAAAGCAAGAGAATGAGTCCTCGGCAACAAATTATGCAACCGTTGTTCCAAATACCAGCACCAAAAGTGAAGGAAGAAAAAGAATACCCGGAAACACCCATCACAATAGTAGGATGATTGGTTCCATCATTAATAATACACCAATTGTGCGTCGAGGTACGAAGCAGCTGCTCCTCTATACGCAGCTGTTGCAGTATGGGTACATTTTGCAATCTCACCAGCTTCATTAACGGAAGCCTCATACTTTGAACCATAATCTTTTCTCTCCACTAGAATACCACGAGCAAACCTTAAAAATTGAGGCTAATGTAGCGATTCAAGTTGTTGGGTACCTGCAAAATCCGGAATAACGTTAGACAGAAGTGTACATCTTGGGCTAGAAAGACTCATGAAGTTTCCACATTGAGCTGGCAATGTTAACAAACCCTTAAAGTCTTCCAAACAGCAAACTAAGGAACCAAGAAAACAGCCAGTCCAACTGCTCAAGTACAAACGAACAAGAAAAGGGTTTCATTTGGTGGAGAACCTGGGTCAGCGTAAATCGCGGGTTTTGCGGTAGATAAGAGGTTCGAATAAGAGGAGGAGCTGACTACATAATTCAACCATAAATTAACTTACTCATTTTGTATATTATAAAATTCAATTAAAGACCATTTAATTCAATGTTTCTTAAATTTCAGAAAAAAACAGACTTCAATTCGATATTGAATCATAAAATTCCAGAAAACAAAAAACAGACAACACGAAACACATCCAAATTGCAAACACTGCAATTCTATGTCAAATACTCAAATTCCATAATCCAAACAACACAAACCTTTAAAAAAATTCGAGTTCCAAACACACATATGAGTGTATGACACAACTACACAACATAGTACAAGTTAAATCAACTCAAGGCTCAAGAACACGTTCAACACTTGGATTTTGGTTGTTTTGCAACCTCAAGGCTTAAAGCTTGATTGTCTCCTAGACTAGGATGGTGACTCGATGAGGCTTCATTTTCTGCTTGATTGGGTCGCCGAAGGAGTGACTTTGTGTGGGGTGAGGTGCAAGTGTGCGACTGCGAGAGAGAGGTGACTGCAAGAGAGTGAGGCTACTGCTTGACTACGGCGGAGGAATGACTGCTAGACAGCGAGAGACAAAGAGAGTAAGGTGACTCTGACGAAGGCAAGAGAGAGTGAGGCTACTGCGACGGATGATGGAGAGGCAACGCCTTGACTGTGACTATCGGCGAAACACGAATAGGTGGGGTCAACTGGCGGCGAAACACCATGGAGATGATGGTGATGGACAAGGTGGAGCTGTAAAGGAGGAGGGGCAAAAAAAAAATTGGTAGGGATCGGGAAGGGGCCAAAGGGTTTAGGCTTTTAGGGTTAAAATTTTTATGTTTGCAATTTATTCCTTTTTTTTAATTTGCGAAGTTCGGTATTCAACCAGTACAATGAGTTATGGGTGGTACCGGTATGGTACTGGTAATTTCGGTATCGTTTTCACGGTATTCCTAATACGGCACGAGATATATAATTCCTGTTTTATATTTTAAAAAAATAAGAAATAAAAACTGGCATCATTTTTTCTAGAATTTTCGAAATTCCGACTGAGCCAAACTTTTTGAGTCTGAGCCAAACTTAGAAGTCCAATATTTTAAAAAAACGCTTGAGCCCAGCCAAAGTTCAGCTAAATCGAATCGGTTCGTTAACTTTAGGGTATGATCAGGTGGACATTAATTAATAGAACAAAACGAATCAAAATAGAATAAAAGAGAACAGTTTATAATGGAATAAAATGTAATATAATGAAAAGTTATTTAAGAGAGATGTAATGATTCGCAATGTAATTTAGTGAAACATTGTTTAAAAGATGAATAGGATAGAACGGAATGTATAATGACTATTATATCTCTGATATTAAAATAGTTATTGTAAGAAGTTTAATGTTATAATTTTAAAACAAAAATTATATCCAATTAAAAAATCACGCACAATTATGAGAAATAATTTTTTATATATTTTCTATTTTAAAATAATAAAAATTTTATTGTTTTATTATTAACTATACAGAATTTATTATTAATTATATAAAAAATATTATTATTAATTTATAAAATTTTTATTAATGAAAATAGAAAATATATAAAAAATTATTTTATAATTGTTTATATATAATTCTATGTAAATAAAAACATAAATAAATAATTTTTAAATATAAATCACATATAATATAATAAAATTTATTAAATAATTAATAATAATATTTTATATAATTAATAATAAATTGTAAAGAATTAATAATAAAATAATAAAACTTTTATTTAAATTTTTATTATTTTAAAATATAAAATATAAAAAAAAATTATTTGTCATGGTTGTGATTTGAACAATCGTGACTTTTTGATTAAACATGATTTCTGTTTTGAAATCATAGCGTTAAATGTCTTGCAATAACCATTTTAATATCATGGTCATAATAGTCATTTATTATACATTACATTCCATTCCATCCATCTTCCAAACAACGTTTCATTACATTATATTATGAACCCTTCCATCCCTCCCAAACAACTTTTCACTATATTACATTCCATTCCATTACAAACCGTTCATTTCCATTATAAAAAGAAGGAATTAATACGTTTTATAGACAAGAAAATTCTTTACATAATAAAACACTAGGATGGTATATAGGCTGGAAACCCGTGATGCAGCTCGCATGAGGCTTATCGGTGAAAAATTCCACAAGCCTAGGAGTCACAGCGAGAACTTGTTTTCTTGATTCACAAGTGTAAACAATGTCATGTACCATAGTTTTGAAATCAATTGTAGGTCATTAATTCGATCGATTAATATTTCAACTTTGATATGATTAATTCAAACTGAGTATTAACATAAGGAATTAATACGTTTTATAAACAAGAAAAATTATTTA
The DNA here is from genome assembly GCA_027478495.1 of Erythroxylum alaternifolium. Taxonomy (NCBI): domain Eukaryota; kingdom Viridiplantae; phylum Streptophyta; class Magnoliopsida; order Malpighiales; family Erythroxylaceae; genus Erythroxylum; species Erythroxylum alaternifolium. Next base: position 38,636,990 of record JANIIA010000008.1, read on the forward strand.
CATAATAAACCCTAGGACGATATATAGGCTGAAAACCTGTGATGCATCTCCCGTGAGGCTTATTGGTGAAAAATTTCACGAGCCTAGGAGTTACAGCAAGAGCTTGTTTTCTTAATTCACAGGTGTAAACAATGCCATGTACCATAGTTTTGAAATCAATTTTAAATCATTAATTCAATTGGTTAATACTTAGGGGATGTTGTATAAAGTTTAAATGTTCTGTAAACTTTGGGGAACATGAAGGATACCAACTATGGAATCACTGTTTGAAATCAACAGTTTTGCAAAAATGAATAATGTTGATAAATCTTGGATGTATAGACGATTAACACCTGATGGTTACATTAATCCTGAGTTTGTTGAGGGAGTTAAAGCTTTTATTCATTATACATGTTCTCAACCTGCATATATAGGTGGCCCAAAGATAAAATGTCTATGTAAAAAGTGCGAACACATTCGTTTCCTTCCTATTGATGAAGTTAATGGGCATTTGTTGAGAAAATGATTTGTCCCAAATTATTTTGAGTGGACATGACATGGGGAACCATTGATTTGTAGCACCTCAAGGGGTAATGAAGTACAATTGTCAGTGAACTTAATTGAGTTTAAAAGGGGGATTGTATTTAGTAAAAATAATATGGATGCAAATGAAAATCCTTACATGGAAATAGTTTATGATTTAGCCGGTTATACCTTTCAGAAAAATATAGAAAATTTTGAAGAAGAACCAAACCCACATTCAAAATAGTTTTTTGACTTACAACACTCAGCTGACCAATAACTATCGCCAGATTATGAGACAATGACTCAATTTTCTTCAATTGCTCCAATATTGAACATAAAGTCTGAAGGGCATATTTCTGATCGTAGTTTTAATAAAATTCTTAGATGGTATAATGAATCATTGCCTCCTGATTATACAATGGTTGATAGTTTTTACAACATGAAGAAACATATTAGGGGCCTTGGTTTGCCTATTAAAAGGATTGATTATTGCAAATTGAGATGTATGTTATATTGGGGAGATGATGTGGAATTATAAAAGTGCAAATTTTGTGGTCAATCTAGGTTTATGCCTAGAAATGAAACATAAATTAGTACCCTAGAAGCGAATGTATTATTTCAAGCTAACTCCGAGACTTCAAATACTATATGCTTCTAGTGTTACTGCATCTCACATGAGATGGCATAACGAACACGAACAGGAAGTTGGAATAATGAGTCATCCATCAAATACACTGGCATGGAAACATTTCAATGACACCCATTATGAGTTTACAATTGAAAGTCAAAATGTTAGGTTGGGATTATCGACGAATGGATTCCAATCTTTTGGTCAATCCGGCCATCATTATTCATCATGGCCAATCATAATTACTCCTTATAATTTGCCTCCATGGATGTGTATGAAAAAGACATAGATGTTCTTAACAGTGATTGTGCTAGGGCCTACAAATCCAAAGCATAAAATTGATGTATTCTTACAACCATTGATATCTGAATTGCAGCATCCTTGAGAATATGGTGTTGAGACATATGATGTGTCTCTGAAACAAAATTTTGTGTAAAGAGTAGCTTTGATGTAGACCATTAGTGATTTTTTTGACATATGCCATACTGTCTCGATGGAGCACAGTAGGGAAATTGGCTTGTCCTTAATGTGGCAATGATTCTGATGAGTTTTATCTTCCAAACGGGGGCAAAATATGTTGATTTGACAACTACAAAAAAATTTCTTTCTCCAGATCATCCATTTAGACGTAATAAACAAAAGTTTGATAAGAATATGATGGTAAAAAAACCTCCTCCCCCTCACAAAGCTGGTGAAGAGATATTGCAGGAGATTGAGGAATTAGGCTTGCTGAAAGTTAAAGAATTTGAGCTGATGAAATTAATACAAGCATTAGTAGAAACTTTGGCTGAAGAAAATGAAGCATCTTTTAGGATTTGCCATATTGGAAAACTAATTTAATACGTCATAATCTAGATGTGATGCATATTAAAAAAAATATTTTTGACAATTTGTTCAATACCGTAATAAACATTAAAGGGAGGCCAAAAGATAATGCAAAATCACGAGCTGATTTGAAACTTTTTTGTAGAAGGAATAAGTTACATAAAGATCTTTGCACTGGTAAATATACGAAAGCATGTTACACTTTGAACAAAAAACAGAAGGAAATATTGTGTAAATGGTTGAAAAGTCTAAATTTTCCCGATGGTTATGTTTCAAACTTGGCAAGGTGTGTGGACATGAAGAAGTGCAAATTATTTGGGATGAAAAGTCATAATTGTCATGTGTTTATGCAAAGGCTAATTCCAATTTTATTTTGGAAGTTGCTACCAAATAAGGTTTGGGAAGTAATAATAGAATTAAGTTTATTTTTCAAAAGCTTATCATTATCTGAAATCAAGTTGGCTAAAATGGAAAAATCAGAAAGGAAAATTCTAACAATTTTGTGCAACTTAGAAGGGACATTTCCTTCAAGCTTCTTTAACTGTAAGGAGCATCTATGTTGGACCCCGATTTGTTTGAGGATAAATTTTATTATTTTTATTGTGATTAGGCTTTAATTATAATTTTTGGGGA
>JANIIA010000008.1:38959190-38972718 GCA_027478495.1 Erythroxylum alaternifolium
AGGCTTCTCCATCATGTTTATATGGACTACCCAAACCATTATGCTTGCTTATATTGCTTATGATTTATTTGAAAAGTTTGAGGAATACCTGTCTTATGTTGTTTATAATTTTCTTGACAAGTTTGAGAAATACATGTCTTATTTTGTTTATGATTTGCTTGAGAAGTTTGAGAAATACATGTCATATGTTATTTATGACTTACTTGAAAAGTTTGAGAAATACATGTTTTATGGTTTCAATGAATTTTACTATAGCATAAATCTTTTCAATAGTTTTGCTTGTTTCTCTGTTATAAACTTATTACCCATGAGCTTTTAGCTCGCACCCCTCCTCCCTATCTCTAGGTGGTGAGTAAGAGATCGAGTGATCGAGAGTCAAGGAACCACTCCAAGTTTACATATTTTTGTATTTAAGTTAGTATATGAAAACTCAAGGCTTTAGTCACATTTCAAGTATTACTCATTCATGTATATTTTTTCTATTTTGTATTATGATTCCAATGATGCATTTGTGTCTTGAAATTCCTATTAAAGCTTCGTAAAGCTCCTTTCTTTTGAAGCTAACGAAATATATTTATGTTTTTCATGATTTTTCAAGCTTCCGCATTGCATTTTCAAGCATTCATAGAGGTAAAATCTGTGTTCTATGTTTGCGGGAGAAACTATATTAATATAGGTTGATTTAGACAAAGTTTCTTCTTGGAAGTTATAGTTTATCCTCTTAACTTTCCAATGATATAAAGTTTGTAATTTTTAGACATCAGAGTTGAAAGATATGCTTTTTACAAGTTAGTAATGTTGTATAGGGTGCATGTTGGACACTTTATAGCCCATTTCTAACTAGATCTAATAGAAAAAGAGTACTATGGTGTCTTGAAATGGGAAGAATTAGTCTGACAAGTTAGAGATGAAATGAAGGTGATAAACAGAGTAAAACATGTGTAGTAGTTTATGAGGAATGTGCATAAGTTTGAATGTTATATTTTTGGGTTGATGACCAAACCTAGATTATAATTTGGTTGTACATGATATTGAGCTGAAATAGAAGTGAGAATGAAGGGAAATAATGTGGAAATTGATGTACGAATGATAATATATGTATAGATGTGTTACGTATAACTTGTAGGAGTGGGAAATTTTGAAATTGGCCAGTAAATGTCCATTGGGCGAACTTTATGTCCGCTAGGCTAACATTCTCAGGATACCTACATAAATGTGCATTTTGACTCTTTATACGGAAAAATCTCTCTTTGAGGTCTTCATAGAAGTTGTATAACTCGAAATCCTCTTTGCAACCATACTTGAATATCTTTAATCCAACATCCATAGTGAAAGTTATGCTCAGTTTCCAAAAACATGTACATATATAAATTGTGCATTTATCAATGCTCTCCTATGATATAGTTAGGCCTAAACGGAGCTTGAAATGTACTAAGTTTAATGTGTAAATAAGAGATTAAAAAAATAAGTGATATGTTTAGGGTGAATATTGAGGATATAAACATAAGAATGGATTGTTGTATTTCAAGTGTCCAAATATGGAATTTTGGGATGTTATGAGAATGAAGATGAACCTATAATGAATAATGAGATTCCATGAAAAGAACCCTATAGAGTGATGTGCTCACGTTTGAATCACAAGTTAGATTCTAGAAATGGTGTCTAACAATTATGGTATTAGAGTAACTAGGTTTAGGAGTATCCTAGGCATGAAATGGGTCATTTTAAAAACATAAAATGAACATGCATTGATTTAAAAGAACAACATGCATTGTTTTTATATTGCTTCACATGATTTGAAATTGTTTTACATGAAGCATGGTTTAAGAAGGTTTTACATGCACACATGCAAGTTTAAACATGACATGAAACATGAACTAAAGATTTTAAATGGTTTTAAATTGAAGGAGTGAGTATGCTGTCTCAAAGGAGAACTCGATGAACTATGACTAGATCTCGCTCTTACCAAGGAAGTACAGATGAATCTCATGTCCCACAAGACATGGGGACACACTCTGCTCATGATCTTGAGGCACCTAATGTGCAACATGAAGTGCCACCGTCTCCTCCTCCTATGCTCTAAGTAAACCCTATGGATCTACGTTTCTTTCAAGCCTTTTCTCAGGCTTTCACGCATGCTATAGGCTAAGTGCCATAAGTTCCAGTGCAAGCTCCAGTGGAGACAAACGGACAATATGGTAAGCTCCACAAGTATGGGGTTGTAGACTTTAATGGGACTACGAATCTCAAAGAGGCTGAAGTATGGTTGAGAAGGATAGCGAGAGTTCTGTTTCTGATGAAGTGCTCCGATGAGGAGAAATTAGATTATGCAGTGAACTTGTTGCAAAGGGATGCACTCTATTAGTGGGAATCAGTGCCCTATAGTTAGGTCATACTGCCAGTATTATCATGGAGAAATTTTTTAGAAGCCTTTAGGAAAAAATAATTCTCGAAAGTCTATATCTAAGAGAAGGTCAAAGAATTCTTAAATCTCACATAGAGGGATATGACTGTGAGTGAATATAAACTGAATTTCACACAACTTTCAAGGTATGTAGCCAACATTATTGAGAACGAGGAGGATAAGTGCTATAAGATTGATGGAGGACTTCATTTGGGGATTAAGGAGAAAGTACTGATCTACAACTTTTGTGACTACCAACTATTGGTAGATTTACACTCCAATATGAGAAACTGGAGAACATAAAGTATGAAGTAAACAGGAAGAGGAAGAACTGGGAATAGTCTTACAAGAAGGGAATGAGTGCCACTATGCCTGAGAGGAGTATGAGGACTTTCCACACGCAGAGTGAAGTAGGAAGTAGTGGCTCTGTTAAGAACAAGCAAGCAAAGGCAGCTTCAGTACAAGCCTCAACTATAGGAGGTAACAGAAGGATGTTGGGGAGTAGGTATATGAACTCCCAGCGCAAGCATTATGGAAAGTTTCTAAAAGGAGAGTTCCTCAAATTACTTAGAGTATGTTTCTGATACGGACAGAAGGGACACATGTTTAAGGAATGTCCCCAAGTGCCTAGACAAGATGGGTCACAGATGCAAGCCCCAAAGAGAGCTGAAACAGTAAGAACTAGGTCAGCCATTGAGGTGGGAAGTTCTAGAGCAACAAAGAAGGTTATTCCTCTAGGAAGGCCAAGGGGTCAAGCACAGGCAAGGGTGTTTGCCATGCATAGAGATGCAGCCGCACCTGGAGTTGTTACAAGTATGGCTCAATTATTTAATTCATAAGTGTATTTATTGATTGATCTCGACTCCACACATTCTTTTGTTTCTACAAACATGACATTACATGATGTTAATTTTGTGCCATTAGATAGTCCACTTATTGTGAGTACTTCTTTAAGGAGGAATGTGATAATAAGTCAAGCATATAGAGATTGTGAACTCTTTATTGATGGTGCTAGACTGGTAGTGGACTTAATTCTTTTAGATTTAAAGGGTCTACATGTTATACTTGGAATGGATACCTTGGAGAAATATCATACAAAGTTAGACTGTAGCCTCAAAGAGGTAAAATTTTGTCTTGACAAGGGTGAGAAGGTAACTTTTAAGGGAGACAGAAAAACACCCTTACTAAGAATTATTTCAACTTTACTAGCTGACAGGATAATAAGAAAATGGTGTGAAGCCTTCTTGGCACACGTTGTGGACATCGAGGTGAACAAAGGAAAGTTAGAATATTTCTCATTGTAAGGGAATTTCAGAAAGACTTAGCTAGTTTGCCACCAGTAAGGGAAATTGAACTTGCCATTGATCTAATTCCAAGTGCAGCACCCATTTTCATACCACCATATAGAATGGCTCCAGCAGAGCGGAAAGAGCTTAAGGAATAGTTAGGAGAACTGTTAGAGAAGGGGTATATAAAGCCAAGTTCGTCTCCTACATAAATGTGCAATTTAACTCTTTAATGGTAAAACCTCTCTTCGGGCTATAGAACTTGAAGTTCTCTTTGTAACCATACTTAAATGACTTTAATCTGACATCTATAGTGAAAGTTATGCTTATTGTCCCAAACCATATACATATATAAATTGGGCATTTATCAATGCTCTCCTATAATACAGTTAGGCCTGAATAGAGCTTGAAATGTACTTAGTTTGACGTGGAAATAAGAGATTAAAAAAAACCAGTGATATGTTTAAGGTGACGATTGAGGATATAAACATAAGAATGGATTGTCGTATTTTAAGTGTCCAAACATGGAATTTTTGGATGTTATGAGAATGAAGATGAACCTATGATGGCTAATAAGATTCCATTAAAAGAACCCTATAGAGTGATGCACTTACATTTGAATCACGAGTTAAACTTCAGAAACGGGGTCTAACAAGTTGCATTTATCTTCTACCCATTTAATTATTTAGTGATTCCTAGGTCTTAGGATAACTATTAAATTATTTGGAGTTATGTATTGATTATATCTTTGTATTGAAAGATTTATGTGGCTGGATTATTATTTAGCAACTGATATTGTGCTGATTATGGCTTAATTTCATTACTTTATTTTAGTTCAAGACTTTGTATTGAGATTTTAGTGAATATTTAGTGATTATTCATTCAAGGTGGCCTGAATTATTGGATCATTATATTTATTACTGGCTTTAATTTTGTTTATTATTTATTGAGTTATAATCAAGCATTGGTTTTTAGTATCCTTAGTTTTATTTTACTATTTTTTTGGTAGTTAGTAGATTGGGACCTTGGAAAATATTTTGTGACAATTAACTCCTATATCTATTTAAGAGATGATTGCTTGTGTTATTGAATTGGAAGGTTGCTTTTATCATTGTTAATCACTTGCGTTTTTCATTCCATTCACTCACTATCATTTCATATCACTCATTTTAAATTTAAAATACCAAAAATAAGTCCTTTATGTTTATTTTAATTCATTTCCATTTTAATGATAGTTAATCTAATCAAACCCCATTCTATAGTTTAGGTTGCACTGTATTTAGTTACTTAGGAATTAAATTTCATTTTTGGCTCCTTAAAGAGAATGACCTGAAGTTGCACTATATGCAATCCTTGGTTAAATTTATAAGTAACCCCAACGCAACATCGGACTTTGATTGTTTCAAATGGTGCCGTTGCTGGGGAGATAAGAAATTGGTTCCCTATAAACTAAGTGTCAAGTAACATTGACTGGGGTTTATTTATTGAGCCTCATACTTACATTGTCATTGCATAGTCCATTTCCATTTGCATTTTGCATTTTCTTTGCTAGATAAAAGTTTTGATTTGTTCTTTGACTTGGTTGCTATTTAGTGGATTGTTTTTCTCTTGTTTGCTTGATTATAGCCTACTTGGTTGCTTTCTTGAGTGTATGGGTCCATTCTCCAAGTCAAGTTTTGGGAAAATTGCTCCTTTATGCATATTGGTGAAGTTTTGACATTCTTTGATTATTTGTGCATATTACATATTTTCACTCTCTTTTATACACTATTAAGTGTATAGTCATCCATACTCATACATTTTCATACACACATAATTGCACTCATCATATTCTTCCATTTTTTACTTGAATCTTATTGTACAAGTCAATTTTACACCTTGTTTTCTTTTTATTGTTACTGTTTAAGCCTAAGAGCGATAGGGCTTTACCTTTGATTCCCTTAAATCTTGAAATTGAGAGGTCTATGAAAATGAATAGAGGGTACAAGTAAAGCTCTTGTTGAGGAGGAGCATATTTCACAAGAGTCAAGTTTGTCATCTAGTGAATAAGAACCTAGTGATAGAGCAACCTCTAGTGAACACGTATCTGTTAATGATTCTGAATTATAGCAAGAAATCATGGATGGTGTTAATAGTAATAATGGAAATAATGAGCCTAATGGGAACAACGAACATGTTGAGAACAATATAAGGAATAATGGTGAGAATAATAGAAGCATGAGAGAGATTAATAATTCCTATGTTGATTATAACCCTTATGACTTTTATACTGATGATGTGAACTTTAAAATTAAAGGAGCATTAATTTCTTCCTTACCTAGATTCCAGGGCTTTGCAGGTGATGATCCACACAGGCATTTGAAGACTATGCACATGGTGTGTTCTTCTATGAAACCACCCATGACAAATCTCGAAGATGTATTGAGGAGAGCTTTCCACTTCACTTTAGAAGGTAAGGCTAAGGAGTGGCTTTACACACTACCTCAACATTTCACCACATTGACTGAGGATCAGTTGAAAGGAGCATTCTTAGATCAATATTTCGTTGCCTTTAAAACTTCAAGGCTCAAAAATGAGATAGCTAGTGTTATGCAATGAGATAATGAATCCATGCACAAATATTGGACAAGATTCATCACACTTCTAGCACACTGTCCACACTACAATATTTCAAAGAATGATCTAGTTAACTATTTCTATGAAGGGCTCCTTCCATATCATATACCCTCAATTCAGAGGTAGGAGTCTTTAAAGAGCTGAGAGAGTCGTGTAAGAGAGCTTTTTCAACCAATTCTAACAAAAAGCCTAGTGAGAAATTAAGACATTGGGGAAGGAGACAAAGGAAGAGAGACATGGAGAAGAGCTTAACGGGACGTACTTCCCAGAACAGGTGATTTACCGCTATTGCCGCCTCCCTGACTCCATTCCTGACATATTTTCCATTAATTTCAGTTTTATTCATGTACAGGATTGAAATAGGTGTTGAGAATTGTTTGTGTTGAATGTTAAGTTTATGTTTATACTCACCTTTGGATATTAATTTTTGAGATTAATAAAAAATGATTGATTGTGTTTTTATTGATTTAATTATGATTTCAATTCTTCTCTTAATAAATTGGCAATAAACTAAGAGGGTGAGCCAGGTAAAAATAATCAATTTGGGCTAATGAGAGTTAGGGAATTGATAGGTTAAGAATTAAATCAAACTGGTAGAATTATGTAATGAGAGATCGAGCATAGGTTCCCAATAGGTTAATAGACAACTTAGAACTAATTTAGATTTTGGGCCAATTGTGAATCGAGAGATCACAATTCCATAATTTAAATTAAGAATCATCAATTAGGGGTTAAGAATTATAACTCGAGAGAGAGTAATTCACCCTAGGATCGTCGAAACCCGTTAAGTCAGTGATTGTATAAGTGGTTACCTTTCCATTAATTTCGAATCAAAATCCCCTTTCTCTTACTTGGTGATTTCTAGGTTAATTTCGAATTGAGTTGTGTGATTGCTATTTTGTTTACACGTCGGCACTTTAATTTCTTAAAATTGATTATTGATTAATTTAATTTATGCATTAGTTATTTGTTTAGAATTATTGTGGTTTAGATCAACCTTAGATTTTAGGACTAGATTAGGCTTCCTTGTGGGATCAATACCTTAGCTACTATACGAATGACCCATACACTTGCAAAATTTACCAAGGTTATAACTAGTAAAACTTAGCGTATGTAACCTTGCAAACAAGTTTTTATGTCATTACCGGGGAGGGCAATTTAGTTCTATAGCTTAAGGCATTAGGTTAGTTATAATTTTTAGTTTTAGTTCATTTGTTTATTTTAGGAATCGTGCCCTTGCATGAACATAGGAGTCACGAGGGATTCGAGTCGTATAAAGGAGGCGATAGATTTAGAGATAACATGATTAGAACGCACCCTTGGGAAAGCTTGGCGAGAAGAAGAAGAACAAGAGTTAGGAAAATCATAAATGGCCGAGAAATTTCAGAGAAACATAGACCAAGGAGCAACTCACTCATGGACTTGATGACGCCATAGTTTAACCCATCTAACCAAGGAGTGGCTAGGCCACCAGTTCAAGCAGCCTTGTTTGAAATCAAGCCAGCCCTCCTAACTATGCTTCAGTAGAACATCTAATTTATTGACTGGCATACAAGGATATGAATGCACATATCATAAATTTTCTCGAGATCTGTGATACTTTTCGGTGTCACCAGACGTCGGAAGATGTTGTTAAGATTAAACTGTTTCCTTTCGCACTAAACTATTGGGTTGTATGATTGTTATTTTATTTACACTTCAGAACTTTAATTTTTCATTATTGATTGTTGATTAACATAATTTTTGTGTTAGTTATTTGTTTAGAATTATTGTAGTTTAGGACAACCTTAGATTTTAGGACTAGATTAGGCTTCCTCGTGGGATCGACACCTTAGGTACTACGCAAACGACTTGTGCATTTGCGAAATTTACCAAGGTTATAAATAGTAAAACTTAACGCGTGTAACCTTGTAAACAACAAGACCACTAATAATGGCAGTAGAACTAAGTGTTAAATGACAACAAAAATTATTGATAAGTGACATTAGGATTTAATGACAAGCGTCATTAAAAATCGAGAGATAATTGGATTATAAATTGGAGACAAATGGACTAGTTATCAAATGATCCCTAAAATGATGTAGAAAAGACGTGTATATGACCTAATTTGTGTATGGGATGAGTGCAAAAAACTGATCGATGAATACATATATGTTGTGTTCTATTTTTGAGAGTAGACAATAAGTTACAAGCTATTATGGAGATGAACTAGAATGAGTTTAAAGACAAAGAAAATGCTAGTGTGTTGTCTTGAAATGAGAAGAAGTAAGATGATAATTTAGAGACAAAGTAAAGTTGAAGATGAAGTTAAGATTTTGCAGAAAATTTAAGAACATAATATATATATAAATAGATGTTCTGTTTTTTGTATTTATGATCAAACATAGATTATATTTTGTTCATGACTAATATTGAGATAGAAACGAGATGAGAATGAAGAGGAAATGAAGTAGAAATGATTAGTTGAGTATAAGATGATTTGGTTGTAACATATAAGAGTTAAAAAGCTGGAAATTTGGAAGATAATTGATGGGAGTTTTGGATTTTGCATAACCCACGATTGTAGGAATGCATCCATGACCTTGGGATTGCAAGAAAGGCTGAGAAAGTTTCTGTTAACAAATCTCATGATCGTGGGAATGGCCAAAATGTGAGATGTTAACTTTTACGCAATAGTTGAAACAAAAAGTTGTTAGGTACTTTCTTATAGTGCATCTAGGCTTGAATGAGAATTGAAATGAACCTAGTATGATGCTTGAACAAGTGATTAAATGTTTGATATGTTAAGAGTGATAAATGAGGTTATAGTATACTGAATGAATTGTTAATATCAAAGTACCAAAATCTAGAAAATTATGAGTATAATGGGAATGAAGGTGTTAATATGAATGATAATATGATTCAAAGAAGATGAGAAATGTGTATTGAGTAAAAGGGAATAAGAAATTGGATATTTTGAGGTCTTATAATCTAGAAAAAGGATTGGAGAGCATGCATGTGATAGATATATGATTGATGATATTAGAATGACCAAGTTCTCAAAAATGAAAACCTAAGTTCAAATTACATATATATGAGTTTTGAAGTATGAATGATCAAGAGATGAGATTAAAGAAACATACCTAGAATAGTCAAATTGAATATGCATTATATATTACACATATACATATGTGTATAATTGAATGTTTATGTGATTGTGCAAATTAGTAATGTGTATTGCATAAAGTTGATACACAGGATTGAATTTTAGCGTCTAAACTTTTTCAGATCATAGAAACAAATGCTAGTTTGGAGTGTACTGTAAGTTAACCTATATGGTCTCCTAAACTATTTTATTTAAGCATCTGTATTGAATTATTACTGATGTGAATGTGAATGTGAATGTGATAATTCCAGATATTAATAGTCTGAGGAGTTTGATAAATGTGAATGTATTTAAAGTGCCTCACTGAATATGAATGAGCAAGTAATAAGTGATTCTCAACATATTTGTTGAATGTCAGACTTAGGTCCAACGATATGTGAAGTGAATGTGTAAAGTGAAATAAAGTGATTGATTGAACTTATGTGATTTGATGCATTTCATTAGATGAATGCATGATCAGATAATGGTAGTTATGACCGGAGTAGCCACCGAAAAAGAGCTTAAAGCTAAGAATGTGATTAAGAGCCAAATGCTCACTATATATAATGAGCCTAGTATCCCCGATAGATACGGGACAATTATTAATGTGCTTACATCCATAATGGATATGGACAATTATAGGTACTCGATCACAACAATGTAATAATTAAAAGTGAGTCTCATAAGCATTGCATATACATTTGATATGTATGTTTAAATGATTGAAATGAACTATTAGAATTGTTTGAATGAGAGATGTGAAAAAAGTGACTAAAGTGATATATGATGCTATACGATGAATTAGTGAAGTGATGTGTCTTATGTGATGATGTGAATTGTCTGTAAATTATTTGAGTTTTATGATATGAGTGAGCCACCGAGGATGGTCCGCTCACTGAGTTCACTAAACTCACCAAAATTACAACTACGTCTTTCAGGTTCAGGGGATACCTAGTTAGACCAATTTGAGTATAAACACTGCATACGGATAAGAGGTAGAGGTTGGGATCAGTTTGCACCTGCATATGTCCACAGTCTTTTTGGAAGGGAAAGATGGACTTATGTGTGGGAAATGGAGAAAAAGTTGCTGCATTAGCTATAGGGACATATGTTTTATATCTTCCTAGTAAGCTAGAGTTGATTTTGGAAAATTGCTATTATGTACTCATTGTGACTAAAAACATTGTATCTATTTCATGTCTTAATAAAGTGGGATTTCATTTAACTTTTTCAAGCAATGGTTGTTCAATTAAGTTGAATGAAATCTTATATGGTACTGCTACATTGTGCAATGGAATTTACATATTAGATATGTCTAATCCAATTATAAATATCAATGACAATAAAAGATAAAAATGAGATAACTTAAAATCATCTTACTTATAGCATTGTTAACTTGGCTATACAAGTAAGAAATACATGATTAAGCTACACAAGAATGGAAGCCTAGGGTCATTTGATTATGAATCATATGACACATGTGAATCTTGCTTGTTAAGCAAGATAACTAAATTACCTTTTAAAGGAAAAGGTGAATGAATGAATGGGTTATTAGACCTAATACATTCTAATGTATGTGGTCCAATGTCCATTCATGCCAGAGGTGGTTTTGTGTTCTTCATTACTTTTATCGATGATTATTCAAGATATGGGTATATGTATCTAATGAGATACAAATCTGAAGCGTTTGAAATGTTCAAACAATTTAGACATGAAGTATAGAAACAACTTGGTAAAAGTATTAAGACACGACGATCAAATCGAGGTATTGAATACTTAAACGATGAATTTCTAACTTATCTCAGAGATAATGGGATAGTATCCTAGTGGACTCCACCTTACACACCACAACATAATGGTATGGCTAAAAGGAGAAATCGAACCTTGTTAGACATGGTAAGGTCAATAATGGGCTTAGCAGATCTACCAAAACCCTTTTTGGGTTATGCACTCGAAACTACTATTTATGTAACAAACAGAGTCCCTTCAAAGGCAGTTAAAGTTACTCTGTGTGAGATATGGACTAACAAAAGACCCTACCTTTTTTATATGAAAGTTTGTGGTTGTCCAACTGATGTAAAGCAAATTCAATCATACAAGTATAAAGCAAGATATGATAAATCTCTATTTATAGGATATCCTAAAGAAACAATTGAATATCAGGTCTATGATGCTTTAGAGAAAAAGGTGTTTGTCTCAAAGCATGATGTCTTTTTAGAGAAAGAGCTTCTTCTAAGAGAAGACAGTGGCACCAAAACTGACCTTAATGAAGTTTGTGATGCTAAAACAAATGCAAATTAATTACCTGAACTCGAAATTGTTGTTCATGGAGATAAGACAATAGTTAAACCTTCTAACATACAAAATGTTCATAAGTTAAGTAGGATATGCAATGTTCCAGAGAGATATGGATTTCTCGTAAGTGAACTCAATGACGTATTGCTCATAGAGGACAATGAGCCTACAACCTATGAAGAGGCTTTGAAGAGTTTAGAATTTGAAAAATGGCTTTAAGCTATAAAGTCCGAAATGGATTCCATGTATGAAAACTAAGTATAGTCTTTGGTTAAGCCACCTAAAGTGTTAAAACCCATAAGGTGTAAGTGTATTTTCAAAAAGAAAATTAATATGGAAGGTAATGTGATTACCTATAAAGCGAGGCTAACTGCTAAAGGTTATCGTCAAAGACAAAGTGTTGACTACGATGAGACATTTAGCCCCCTAGCTATGCTTAAATCCATTAGAATACTCCTAGCCATTGGTACTTATTATGATTATGAAATATGGCAGATAGATGTGAAGATAGCATTCCTAAATAAAAACCTAGTTTAGGATGTATATATAATAGAACCTGAGGGCTTCACATCCACAGATGGTAGAAAGGTATACAAGCTTTAAAAATCCATTTATGGATTGAAGAAAGCATCTAGGAGTTGGAACATCCGACTTGATGAGACAATCAAAGAGTTTAGTTTCTCACAAAATCTTGATGAACCTTGTGTGTACAAGAAGGTTAGTAGGAGTGCTATCATATTCCTTATGTTATACGTGGATGACATATTACTTATAGGAAATTATGTCTCAAGTTTGCAATCGGTCAAAGTTTAGTTGTCCTGTAATTTTTCCATGAAAGACCTCAGGAAGTAACTTATATATTAGGAATAAAGATCTATAGAGATAGATCAAAGAAGTTGCTAGGTCTTTCATAGTTAACATACATAGATAAAGTGCTAAATAGGTTTGTCATGGAGCAGTCCAAGAGAGGATTTCTTCCTATGACTCATGGGATAAAACTCTTGAAATCTATGTGTCCCAAGACACAAGATGAGAGAACTCATATGAGTCTGATCTTGTATGCTTAGATAATAGGATCAATCATGTATGTTATGTTATTTACAAAACCTGATATATCGCATGCTCTAAGTGTTACGAGCATATATCAATCAAATCCTGATAAGGGTCATTGAATGGCCGTCAAGAATATCCTAAAGTACTTGAGAAGGACTAAGGGCATATTCTTGATATATAGAAATGGAGATTAGTAAGCAGGCATATGGATGCCAATTTTCAATCTGACCAAGATGATTCCAAATCCTAGTCAGGTTATATTTTCACACTGAATGCTAGAACAATCAGTTAGAAGAGTTCCAAAAAAGAGACGACTGCAGATTCGAGGACTAAGTTAGAGTACATTGTAGCTACAGAAGCGGTAAAAGAAGTTGTTTAAATCAAAAAGTTTGTTATGGAACTTGGAGTGGTTTTGAGAATAGTAGACCCAATTTTGTTATATTGTGATAATAATGGGGCTATTGCTCAAGCCAAAGAACCAAGGTCTCATCAGAGGTCCAAGCACGTACTCAGGAGATATCACCTAATTAGGGAGATAATTGATAGAGGTAATATGAAGATTGAGAGAGCGCCCACAGATCAGAACATCGCTGATCCTTTGACTAAGCCACTTCCTTAAATAAAATATGATTCTTGTGCACTCGCCTATGGTATTAGTTATAAAGGCGATTGGCTTTAATACAAGTGGGAGATTATTAGAGTAGTGCTCTAAAGGCAATCACCTTTAGCACTTTTGTATAAACTTTATTT
>JANIIA010000008.1:38972818-38989050 GCA_027478495.1 Erythroxylum alaternifolium
TAATTAATCAAATATATAATATATTTAATTGATAATAAATTAAATAATATATGTTTTTGTTTCATATTTTAATTCTAATTAGTTGTTTCCTTATTACAAGCTCTTATTGTAAATTATAATAATTTTAAAGTTAAGAATATTTATTATTCTTTTTATTAAATATTTTGATGTAATTATTATTTATTATATAATAAAAATTAAAATTGTAATATTTTAAATACTTTATATTGTTCTTAATTTTTTATTTCTATGACAATGATTGTCTTTTTTCATATAAATTATAGTTATTATTTATATGAAAAATATCTGAAAATTATTGTTATTTCATATTAATTGTAATTATTATTTATTATTTTGATTTTTAGAGATAGGGTTAAAATGTACGGTATAACTGTACAACATGATAATGAGCTATTTTGCAATTTTTAAAAAAATTCAGGGATTATTTCATAAATTTAAAAAATTACCTAAAACGATATATGATATTGACCGATATCAATACAGTACCGTACCAAAAGTCAATCCGCTATTAAATTTGATACGATATTCGTAGCATTGCTTTAGGGTGCAAATTGAATTTAATAACCAAAAGTGATACATGCAGTCCCGATTCTAAGTAAGGCTTGCCCTTAGCCTACTCGTGTTAGGGGCCCTTCTTAATTTTATTTTAGCATTTTATCGTTCCATAATTTCATTCATTTCAAGGTTATTAAATGGATTTCAGAGAAATATACTAGATTTTTGGCATCTCTTTGCCTCATGTCGTGGGGCCTACTCTCAAAGTCATTTCAAGATTTTTGGCATCTCTTTCTCTCTTATCATGCCACTTAGGTGGCAAGCTAAACTTTTCAGCTTCTGTGTTTAACGTTAAATTTCAAAGTTAACGTTAACTTATTGTGTTTATAAATTCCTTTGAGACTTTAGGTGTATTTTTTATATTCAATTGTTTATTTCCATCAAAATATGAATTTAAAATACTTTAACTAAAAAATTAGCAGTAAAAAATTATCATAATTTTAAGTTTTAAGTGATAATTTAAAGGTAAAGTCTATAATTTTTAATGTATTTTTAACTTATTAAATATTTAAATATCTGAGTGATAATTTCCAGCAACTACTTACAACCCCTTTTCTTTTAGTGCAATAAATCCCAAAATTTTGTATATATAAAATTGATGTCTATTTAATTTACATTTTAGCACTCTCTAGCTCCTAAAATAAATTGTATTAAAAGAATAACTTACTCCGAAAAATATATAATTAAATACATTAGTTCTTGACTTTGTCATTTTAGTTATTGTATTCTAAAAAATATTATTTATTTGTATATTATTATTTAAGTGCCACAAAATTTATTCTTTTTTATTTTATTTATATTTATTTAAACTAACATAATATTAAATTTACTTTAAATTTTAATAAAATATAATAAAATTATTTGACAATTAAATAATATCATAAATAGTTGATATGGTATACTACATTTACCATTATGTTAAATAATATCATAAATAGTTGATATGATATACTACATTTACCATTATCTTAATTCCCATAAAATAAAAATTTTATTACTTAAAATTTAAGTAAAATAAATTTTTTTTGATAATTAAATAATATCATAAATAGTTGATATGATATTCTACATTTACCATTATGTTATTTCCTATAAAAGAAAATTTTTATTAAAAAATCACTAACGTTAATTAAATTCAAAAACTAATGAAAATATTTGATTTAATAATTTATACCTTTATCTAGTTACTTGACAAAATAGTATTCAATCATTTCCAAACTTTTAGAATAGGATAATATTTGGCTTGGCAAACTTAGAATAGTTAATAACTTAGAATATAATTTACTAGGTTTCTTCTAAGTATGATAATTTCCTGTATTTTTAGAAATTAATGTTTCTCTATCATAAAAATTTACTCTTTGTTTTTTCATTTTTAATATAGGATATTAAATTTTGCTCTTCATTTTTTCCCTCTGTCACAAATATAATACCATTGATATATCTTTGTGATATATTGTTAAGCTATTGATGTTTGATCTGTTGTGCCTGTATACTTCTTCTAGTTCTATACAGGTGCTCTTGTTCTTTTTTTAGTCCAATTGTATTATAATTGGTTTATATTATGTTTCCTAAAAAATTTTTTTCTGGAAGTGAAAAAAAGGAAAAAAAGAAAATAAGTAGAATAGTTAATAGAATCCCAAAAAGGAGCAATTAACAAATTTATTAAAAGAGCAAGTTCTTCTAGTGTTTTTGTTAGTACAATTCTCTTAATGTTTTGCAGTCTAATATTATTTTTCGATTGTTGTTATTGTCATTTTGTTGTTACTACTACTATTTTTAGTGATTTTATTATTGCTAACATTTGCAAGATATTATTAGCTGATGTTATAATTATTTAATACTTTATTGAGTATGTGGACTTATAAATTGAGTTACTTATGTATGGACATTAAATTTTAATAATAAAATATGCTTTTAAAGTTTATATTGTTAATTTATTGGGGCCTTTTTTTTACTTCATCTAAGGCCTATAAAACGTTAGGAACATACTGGAAACATGTAAGTTGTCTCATATTTATTTCTTTTTCTGTTTCCCCATTTATAAAGGCATCCTTTGCATTCATCTAAAATAATTCAAGATCTAAGCTGGCTACGATGGTCAAGATTAGATGAATCAAAGCAAAACTCATAACTGGTGAAAATGTTTCTTCATAATCAATTCTTCTTATTATGTATATCCTTTAACTATAAGGCATGCCTTGTTTCTTTCAATATTGTCATAATCTTTTTTTATTCAAAAACCCATTTGTTCCCGATGAATTTTTGCTCATTAAAGGGATCAATCAAGCCTCATACTTGATTGAAGCTTAAAGAAGTCATTTCCTACTCCCTGCTTTCATTAATTCTTCTTTAGTAAAACCATTAAAAGTCTCATTTACATTTGGTTCACACTCTTCTTGTGGGACAATTATATGATTTTTCCTTTTTTTAAATAACATCAATGAATCATTTTATAAATACTTTTACATAAAAAGAGATTTATCATATAAAAATTCATTAATATCTTGATTACTCCCAGTTGAATCAAATAAAATATATAAAATCTCATTAGTTTGTAATATGAATTAACCTTGAGTTAGTTCTTCATTTTCTATATTGCTCTTACTCGAATAAAGTCCCTCTTCATAATTTTATGTAATATAATTATTTTTATTAAGAGTCTTACGTAAAAGTAGGTCTTTTCCTATTTCACTCTACTTTAAAAAGTTATTTTTCTAAAAATGTGACATCTACTTTTTCAAATTTAGTTACTCCTTCACTACCTTATTCATTAGTGAACATGTATCCTTTTAAGTATTTAGAATACTAATAAAGATTCCTTTTTCTTCCATTTTAATCTTAGTTTCCCATATTTATAAGAGAGATCAAGAACCTAGGTAGCAGACCCTATGGTATTAGAGTTGGTCATATTAGGTTTTCTCCTTGTTTATACCTTAGAATATTTATAACTGACTTTATAAACACTCGATTGAGTACATAAGTGACTATAAGTAACACTTCACCTAAATAGGTGATTAGTAAATTTACTTGTGTCATTATGGACTTAATCATTTATGAAAACATCTATTTCATCTCTCTCCATCTCCATTTTGTAGTTGGTTAAAAAAATAGTCAATTGTACCTTTATTCCTTTTTTATCACATAACATTTTGAACTTATCAGAAAACTACTCTTGTCATTTTTAATACTTTTATTCTCTTATAATTGATAATGTACCGAATATATATACTTTATGAAAAAATTTAATGTTTCTAATTTGTGAAAAAATTAAGTAGACGCGACTATACCAAACATATCAACTATAAAATTGATGAAATATGTAGTTTCTCAGCTTGCCCTTATATTCATTTAACCACGTATGTCTTAATGAATCAATTTCAAGAGACTAGAAACGTGTTCCCTTTTTAAATAGTTTTCTTTCTTTTTAACCAACTAAACAATTTTTACAAATAGATAGATTTGCTTGATTAAAAGGCTTTCTTTAGCTAATCGACTTATTTCATTTGACTAATGTGACAAAATCTAGTATGCTATAAAATTATATCATGATTCAAATTGCTAGATGATGTAAACAAGGAATGACTATTATTATTACTTTGATAAACAACAACTAGTATAATAAAAACCATCCAACATAAATCTGTGACCATAAATAATGGTTCCAAGATATAAATCCATTTCATTAATGTAGAAGTTTACATCAAATCAAAATTTAATTAAAAAGACACAGAAATAAGATTATGTAAAATTTTGGAGCAAACAATGTTTCATATAAGATTAGGTGTCAAACATAATGCATGTCTAACTTATATATGTCAATCTTTTATATAGCAACTTCCAAGTTGTTAACTATAAAAATCTATCATGTTCCATATCAAACTCTACGAAGACATTCCTATTCTTCACTACATGATTGATTGCTTCTAAGATTTGCAATCCATTAAGGATGATATTTGGTTTGAAAAATAGAATAAGAGATATATATAACAAATTTCTATACTCTAAGTTTCTATCTTTTTAGGCTTACAATAATTGTGAGCGAAGTGACCTTATTGCTATGTTTGTAGCACTTCATTCTTTTTATGTTTGTCATCTTGAAAGGATAATTTCCTTTTCATATTGGTTCCACTTGGCCTACTTAGAGTCTTAACATTGTTGATATTTTCTCACCTTTTTTTCACTTTGGACTACCATGATGCTTGCGCTTCTTATTCATAGTTTCATGTGAACTAGAAACAATTGCTTATACCTTATAGGATAGGTCATCTTTAAAGATTCAAAAAAAATTTCTTTTAGTAAAAGATACCCTGTAGCATCCTCCATCATCTCAATATTCTTATTATGAGTCAATTGCTTTTTTTTATTCCTCCAACTTTGAAGTAGAAAAGATGTAACTGCTTGTACTTGTTGAACATCATATAAATTATAACCAATATCTCACATCTCACTTATCATATTTGACATATGAGTTAAATATTTTTCTGTCGTATCATTTCTTATACATGTCCAACTTGATAATGAATGATCTTACTTAAGTCATTGAGTTACCTCTAAAATAAGTAGTCAAACAATCCCATATGTCCTTATCAATCTCTTACTTTCTAAACTCATGAATAATATCATTATCAATGCTACTCAGCAACATAATGTGAGCTAATGAATTATTCTTTTTCCATAGCTTATATACATCATAATCCCTTTTATGTTGGGTTGTATTACTCTCCTTATAAGTATTCATGACTATAATTTGTGATTCTAGAGCCTCTTGTTTTTCTAGCATATATTAGATTTTCATACTCTAAATTCTGTAATTGTCATCATTCGTCTAAACCAATATTTGTTGAGCTTAATAACAATATTCTTTTATGTTATAGCCATTTTTTAAATACTAAGTTTTTACATCAAAAAAGAAAATAGTATATATTGATGTTAATGTTATACTGTGCATATATAGATTGAATAACCAAATTTTAATTGCTTATGAAATTGAAAGATCAACATTATTTTTAGTTATCATTCATATAATAATTGAATACCAATTATAATACATAAGTTTAATTTGTATGTATAACATATATAACATAAATAACGAGATAATTAAAGAATGAGTACAATGTATACGTAAATGACACAATTTATATAATTCATTACAACATATTTAGTTTGAAACAAATAATCATAATATTAAAATTGGCTTATATGCCAATTGCACCAATCCCATATTGGTGGGAGATGGCATGGGGGTGGCTTGGTTAGGCCTATATAAGACAAGGCCCTTTTTATTATTTGTTATGCCTTGGAAAATTCTCTTCCTCCCCCTCAATTTGTAGGATCTCTCAAAGAGAACCTCATAGTTCAAGGATTTTTCATATAAGTCCCTGAATTTTGTAATAATTGAATTTTTCTCTATATTTTTGGGCGTTTGTAAGTAATAACCTATTGTTTGGGTAATTACAGTATTGGCCTAACTATTTGGGTATTTGCAATTTAACCCTATAGTTCTGTAATTTGTATTATGGCCCAAAAATTTCGTAATTTCTCTTTGAAGATAGTGGATTTGTTCCATCGACGCTAGAGGATGTAGGTAACATTACCAAACCTCATTAAATTTGGTGTATTTTTTACTTCTGCATATTGTGTTGGATGATTGGTTGGTTGGTTGCCTCGTTAAGATATTATGTCTTATTACTAGCATGAGTGGTGATAATTATTGTTTTAATGCTTCTGGCGCAATAAGTGGTATCAGAGCTCAAGTTTAAGACAATAAGTGGCTATTGTCTGTTGAGAACTTACTACTATTCTGGGTTGTGATTTTTGGATTGCTAGTTAATGGATATAATTATTTGGTGGAGCTTGGTTATTTATGATTTTGTTTATTGAGCTCATTTGTGTTAGGTAGCCATGGCATTATCATCATCTACATCGATGAAGACAGTTACAATGTCCAATGCAAAAATAGATGTGGAAAAATTTGATGGCCGAAATAATTTCGGCTTATGGCAGAGTGAGGTGTTAGATGGATTATGTCAACAATACTTGGATATGGTTCTGGAAGAAACAAAGCCAGAGGATATCAATGTGACAGACTAGAAAAGGCTTAATACAACAGCTTCTGGGTTGGTTCGTTCTTGTCTCTATAGAGAGCAGAAGTATCCGTTTATCAAAGAGAAGTTAGCCAGTGTATTATGGAAGGGCCCCTTGAGAACAAATATATAAATAAAAGCAATGAGAACTGGTTTTATCTACTAAAGAGACTGTTTCATCAATCGAGACCAGGTACGAGTATCGATTCTTATTTGATGAGTTTAATAAGTTAATTGTCGATTTATTAAACTTAGAGGAAACCTTCAAAGATGAAATAAAGGCTATGTTGTTGATTGGTTCTCTTCCGGATGAATTAGATCATTTATGTACTACTGTCATCCATGGGAAAGATAAACTATCATTTAAAGAAGTTTGTTTTGCTCTGACAAACTATGAAATCTGCAGAAAAGATCAGAAAGAACATAAAGATGAGTCAGTAAAAGCATTGACAATAAGAGGGCATAGTTAGAGTAGGAAACCGGTAAAAAGGGGGAAAATCTAAGTCGAGGGGTAGAGTAGGAAAGATGAATGTGTCTTTTATCGGGAGAAAGGGCACTAGAAGAAAGATTGTCCAAAGTTGAAAAAGAAAGAAATGTTTGTTTCTAATGCATGTGTTGGTGAGAACATAAGTGATGACAATGTGTCAGATTTTTGTTTAAGTAGTCATTCATCCATTTCTGGTTATGACGAATGGATTATAGATTTGGGTTGTACTTATCATATATGTCCACATCGGGAATGGTTCTTTAATTTTAAAGAGTGTAATGGTGGAGTTGTGTATATGGCCAATAATGATAGTTGCCAGACTGCTGGGATAGGTTCAATTTGGTTGAGAAATGTTAATGGATCAACTAGAGTTCTGACAGATATTCGGTATATAACAGAAGTTGAAGAAGAATCTCATCTCATTGGGAGCCTTAGAGTCTAAAGGTTATATTGTATCTATACTAGATGTAATTCTAAGGGTCACTTCAGGCACTTTTGTAATTTTAAAAGGCACTAGGAGGAACAACTTGTATTACTATAATGGTAATACAATGATTGGATCAGCGGCCATGGTTTCTGATAATGGTGCAAATTCATAGATTACCAGATTATGGCATATGCGATTGGGGCATGTAGGTGAGAAAGCCTTACTTATTTTGGTAAAAAGAGGCTTATTGAAAGGTGCAAAGACCTGTAAGCTAGATTTTTGTGAGCATTTTTTTTGGGAAAACAAAAGAGAGTGAATTTTGGCATGGCTATTCATAATACAAATGATATTCTTGATTATGTTCACTCAGATGTGTGGGGACCTTCTCAAACTACATCTAATGGAGGTATGCGCTACTATGTTACTTTTAATGATGACTTTTCCAGAAGAACTTGGGTGTATGTTTTGAAATCTAAAGATGATGTAGTTAATGCTTTCTTTAAATGGAAAAAGATGGTTGAGACACAAACTGACAAGAAGATCAAATATCTCAGAACAGATAATGGTGGTGAGTATTGCGGTGATCAGTTTTTGAAGTTGTGTCAAGATGAAGGTACTGTACTTCATTTTACTGTAAGAGGTACACCATAGTAGAATAGGGTGGCAGAACGCATGAACCAAATATTGCTAGAAAAATTTCGGTATATGTTGTCTAATGCGGGATTGGGGCAAGAAGTTTTGGGCTGAGGCTGTGATTTATGCATATCATCTCATTAATCACCTACCATCAGCTGCTATTAGTGATAGAACTCCATTAGAGGTTTGGTCTGGACAACCTATTTCTGATTATGATTATTTACATGTATTTAGTTCTACTGCATATTATCATGTGAGAGAATCAACACTAGATTCCAGAGCCAAGAAAGCAATTTTCTTGGGATTTTCTTCAGGAGTGAAAGGATATCGTCTTTAGTGATTGAGTTCGAGAAAGATTGTATTCAGTAGAGATGTAACATTTGATGAGTCTTCTATGTTGAAGAAATCAGAAAACCAGACAACAGTGAATAGTACTTTGCAACAAGTGGAGAGTACTCAGTAGCAGGTGGAGCTGGAAATAACTACATTGAACCTGGTTAGATTTGTAAAAACAAATAATGGTACTCCTTTAACAACGGAGGATTTAGGAGATGACGAAGAAGGTTATACTCAGGAACCTCTATAGCAACAAGAATCCATTGTAATAAATAGTCCAAAAAGTGAGATTCGAAGACCTGCTTGATTTGTTGATATGGTGGCTTATGCACTTCCAGTTGGAGATGATGATATTCCTTCCACTTATAGAGAGGCATCAAAGATTATGAAGTTGGTCAGTGGAAGATAGCTATGGAAGAAGAGATGTAGTCTCTTCAGAAGAATGAAACTTGGGAGCTAGATTAACTACCAAAGGGGTAAGAAGACAATTGGGTGCAAATGGGTATATGCAAAGAAGGATGGATTTCCTGACCAGAAGGATGTTCGTTACAAGGCAAGGTTGGCAGCTAAAGGCTATGCACAGAGGGAAGGAATTGACTACAATGAGGTATTTTCTCCAGTTGTGAAACATTCTTCCATTAGAAATTTATTGGCCTTGGTAGCTCAGTTAAATATGAGACTAGTTCAACTCGATGTAAAAATAGCATGTTTACATGGTGACTTAGAAGAGGAAATCTATATGACTCAGCCATAGGGATCCAAAGTTGCTGGTAAGGAAAACTTAGTTTGCAAACTGAAAAGATCGCTTTATGGTTTGAAACAATCATTGAGACAGTGGTATAAGCGGTTTGATCAGTTTATGATGGGTTAGAGGTACACAAGAAGCAAACTTGATCATTGTGTGTATTTTCAGAGGCTACATGATGGTTCTTTCATTTATCTACTCTTATATGTCGATTGCATGTTGATAGCTTCAACGAATGTCGAAGAAATTGAAAATTTGAAGACTCAATTGAACCAAGAGTTTAAGATGAAAGATTTGGATGAAGCTAGAAAGATACTAGGCATGGAGATTAGCAAAGATAGAGAAGGAGGCAAAATTTGCTTGACTCAAAAGCAATATCTGAAGAAGGTATTACAACGTTTTGGTATTTCAGAAGAGTCAAAATCTGTAAGTACCCCACTTGCTGCTCATATGAAGATTAGTACATCTTTGTATCTTAGTTCAAATAAGGAACGAGAGAATATGTCTTAAGTTCCATATGCTAATGTAGTTGGTAGCCTGATGTATGCTATGGTATGTACGAGACCCGACATTTCACAGTAGTTAGAATAGTGAGCAGATATATGCATGATCCTGGTAAAGGACATTGAAAGGCTATGAAATGCATTCTGTGATATTTACTGAAGACCGTAGATGTTGGCTTAGTCTTTGAGAGAGATGATACATGTGATCAATGTGCTATTGGTTATGTTGATTTTGATTATGCTGGTGATTTGGATAAACATCGATCAATAACTTGCTATGTGTTTCCTCTTGCTAGAGCACCTATGAGTTGGAAGTCTACTTTACAGTTCACAGTTGCTTTGTCTACTACAGAGGCAAAGTACATGGCAGTTATAAAGGCTGTGAAGGAAGCTATTTGGTTACAAGGACTGCTGATGAGTTGGGAATTGGTGAGAAGAAAATTCCTATATTTTATGACAGTCAGAGTGCTATTCATTTAGCGAAGAATTAAGTGTACCATGTACGAACAAAGCATATTGATGTTCGGTATCATTTTGTGCGGGAGATTACTAGTGAAGGAAGAATCTTAGTTCAGAAGATTGGGACTGCCGAGAATCCCGCAGATATGTTGACTAAGGTTGTGACATCAATTAAGTTTAGTCATTGTTTAGACTTGATCAATATAGTTCAAGTTTGATAGCATATATAGTTTTCTAAGGTTCTAACCCTAATCATGGGATAATGGGATGTTACAGGTACAATAATTGATTTATAATTTATAATTCTTTTAAATTCTAATTTAGAAAATGTTATTTGAATTATAATTATTGAAATATAATATTATTAACATATTTTGAGTTAAAATATTCCTAATAATAAAGTAAATCTAGCTTTAGAATACTTTATTCTAGAGATAGAATAATTGTTATTTAGTTTATGAGTTACGTTATTTAAAAAACAGAGGATGTTTTTCTACCAACGTCAAACAATCTATTTAATATTATGCATATTAAAAAGGTAGGATTGAAAAGCTAACATCACTAAATTTAGTAATAATTACTTACAAATTTTGTTTATTTTTAAGAAGACTTGCAAAAACCTTTCTTGATTTACTATCTTTTTTCTTTCTTACCTTGATAAGTTTTGACATAAGAATTTGAATGACAATTTAAAGATTCTAACCATCCAACTCTTAAGGTATATACAGGCATATTTTCACTCCATCAAATATTGTCATTAATATACGTAGAGCGTGTGTTGAAGACCTGAAGTTACAGTGAAATATTTTATTTTCCTCCATTTAAATCAATAATTTAATTTTTACCATAATATGTTAAGATTATTTCCTTTTTATAAGCCTATATAAATTATCTTATTCAAAGAATGCAATCTCGTGACCTTTTTAAATTTAACATGTAATTATAAATGTTAATTATATTGAATCTTTTTCTGATTTGATTTCTTTTTAATTTTTATCACCTACTTTTGTACTATTATTTAGTTTTTATACAACCTTATTTTTCATAATAATTTTGGTTCATTTATAAATTTAAAATAGCATAATATTAAAATTCTTAAATTTCATAATTACCTCTTTTTGTATAAAGATAAAAATTAACAAAATATAAAAAAATTGAGTGATAATTTGATAATAATATAAAAGTAAGTAATAATTGAAATAAAAAATTAAATCACCGGTATTTTAATTTATATAATCCTAATTACAATTATAATTCTACAGTTTTTTATTATAAACCTAAGGATTAATTACTAAAAAAATCTCAAACATTACATAATTTTGTAATTATAGCTCAAAGTTTAAAAAGTAGTAATAAAAATACCTGAACTCTCAATTTTTTTGCAAAAATAGTCGGGTGATAATCTAAATACCTGAACTCTCAATTTTTTTGCAAAAATAGTCGGGTGATAATCTCTCTGATAGGATGTCATGTTTCGTGTGAAAGGATCCATATTAGATTTTGATAAATTAATGTTAAATAAAAGTAAATAACAAAAGATACTAACCTATCATTCTCCCCTCCTCTGCCACCTCAAAACATTCCTCTTTCTACCATCGAATACCATCCTCTCTACCACATTATTTTATGACATGTGGCTATCCATAAGAAACAAAAATCATATTCCATAAAATAATGTTCTCTGTCTTTGTTGTGAGAAAGAAAAGGTGCTGTCTTACTTAATGTTCTTTTGTATGTTATGATCTTGTCATAGTTGGAAATGACTCACATGTAATTCAGCAATTTAAGAATTATTTGCATCAACATTTTTGCATGAAAGATTTAGGTGCACTAAAATACTTTCTAGGAATTGAA
Source organism: Erythroxylum alaternifolium (assembly GCA_027478495.1). Classification (NCBI taxonomy): domain Eukaryota; kingdom Viridiplantae; phylum Streptophyta; class Magnoliopsida; order Malpighiales; family Erythroxylaceae; genus Erythroxylum; species Erythroxylum alaternifolium. Next base: position 38,984,925 of record JANIIA010000008.1, read on the forward strand.
GTAGCCAATGGATTAAAGGGATTATTTTTATATTGGCGACATTATGCTTTAGACATACTTGCAGAAAGTGGTTTACTAGGGGCTAAGCTTGCTCACTTTCCTGTGGAACAGAATCACAAGGTTTCATTAGCTATTGGGGAATTGATGAAGAACCCTGAACTCTATAGGCATCTTGTGGGAAGACTAATTTATTTGACTACAACACATCTGGAGCTTTGCTACTTAGTGCACGTGCTAGCATAGTTCATGTAGGTGTCGCTTTTGGCATAATATTAAGAATCAATGAGAGTTTTAAGATATATGAAGTGAAATCTAAGATAGGGAATTTTGTTACACCATAATAGTGATCTCCAACTTTATGCATATTGTGACTCAGACTAGGCCATTTGCCCCTTAAGTAGACGATTATTCACCATGTCAAGGTCATTTGCTAAAGCTGCATATTGATCTATGGCAACCACAACATATGAGCTTACTTGCTTACAGCCTTGCGGTTATTTTGTGATAGTCAAACGGCCTGCATATTGCCACCAATCCTGTTTTTCATAAGAGAACAAAGCACGATCATTAATTGACAGACATTTTTACAAAGTACTTGGCAAACGACAATTTGATTATTTCATCAGCGAGTTGAGCATTTTGAATCTTCATGCACTAACTTGAGGGGGAGTATTGAGAATATATGAAATATATCATATATGTAAAATATGGAAATATTAATATGTATATATTTATGTAATCTTGTATAGTAAGTTAGGTTGATGTGTCTTGTGTCTTGTGTGTGTGTGTATATATATAAAGGATGGCAATTCATCAATAAAATCTTTATTTTCCCGAAGATTAGTTCAGCTGATATGAAGTCACCCAAACAGGAGTAGAGTGTGTCAAGAACATTATAAACATATGTTTATGAAGAAAACCTAAAAACTATGGCATGAAGTTGCTCCCCAGTATCAAAAAGCATTATTTTGGTGCAGGCACTTAAGACGCTTGAAAACACATAGGGAGTAGGGAGAATTCTTGATGCATGCATTTGGTAGAAAAGTTGAATAGCTTTTTCTTCAAATCCGTTAAAGTGAAAAACTAGAGATCATAGCCACCTAAGAAACACTATCTTTCAAACTCAACTCATTGAAAACCTTTCTAGCGAATTGATGAAACCTTTTTTGGCATACGAGTCAATCAATGGGTTATAGAAAATCAGATTAATGGAAAAACTTTGACGAATGTTCCTAGCATGAATCTACTCAACAAAGGAAGGACAAGACATCACTGTGACTAGAAGCCCTTAAAACACTGGCTCCTATGAATTCATTGGAATTTACATTTTCGTCCAGCATTTTCAAAAATAGTTTCATCATTTTAATTTTCATTTCTTTGTCAGCAAACCAGATAATATCTTATTCCAAATAAGCATACATTTTTTAGGTATATCCTCGAAAACTTTAATTGTGCTATAAAAATCACCCTTAACAAAATACATATTGATTAGTTTAGGGTTTTGGAGGTAGAAAGGGGAGTGTTACGAGTACGGCAGAGGGGGAGAGAAGGATACGTTAGAAATTTTTATTATTTAATTTTCTTTAGTAATATTTTATTAAAATTTGTTTTGAATTTCACATGACATATAACATCCTATATGTATCATAACACAGCTGACGTGACAAGCTATATTAGTATCGTTAATAGATAGACTAATGTTGGACTATTTTGTAAAAAATTAAAAGTTTGATTATGTTATTGTCACTTTTTAATGATTAAATTATAATTACAAAATTATGTAAATTTAAGATTTTTTTATAATTAACCCTTAATCTAAACAAGCAATCACAAAGAATCAAATCCACCGTTGGCAACTCTATAAAGCAACAAACTAGAATTTGGAGTAGGCTAACTTTTTTCTCTTTAAGTACCGGGTTTACATGGAATGTCGCTATTCAAGTTAACTTGTCTTGAAAATATGGTGTATAATTTGTATAGTTTGAGAGAGTTACGTTTCCCGTAGTTAATTAGGAGGCGTTTGAGGTGCTAAGACTTCATTGGGAGACCCGTTCTCCCACTTCGTTGTCATTTTCGCCCCTGTAAAATCATTCCGTTTGACGCGTTTTCCTGTGCTGAGAACCTCTCAGCGTATGACACGCGTTCCATTTTTTTTATATAGGAAGTGGTACACGTAATCAAAAAGAGATCAAAGTACCCAACATGGACACCTTTTTTTGTCTTTCGGTGCTTAAAGGTCAACCTTTTGCTTTGTTTTGTTTTATTTTAATATTACCTACTTTTCAACCTTTCTAAACGTCCAATGCATATTTCAACTTTAAGGAGTTAAAAGTCTCGCCAAAAAAATTAAAAGATTTCGCTAACTTGAGGGCGGTTCACATGCGATTATTCTATAAAGATAAATACAGCTTCAGTCCAAATCTGATTTTGACAAGTAAATTTGATTAACTAAATCTTCCTTAATTTTGCATACGTTTGATATGTATACAACTTAGCTCAGTTGGTGCTTTCTAGCGGTGGTTAGATGAAGTTTTCTAAACATCTTTTAAGTGTTTAAGGGCTTAGATTTTGAAAAAAAATTTAAAACTATGGAAGTATATAAAATTTTAAGGAAAATGAAAAAATAAACGGAGGTAAGACTGAATTTTATCCTTTTTGTCTCATCATTTATTGAACTGCAGATGCCTTTATATAGGCAACCTTACAAAAGAAAGGAGAATAAAAGTAACAGAGAAGCATCTAAAATATCAAGGCAATAATAAGGAGAATTACAAAGCAGTGGGCTGGAAGAGAAAAGTGGGCCTTTTCCTGCTTAGCTGATGGTTAGACGAGCTCATAGCCCAACTATAAAACCAAAAAGCATAAAACCTTAATTGCCAGAAGTGTCTCCTTTGTCTTGCTCATTTGAGAGTGTCACGACTCTTAGTGAGTCTCTATGGGAGGACGACGAAGCTCATGGTGTGTGTACTTTTAACAGGGCCCCATAAGCTGGGGTATGTACATTGTGTATACCTAGCTTAAGCAAGAGTGTTTCGAATGGGCCTCTGGACACCATTTTTATGAAGATGTCGGCAAGCTGTGAGTGAGAAGCGATTGGGAGCAGGCGGATGACTCCTTTTTGGACCTTGGTACGTATGAGATGATAGTTGATTTCTACGTGCCTGGTGCGTTCGTGGAAGATGGGCTTTTCAGCAATATAGATGGCTGATTTGTTGTCACAATAGAGGTAAGCTGCTCCTTTATGCATAAAGCAGAAGTTTTTGAGTAGATAGACTAACCACTGAAGCTCGCAGGTTGTGACAATCGAGGCTCAGTACTCTGCCTATGAGGAACTGCGGGAAATGGTGGCTTGCTTCTTTGATTTCCAAGAAATCAAGGCAGAACCAATGAACACGCAAAAACCAGTGATCGATTTGTGAGAGTTCGGACACGTTGCCTAGTTAGAGTCCGAGAAAGAGCGAAGGTGTGCTGAGGAGCTCTTCGAGAATAGAAGGCCTTGACTAGGTGCTTTTTTGAGGTATCTTAACACACGATTGACGACTTGTAGATTTTCCATGGTCGGACTATCAAGAAACTGGGATAACTGTTAGACAGGAAAACTGATATCTGACCTTGTAATGGTAAGGTAAAGTAACTTTCCTATTAAGCTCTGATATCTACTGACGTCATGTAAGATTCACTGGAGGCTATTAAGTGCGTGTTTGGAGTCATGGGTGTTGGAGCAGGTTTGCAGTGGAGAAAGCCAGAGTCTTCCAGGAGATTCAAGGTGTATCTTCGTTGCGACAAATTAATGCCAATGGAGGATCGCGCTAGCTCTAGTCTGAAAAAAAACTTTGCTAGTTCAAGGAATTTAATTTGGAAGGTATCATTTAGAAACTTTTTTGTTGTTTCGGTTAGTGAAAGGTCGGTGCTTGTTAGAAGAACATCGTCTACATAAATCAGTAGAATGATAAACTGACAACCTTGTCTTTTGGTGAACATGGCATGATCGGAGACAAACTTATGGATGTCAATGGGCCGGGCTAGGCCCAGGCTAACGGTCATAGGGGGCCGTTGGCCAGCGGGCATCACCCACCAAAATGCTTGATAATGAAAGTTATATGTTGCCTTTCCTCTTCGCCTTGGG
>JANIIA010000008.1:39067633-39079202 GCA_027478495.1 Erythroxylum alaternifolium
CAGTACCTACCTGTGGACGACCCCAATTTTGTACTACAAGTTTACAGAAAAGGGAATTATTATTGACAGTTTCGGCAACCATCACAAACCCTTTTCATCCCTTCTTTTTATACAAATATGTATTGAGTTGTTACTTGAGTCTTACCAATCTCCACCATAAACAGTGGGAGAAATACTAAAATAGAAGAGACAGGGAGACAATGGTGCATCTGGAGAAATCACCTCTATCAACGAAAATACTTTTCATGACTTTTCGATTCATGTTTGTAAAAAATTAATGGACATTGATATTTGTATCAAATACTTTGTTTTTGCCCTAACTTTAAGCTTAAATGAACTTTTATTTTGCATTCCTCTTGCTTAATTATGTTGTTTTGGTGCAGGAATGAAGTTATAAACATTAGGGAGGAATTTTTGGAAAATGGGTGCATGTATTATGCAATTTTTGTCTTTGATGTTGAAGCACCAATATGAAGTTGTAGCTTTGAAATAGAGACGAACTTGGAACATTGATTTTATAGCATCGATTTGAAGCTACACCATTACTTGAGGAAAAAAATAAAATCTCGATGCTATAGCGAAAGAAAATTCAACCTCGTTACTACAACATCAATATAAGGCTATAACATCAAAAGAGGAATGATTGAATTTTGACATTTGTCAAGAGAAAGAAAAGATCATTTTATCCATGTTGGATAAAAGTAAGATGATTCACCTCTAAACAAAAGAAGGATTGAAAAGTAGTATGAGAAAAGGGAAAGAAAAGAAGGAAATGCCATGGAGAGTTAGAAAAGCTTGGGCAATCTATTGAGAGGCTTGAAGACTCATCTTTTCGATTTCTTCTTCTCTCTTTTCTCCTTACCAACTTGTATTTTTTTAGATTGATTTAGATTGGATGTTGGATTTGGAGTTGACAAAAATGATTACAAGCTAGTTTTCATATGTTCTTTTAGGGAATTTGAGATTATAGTGATGTTTTGATGTTTTGCTAAGTTGAATCTATGATTGCTTTTCATTTCCTTATTGATTTCTCTTTGTTCTTAAATAGAAGTTTTTGACTAGTGAATTTATATCTTTGGGAGAAGGGTGATTTTGGTAGAAGATAGAAGAGGAATCAACTGAATTTTCTTAATATGTTGGGAAACCTAAAAGTTCTAAAAGGTTAGATTTATATTTGTGCTTAATCAACTTTTAGGAAATTACTTGAATAAGGGATTATTGTGTTTTTCTAATGAAAAATGGTTGCCTCCCCTTTGGAAGAAGGGTTTAATCACTACCAGTTAAAAATCTACAAGGAAAATTAAAGGCTATCTATAGAGTAAATTTGATAAGACATTGAAATTTAGCTACAAGACTCAACCTTAAAATATCCTATGTTATAAATTAAATCCATTTATACTTTAATGTTGCAAGTTATAAGTAGTTAAGTCAATTCCTTAATTTAATTAGTGAGTAATGAACTAGATTTACTCTAATTAGTCATTTTCAATTAATTTTTGGGACATGACTTAGTTTTAATGATCTTTATTACTCGAACGATACCATTTTACTTTTAGTTTGCAGTGAACAAGTTTTTTTACACTATTGTCAAGGATCGATGTTTGAATTTTGTGCCGTTATTACTAATTATATGATTATTTTTTGTTTTGTTTTAGTTTTTAAAGTAATTTGTTTGAACTTTTTATTTGTTATCATGTTTCTTTGTCTCTATATGTAGCTTATGTGTGTGCTGATATATGACTAGAACAATAAGAGAAAGATAAATTGTTTAATCCAAAGCTAGAACGAATGATCAACACAATTAGAAGGAAAAAAGTGGACGGATAACCAAACAGAAACAATAAGAAGAGTTGAAAAAGAAACAATTGAGAAAGAAATGTTGTATAAGCATTATGAGGAGGAAGCAAGAATTGAAAATCCCAAAGAAGGTGGAAGAAGAATTAATGTTAATAGTCAAGAAGATGCTTATGGAGAGCAACATTATCAAAGGCCAATAAGAGATTATTGTTAATCAATGGTGGTAGTGAATTATTATGGAATTCAGAGGCCAATGATGAATACACAAAATTTTTATATTCCAATGGGCTTAATTAATACGGTACAAATGAATCAATTTAGAGGAGCCCCACTTGAAGGCTTAAATGATCGTTTGGAAAAATTTCAAGAGCTGTATAATACCATAAGAATGGAAGGTATATCAACATATGACATTTACCTTACCTTCTTTCCATTTTCATTAAAAGATAAGGCAAAAGTTTGGTTACTCATTATTGCACTAGGTTGAATGGGTACTTAGCAAGAAGTGCTATTAATTTTCTTATGAAATTCTTTCCACCAATTAAGTTAGCAAAAATAAAGGCTAAAATTGACACTTTTCATCAGTATAAATTGGATTCTTTCTAAGAAGCATAAGAAAGATACAAAGACTAGTTAAGAAGATGTCCTCACCATGGTTCTCTTGAGTGGGTACAAACTGAAATGTTTTATAATGGACTTAATAGACATTCTAGGGCAATTGTTGATGCAAGAGTAGGTGGAACTCTTATGACAAAGACTTCAAAGGAAGCTCACACACTTTTTGAGGACCTGCCATTCAGTAGTTATCAATGGCCATAAGAGAGTTCAAGTGGAAAAAGAAGTGAAGGAATACATGATGTGGATCAAATTATGCTTAAATTGCAGTATCTATTAATCAATTGGCCAATTTTTCAAATAAGGAGAAGCAAATGGAACAAGTTGCAACAATTAGTTCTTTCCAATATTATCCAAAAAAATGAGTAAGAGTAAATGAATTTTGTAAATAAAAGAGGTTATGTGTACAAGCCTAAGCTAATGTAAGGAGAATATAATTAAGGATTTAGAAATTAAGATAATTATCACTATATCAGGCTATGGACAACAACCTTAAGTAGAGTAGAAACCATCTTTGGAAGAGATGCTTGGCGCATTTATTACAAGGAGAATATAATCAAGGATTTAGAAATTAAGATAATTATATATATGGAGCTAATAGGAACTCACCATTAGGTTATGGACAACAACCTTAAGTAGAGTAGAAACCATCTTTGGAAGAGATGCTTGGCGCATTTATTACAAATATATAATCAAGGAATCGATTTAACAAACATGAGAATTAAGTGGACAATAAAGAAATGCAAGTGACAAGCATCAGTTCTTACATGAAAAATCTTAAAACTGGGCAATTGGCAAGAGTAGTAGGATCAAGTCAGTAAGTTAATCTTCTTAGAAATATATAAGTAAACCTATTTAGGTGGCACTTCTTTAAATTTCTTCCCACAGTGAAGTGCAAGGCCATTACACTTCACAGTGGGAAGAAATTTAAAGAAGTTCCGTCTAAAATAAAGAGCTCCACTTAATCCAACGAAGAAAAAAAGTTAGGGAGGAGAGAAAGTGATAATGAAAATTAGCAAGAAGAATTAAGAAAAGAGAAAAATGAGGAAGATGTTGTAAACACAAAAGTAGTGATGGTGAAGATAGAAGAAGAACTAAAAGCTAAAGATCACTCAAAATATTCCTTATCTTTAGTGATTTCAAAAGAAGAAAATCAATGATCAACTTGCAAAGTTCCTAGAGATTTTCAAGAATTTAGAGATCAACATCCCTCTGATTGATGCAACTGAGTGAATTCCAAACGATGCAAAGTTCATAAAAGACATTGAGACAAATATAAAGAAGTTTGAGATTATGAGACAGTGTTGATGATAGAAGAATGCAGTTTTTTTTACAAAGAAAGTCGCCTTAAAATTTCAAGAATCATGGTAGTTTCACCATTCCATGTGAAATAGGCAATACTAATTTTAACAAAGTACTTTTTGATATGAGGGGCAAGCATAAATCTTATGCCTCTATCTAGTTTTAAAAAGTTAGGATTTCGAGAGGTTAAGCCTTCAACAATTTATCTCCAATTGGTTGATTGGTCACTCACATATCCTAGGAAAATTGTTGAAGATGTTCTAGTGAAAGTTGATAAATTGATTTTTTTCACAAATTTTGAGGTATTAGATATAGAGGAAGACTAAGACAATTTAATTATTCTTGGGAGGCTGTTTTTATCTATAGGATGGGATTTGATTGATGTTCAACAAAGAGAACTTGCCTTAAGAGTCAATGGTGAAAAGGTGATGTTCATCATTTACAAAATTCTAAAGAACCCAAATAACATACCAACCTGCAATAGAATTGACATAATTTCTTTTTTTTTATTGTCACATCTCTTCCTTCTTTTCTTTCAAAAGATTCTTTCTTAATTTGTTTAAAAGGTATGGATAAAATTGATTATGTGAATGATATTAAGTTATTGATGAAATCTCTTTAAAATTTTAAAGCTAATGAAAAATGTGGAGCATTTTGAACATCTATTTCTAGTTAAAGATATTGATGATGTGAATGATAAGAATGATGCGTCACTTAAAATAGATTTGAACGATTGCCTAAAAATTTGAAGTATGCATTCTTGGGTGATCATTCAACTTTGCCTATTATCATTCATCTTCATTGTCATTATTATAAGAGGAAATTTTAGGGTGTTAAAAAGAATTTATATTTGCAAATGGTTGGCTTATTCATTACATTAAAAGAATTAGTCCTTTAATTGTGATGTATGAAGTTCTTATGGAAGATTCATACACCCCTTGAATAGAACATTAGAGAAGACTAAATGTTGCCATGAAAGAAGTGGTTAAAAATGAAATTCAAAATGGTTAAAGACTGATATAATTTAACCTATTCTAAAATAGTTTGTGATTAGTCCTATATAAGTAGTTCCTAAGGTAGGTGGAATGACTATAGTAAAGGATAAAAATGAAGAAATTATTTCCATGAGGACATTGGTTAGAGGGTTTGCATAGACTATAGGATGTTTAATAAAGCTAAAGAGAATTCTTTCCATTACCTTTCATTATTCAAATGCTAAATAGGCTTATAGGGCATGAATTTTATTATTTATTGAACTTTTATTCAGGCTAACATCAAGTAGTAATAGCTCTAGAAGACTAAGAAAAGGTCACACTTAAATGTCCATTTATTACTTTTGAATTCAAAAGGATGCCATTTGGTCTTTTTTTTTCATTTTTTAGCATTGTATAACGGCTATCTTTCTTGATATGATTGAAAATTTTATAAAGTTTTTATGGATAATTTTTTTGTATATGGTGATTCATTTGATAAGTTCTTATGTAACTTATATCTAGTGTTAAAAGATACCATGCAACCAATTTAGTGCTCAATTAGGAGAAATGTCACTTGTATAGTTAGAGAAAGAATTGTCTTGAGTTACAAGGTGTCCTCAAAAGAAGTTGAAGTAGCTAAGCCAAAATAACAACCATTGAGAAGATACTACCTCTTACTAATATTAAGGTAATTCAAAGTTTCCTTGACTATGCAAGTATCTACAGACATTTCATTAAAGACTTCTCAAAAATTACCAAACACGTGTACAATCTTTTAGAGAAGGACACTCATTTTCCATTCAACAATGACTGTGAGTAAGATTTTGAGTTGATTAAGAAGAAGCCTGTGTCTGCTCTAATAGTGATCACTCTTGATCAGCAACAACTACTTGAAATAATATGTGATGTAAGTGATTTAGTGTGGCGGAAGCTTTGGGTTAAAGAAGAGAGAAAATGTTCAAGGTGATCTATTATACAAGTAAAACACTTGATATTGTCTAGTAAAATGACACCACTGTGAATAAGGAAATGTTGGGTATGGTTATTGTATTAGAAAAGTCGTATCATACATTACTGTTCTGAAGGTTAAGATATTCATAGATCATGTTGCCATCAGATACTTGTTTGAGAAAAAGTATACAAAACTGATGTTTATTAGGTGAATTCTCCTTGTACAAGAATTTGATATAGAAATCAAAGATCAGAATGGTTCAAAAAAAGTAATGGCATACCATCTTTCTCGATTAGAGCTGGGTTGGTCAATGCAACAATTACCTATTCGATAATCTTTTCTAGATGAGAAACTATTCTTGATTGAATAGAAATTGCCATGGTTTTTTGACATTATTAATAACTTAACTTATGGGTTATTAACTCTAGATCTTTCATTTAGTCAAAAGAAGTTCATATTTGTTGTTAAAAATTACTTATAGGATAAGCCTTTGCTCTTCAAAATATGCCCCAATCAAGTGATTTGGAGATGCATACCTGATGAAGAATTTCAGTCTATTCTTGAGTATTGCCAGTCATCTCCTTATGGTGGTCATTTTGATCTAACAGGAACAGAAACCAAAGTTTTACAATTTGGATTCTATTAACCAACACATAATAAGGATTGTTATACTTTCACCTAAACTTGTAACTGATGTCAAAAGATGGGCAATATTTCCAAGCATCACGAGCGTCCATTGACTAATATTTTTTACATTAAGCTATCTAATTTATGGGGAATCAATTTCATAGGGCCATTTTCAAAGACATATGGAAAATCTTACATCCTTTTAGCTATGGATTATGTTTCCAAATGGGTGAAGGCAAAATATTCTCCAACAAACAATGCCAAAATGGTGCTCCATTTTCTTAAAAAGAATATATTTGCAAGATTTGGAAAACTAAGAGCAATAATAAGTAATGAGGTAAGTTACTTTTGTAATAAACTCAAATCTTTTGAATAATATAGAGTTCATTACGAAGTTGCTCTGTTGTATCACCCACAATCAAATGGTTAATTTAAAATTTCAAATAGATAAATCAAGGATGTTCTTGAGAAGACCGTAAATCCAAATAGAAAAGATTAGGCTATTAAGCTTGATGATGCTCTTTGAGCTTATAAGACACCTTTAAGAACTCCAATAAGAAGGCCACCTTATCGTTTGGTTTTTGCTAAACTATATCATCTTCCTGCAGAGCTAAAATAAAAGGGATTTTGGGTTATGAGAAAACTAAATCTTGATTAGAGAAAGGTTATTGAGAAAAGAAAATTGGAGTTATATGAACTAGAGGAGTTTCGAAATAAAACATATAAGAACTCAAGGATATAGAAAGATAAGACTAAAAAGTGGCATTACAAGCAAATCATGAGGAGAAAATTTGTTCCCAAAGAAAAAAGTGATATTATATATCTCAAGATTGAAGCTTTTTCTAAATAAACTCTGCTTTAGATGGTCAGGACGTTTCTCTGTGAAAAAAAGTCACCATTTTGGAGCAACTAAAGTTGAATCTGATGATGGAAGATTTTTTAAGATTAATGGGGTAGAGGTTGAAGAATTATTATGGTCAATAGTTAAGGACAATTATAGTGCTTCATCTTAAGGATTTTTAACTAAGTGGCTTAGTTGAGCTAGTGATGTAAAATATAGCGCTCATCAGGATGCAACCTGATTATATCCTTTTTATTTAATTCCATTTATATATTTTCATTAATTGATTTGATTTGATGTTTATTTTATTTAGTTTTATTTACTTTTGAGCATGAGAGTTATTTAGTGGTGTGGTTAATTTGTCATTATTACAATTGAATTTATGGACAAATTAAAGCTTCGAGCAACCGTTTGCAGTTTAAGGGTTTAATTTTGGACTTTAGGTAAGTAGAACATTAATGAATTATGATGGTAGCTTTTAAAAGAAAGAAAGAAAATAAACATATTTGAGGTAAAATTTTCTAACTCTAGTAAGGTATTAAGAATGACGAGCCTAAGTTTTTACAAAATTGTCATCATATTATTACAATAGAACGATGTCATAGCATCTTGTTATCTCAATATGTTAACTCCAAGCCAATGAAACAACATTATTAGAACTATCTTTACATATAGTATCAATAGCCACTTCGATGCTCCAACTCTAACCTTGATAACCACCTCAAACTTTTTTTCTCTCTTGTTAGTCGTAGTGATTTTTTTACTTGTTTAAAATGCATATATTTCTTATATAACCACCTTTAATTCTTACATGTTCAATGTTATAATGCAACTTCTAAGTAGTTTTTGTGCTTTACCACAATTATTTTTCCCTTGCACTAAGCTAATGCACATGCCCCTAGGTATTTGATTATTTTAGGTTAAAACACTTCTTCACTTAACGCAATAGTTCCCACCATATTTCCCTTCCTATTTTTCCCTGCATTCCATAACTTAATGAATTTCTTACTTCTATTTGCTTAATCTTTCATCGTAAGTGAATGGTCCTAATATTATCTCTTTAGTTTTTATTACATTAACTTTCAATTTCAGTTTCAATCTAAAATAGTGAGTAGCAAAATGTTAAATTCCCTTGTAAAGATACAACCTAATGTTTTAGCATGATGAACCTAACATGAAAACATTAAAATTTTGCATGTTCTTGCTCTTTATTAACAATTTCTCTCAGAGCTAACATCATTTGAAGTTCATAATCATGCTTATCGGATTCTATTCTTGATGGTATTGACAGTAACTTTTAAAGACACGCGGCATTTTTGTTCTTACATAATTGAGTGCATTTTTTTATCTAAACTTTAAGTTTACAGGTTTATTTAGTTTATTTATCCATTTTAAATAACACAACTTGAATTTGAATAAATCATTTTTTCTCATTTTTGAGCATAAACACTGGATGATAACAAGCAAAGAATTTGTATTAAATATATTGGTCGTTGTTTGAAGAAGATTTTTCCTTTAAGTATAATTTGTATCTTTATGCTACTAGGAACATGTCTAAAACAAAACCTCCATTAAACAACATATTGTTATGGTTTTATATCTTCATTAAGTTGCTTATTTTTCATAATCCATTATGCATATATTTAGTTCAAAACTTATAATTATCATGTCTAGAGTTGTTTGGTGCTTCCAAGAAGAGGATTAATGTGCATGATGGGTGTGATAACATCATATTGTAGGGTTTAATTTGTTATGTAGTAAATCTTAAATTGAGTGTTTAGTATGTGTTTAAGTTAGAATTGTGTTAGTTTATGTGTTTAAGTGTTTTTATGGGTTAGTATAAGTCTTTAAGCTTAAATATTATATTTTTGAGGTACCTTGATGTGTTTGTTAATGTTTTAGGGTTAACATCGAAGAACGGAGAATTTTTGAAGACTTTTGGGCTAAAACCACGTGGCACGATCATGACAGAAACATGTGAGCCACTATGCCCCAAGCTACGATCATGACAGAAAGGTTTGATAACAGCCAAGATCATGGGACTTGGGCCATGCTCATAACAAAAAGGGTTACATGCTGGGCATCGGGTACACGCACAAACAAGATAAAAAGTCAAGTTTTGAGGAACTTTTCAAACCGTTTCAACCCTAAAGGAACCCTAGCGTTGCCGAGGTATTTAAAGAACATGAAGAATAGAAGAGATGAACTTTTGCATCATCCACAATCCTAAACCCTAGAGAGCTTATTCGAGAGATGGAGAAAGAATGAAAGAAGAGAGACACGGAGAAGAAGCCTACGTGAAGTACTTCATGGAACAACAGGTTTCTCACCATTGCTGCCTCCATCATCCGTTCTAATTATATTTTTTATTTTGTTTAAATTTTATTGATGTATAGAATTGGGATAGTCGTTGAGAATATGATTGTTGAATGTTGAGATATGTCAAAACTCACCTTCGAGAATTTTGTCTTTGATATTAATGAAATTTGATTATTGTGTTTTTATTGAATTATTTGTGATTTAATTTCTACACTTCATAATTTGGTAACAAACTGAGAGGGTGAACTGAGTGAAATCATTGAATTAGGCTAACGATAGTTAGGTAATTTAATAGATTAAGAATTGAATCAATTCTATAAATTTGTGAAATAAAAGATCGTGCATAGGTTTTCGGTAGTTTATTGGACAACTTAAGATCTAATTTGGGTTTGGAATAAATTGTGAATCGAGAGGTTGCAATTTCTTATAATCTAATTGAGGTTAATAATTAGGGTTAATGATCATAACTCGAGAGAGAGTAATCAACCATAGGATCGATAATTCAATAAACTTATAAACAATTAGGTTTTGTTAAAATCAGATAAAAATTCTGTTTCTCTCAATTGGTAGTTTCTAGGTTGATTTGGTGATTACAATTGCTAACTTGTTTATATTTTCAAATTTGATTATTAGAATTACTTGAGTGATTAAAATAATTTTTTGTTTTAGTTTTGTTCATTAGATTGTTCTGAATTGAGTTCAGTTTTAGATGTTAGGATTAGATTAGTCCTCATCGAGGGATTGATACCTTAGGTACTATACGAACAACCCATTGATACCTTAGGTACTATACGAACAACCCGTGCACTTGCAGAGTTATCGAGGTTTATTATTAAAGCTTTTTCATATCGAAACCTATAATCAAGTTTTTGGCGTCGTTGCCGAGGAGGCAATTAATTTAGTTCTATAGTTTAAAGCATTAGTTTGATTTAGTTTTAAATTTTTGTTTTCATTCTTTAGTTTTCTATTTCAAAAATCGTGCTCTTGTATGAACACAAGAGTCGCGAGAGGTTCAAGTCATGCAATGGAATCTTTAGACTTACATATCACACGATTAGAATAAATCCTTAGGAAAGCTCAACGAGAAGAAGAAGAAGAGATCAAAAAATCAACAATGGCCGAGGAATTTTATCAGAACGATGGACCATGGAGTGAATCAAGCACTAAAAGAAAAATTCCATTTTGTGACAGAAATTACCGACAAAAAACACAAACATTCCGTTGGTAATACATATTACTGATGAAATTTACCGACAGATGAAAGTGTCATAGATTCGGCCGTAGCTAATACTTACCGACGGTCAAAGCAGATTATGTCGGTAACTTTACCGACAGTAAATTTTCTATCGTCGGTAAATTTAGTGTCAGAATATTATCTTGCCGTCGATAACTATACCGACAATTTACTCTGTTCCTGACCGTCGGTATAATTTAGCGACGATTGTGTTGTTATGTCAGCATATTTACTGATGGTAACAAACTTACCGTCGGTGTATTTACTAAAAGCTTAATTGACCGAAATGAATTTTTGTCGGTAATTCCTTTTATCTTGTAGATGGAAGTACTCATGTACTGTCGGCAATTTATCATGTATTTATCGACAGATATTTCTTTCCGTCAGTAAATGCGTTACTTAATTTTTAAAAAATATGTAATATATATTATCAGTACATTTAAATTATCGTTAATGCGTAATTTTAATATTTAGAAATTTATAATATACATTTAATTTCCAGAAATAGAAATTTTGATTAATGATTAAAAGTTAAAATATCTTAATTGATAATCAAAACATTACATTGTAAATAATAAGTATTTGTAATACAAACTAAATGACCAAAAGTGCATTATTGATCTAGAGATGGCAGATGCTTTGGTTGGCCCTTACGCTTTAACTCATCCATCTCTTGACGGAGCTAAGAGATGAACTGCATCGACTGTTGTTACTGTGCCATCGATTGCTACAACTGTTCTAACGTCTATTACAACTGAGTCGACAATGTCTGCACTATGCTCTTAAGTGCTTCCACTTGATTGGTGGTGGACGGCCTTGTAGATGCTGCTGTATTGGATGTGGAGGATTGTGAAGAATAAGTGTTCGCAAATGAACTTAAGCCGAATATCCTCCCACGACGGTCCCTA
>JANIIA010000008.1:39096711-39107800 GCA_027478495.1 Erythroxylum alaternifolium
GGAGCTCCACGTGTCCACCCCGCCACTTAGAATGACGGGATAGACACAAACCTGCCATCTTACTTGACAAGTTGTCCTATTTCTGCCATCCCTCATTTTTTGAGTCACATGTCAAATATTGAAATTAAAAACAGTAATAAACGGAGAATTTAGCCCCTTGCTCAAGACGGGGCTGAAAATACCGTATGGTTATATTAAGTCATCACCGTAGGCCATTTGACTAATCTCCCGTAACGATAAAGTATCCGCCTTGACTGAAGTTACATAACATGGACTTGCCATTTTAATGCTCCTTTTTGCTTCTCCAATTCCATACTTCATTGAAAATTTCATATTCAGTAAATAAGGGCGCAAAATAGCCTAGAGACGCATAGCATAGGTCTTCCCATAATGCATCAAACGTCATGAATCTCATCACAATATGAAAAATCTATCATTATTATAACATGTATTCTGTACACAGTACACCCTTATCTTCAAGGCGACCACTGCTTTCCTTCAGTCACCATTTGTCCCGCTCCAAAACCAATAAAAGGGATATGTGCAGGCTTGAGCTTTTTTTTTAATTGTTAGTCCCAGAACTAAGAACACATCATAGAATAATATATTCAATGACACTAAAGCTCTCTTGACTTATAAATTTTGAGATGATGGCCCAAATGACCATGATTTCATGGTTCGGATTCCACAGTGCTACAGAATTAACATTAAAAGTAATCTCTCTGTCTCTTTGCTGCTTCACTACAGGCCTTTGTACCAAGTTGTGATAGGGACCCTTTATGCACTTCTTTGACCTACAACATACACATCTTCAGATCCTTTCTAACTATCATTTTTGTAACTCCAGTTTTGAGAGACTGAGGAGATGGCTGTTTGTATCACCTATCTGGTGTATGTGATCTTGTTCTTTTCTGCTCCCTCCCACTTTCTTTCGCATGTCTACAAAATAAAAACTAGTTGAATTGCCCCCTATAAAGTAAACCACGCTAATCTCTTTTTAGGTCTCTACAATCCTCCGTGTCATGCTCATAATCTTTGCGGAATCGATAGTATCTTTCAGTATTCTTATGTCTAGTCCTTGAGATAGAGACTTGAGGGTCCGTGTCCTGTAGGATCGACATTATTTGTCAGAATTCCTATTCCCAAATCCTTGCGAGAGAGGCTTGGAGGTGAGGCGATCACTCTCTCGTCATGCATAATTTAAAATCATGTTCAGCGAACGCCTTCAATAGGGGTATGTCTACATTCTCCTGACTGCAGTTGTAATTATTTGTTGACTCTTCCCCTCCTTTCACTGGTTTGCTTCACTTGACTTTTTCTGCTCATCTTTTCTCATCAAAATTTTATCATACAGTTTGGTTTCTTGAAAGAGTGTCAAAACTCAAAACAAACAACGATACCGTTTTCATATCTTCTGACTCAGTTCATGTATAAAAAGATTGTCAATCTAATAAACAACTCACAAAGTAGATTACTTGTCCCTTAATTAACACATTAAATTTCTAAACTTGGTAGTCTATAGTTCTTATTTTTTGAATACTTGTTAAATAAACTTTGGAAATAGATAAATAATTTGTTAATTATGGATTAATATAAATTATTTAACAAATTAATAATTTAAAATTAAATGATAGAAGCTAATTGGAGTAAAACTGATATAACTCAATCGATTGATAATAAATTCAAGACAACACCAATCTTGTCCTATTTTGTTGTTTTGATTTAGAATAAATCAAGTAATCAAACATGATATTGGGTACTTAAATTCAATGACAGATTGGTGATGTTGTCAGGTATCAACATTTGTTCTTTTTTTTGCCTACCAAAGCATTCAAAATCCTTTAAGTGCAAGGAATTGACGGATGGATGGTCAACGGTGACAGTCAACCTTGAGGCTGCGTGTTTAAATACCATTACATGTTTGGCGAGAACGTAAAAGGACACTCCATGGGGAGCTAAAGCTGTGTCTACTGCCAGAATATCGCCAACCATATCCATAATGTTGAAGTTTTTATTGAGTAATTGTTTTTCTATTCCTATAAATACAACGAGGCATCGAACTGGAATTAGTCTACATCAAAGGAAACATGATGATCGATTCATTAGATGCAGCAGCAGTAAGCCACAAAAAAAAAGAACGAACGTATGGTTACAAACATGGGAGAGATCAAATAGTACGGTAATCAGATGTAGTTATCCCTGAGGAGATGGAGCAACAGCAGGTGCTGGAGAGGGAGCATCAGTTTCATTAGAATTCTGGAAACCAAATTTCTTGACGAGTTCATTTGCAACCAACTCGTTGGCTTTATCTGATGGATGGTATTCATCCCAGAACACGTACTTGCTCCTGTCCTTGCACAGTGTAGATGCGGGAATGCAGGTAAGAGCAGGCCTTATTCTTCCGAAAGAGCAACAGGGCGAATCTGAGTTATTGAATCCTGCAAACATGGAATTCAAAAATTACTGCATATTAATGAATTGAAGATTTATATTCAGACTTTGCTTTAAGTTTTTCTTTTCAACTCACCGTATTTTCCTGGGTTGGTGATCACGTCATTAACAACATCATAAGCATCTCCAAATCTGAAGGTTGCATTGGGGAGTTGGCCAGATAAATTATCTAACAAGTTGCTTGCAGCTTTGTTGAAGCTTTGCGCTAACTGATTTGTCCTTTCTTGGCATGCCCCAGAGGTACTCAAGACCCTTTGAAGTGGTATGCACCCCATTGGACCTAGCCCAAACACCATAAGCTGTCTTGCTCCCAATTTATGCAGTAGCTGTTCGTAAACATTTGGTGATGAGAATTGGTAGCTCGAATTACGAAATGAATGAATCTTTTCGATTTTAATCATTTAACTAACCTTAAGTTGATCTCTCATTGTTTCCATTAAATAGCTAACGAAACTCTCATCAGTGAATTTCCACGAATCGCTGTAAACCGGCATCAAGTAATTATTTATGAAGTCGTTACTACCAAGAGCAACCACATATTTAGCTTGCTGAAAGAACTTCTGCGCTTCTTGTTGGCCAATATTGTTCTGAATCAGTTGTTGTACTCCCATAAACAGATCAATTTGTTTGTAGAGAGAAAATCTCTGAATCTGCAATATGTAATGGTATTTAGTTTAAGTTACACAATTCCTAAACTAAAATGGTTGCAAGCTGTGACTTACAAAGTAGCCACCGCTTTCGTTAAGAATACCCCCTCCTCCAGAAGCAAAATTCACACCACTTTGCAGGATTACGTCCTCTGTTAAAGATGGATCCATAAAAGCTGGTGGCCTGGGAAGACCAGCACTGTCACCTGCACAAGTAATTACTCCGAGTTCATTGTCATGATCAAACAATACTCTATAATTGACATGAAGTACCAGATGCTTTTGATCAATTGCTGATTACCTATTATATCAGCAACTGTTCTGCCATTAGTGAATCTCCCATTTGGCAATCCACTGCCATAATCAATACCGTACCAAGGCAGGCTCGCTTGAGCAAGACTCTTGGTGAGGTACATGTTATTACCAACATCGGAAAGCGAATCTCCGAAAATGAACTGAACTATCTTACATTGACATCCACCAGTTACGACTCCTAGGATGATCACAACAAATGCAGTTAAAGCAACCTCAGATTTCATGTTTGACGGAAAGCAATGAAACATAATTCTTTTACAGGTCCTCCAAGTTGTGTGCATACGCTATACCAGGGTCAAGATATAAGCATATATATGTGAAGATTACGTTCTTTAAGTAATTTATGAAATGTTATGGACAAAGAAAGTTCGGACCAGAAAGACATTGGTCTGAGTCACGAGGAGATTGTTTGATGACCAACTCTTGCTGATTCAAACCTACTGCAACTACCTTGGTATATTTGTTACAACAGTATTTCAGGGGTTGGAGCCTATTCATTCATGCAACAGAATGTCAATGGAAACATGCATACAAGGAGCGTGTAAACCACAGAAGCAGTCCAATCCAAGGGAGGTTGTTAACCTAATTATGAACTCGAGGTTTCCTAAGCTAGAAGATGGTGGTTCTTAAATCCCCCCAAAAGGCGAGTGAGACCGGATTTGCTTTTTATAATGGTCGGGGTGAGTTCAACCACCTTCTCATTGCTTGCATGCACGGATAACTCCGAAGTCGTTGGCCATTTCTTTCGGGTAAATGCAGCAGAGGACAATACAGCAATAATAAGCAAAAGCAAAGGTTTGACTTATCACTCTTTATTTGACTTTTTCATTTTAATTTTTATTTTATGTAGTTTAATTTTTTACTACAATCTCATGTGCGATTCTTCCAACGTTATGCATAGCCTTCTGTTTTTGAGATGCTAATTCAGTGCAGTCTACTCAGAAAATCTTGGTTTTAATTTTCTAACACTTGTTTGTTAAACTTGAACTGTTTGTGTGGAGAAGAGAAGACAGAAACAAACGTCTAAATGATACAAAACTCGCATCACTTGAAATCAAGCCGTACTTTTGTCAATCGCCATAGCCAACTCTCTATTTCCAGAATCCTATTAACCGAGAAACCAGCCGCAATCTGTCAAGAAATAGCAGACGAACCCATCTCAGGCTTCAAATTACGAACCCAACACTTGATTTCCCTCATTAAATCATCCATTCAAAGGTCTCATTTTCTACAAATCCATGCCCATCTCCTTCGTACCTCTCTTCTTCAAGACCCCACCATCTCTCTCCCATTCTTGTCTCGCATTGCACTCTCTTCTATCAGAGACGTTATTTATTCTCGCCAAATTTTCTCCGAAATCCCCACCCCAACTACGTTTCATTACGACACCATGATAAAGGCGTACTCGGGCAGCAACACACCCATTAATGGGTTTTACTTGTACCAAGATTTGCGACGGCGAGGTTTACGCGCAAATTCGTTAACTTTATCGTTTGTTCTCAAGTGTTTTGTCAGAGTTTCTTCGTTGATGGGCGGTTTACAGGTTCATGCGAGGATTTTGGAGGATGGCCATCAATCGGATAGTTTGTTACTAACTGAATTAATGGAATTATTTTCGGTTTGTGAACAGGGTGAGGAAGCGTGCAAGATGTTCGATGAAATACCTCGGAGAGATACTGTTGCTTGGAATGTGCTCATTTCTTCTTATATACGCAATCATAGAACCAGAGATGTGTTGGGGTTATTTGATGGTATGGTAAGAAGTCAATTTGGGTGTCAACCGGATGATGTTACGTGCCTGCTTCTCCTCCAAGCTTGCGCTAACTTGGGTGCGCTGGAATTTGGTGAGAAGGTTCATGGTTATATCGAGGAACGTGGTTATGGTGGTGCAGTGAACTTGTGTAATTCTCTTATAGCAATGTATTCAAGATGTGGGTGTTTGGACAAGGCTTATGGTGTATTTAAAGATATGCATGGGAGAAATGTGGTTACATGGAGTGCTATGATTTCGGGTTTTGCAATGAATGGATATGGAAGAGAAGCTATTGAGCTATTCGAGGAAATGCAAAGAAGGCATGTTTCTCCTGATGATCAGACTTTCACTGGAGTTCTTTCTGCTTGTAGTCATTCTGGTTTGGTTGACCAGGGAATGATATTGTTTGAAAGAATGAGAAAGGATTTTGGGGTATCGCCTAATGTTCATCATTATGGGTGTATGGTTGATCTTTTGGGTCGTGCTGGTCAACTAGATCAGGCATATCAACTTATAATGTCAATGGAGGTCAAGCAGGATTCAAAAATATGGAGGACTTTACTTGGAGCTTGTAGAATTCATCGCCATGTTACTCTTGGAGAATGCGTTATAGGGCATCTGATTGAACTCCAGGCTCAGGAGGCTGGAGATTATATTTTGTTGTTAAATATTTATTCCTCTGTTGGTGATTGGGAGAAGGTGGCAGAGTTGAGGAAGTTTATGAAAGAGAAAGGGATCCAAACCACACCTGGCAGTAGTTCAATTGTGCTGAAAGGTGAGGTACATGAATTTGCTGTGGATGACGTTTCTCACCCACGGAAGGATGAGATATATAGAATCCTGGATGAGATTAATCACCAGCTGAAGATTGCTGGTTATGTTGCTGATATAACTTCAGAATTGCATAACTTGGGTCCAGAAGAAAAGCAATATGTGCTATCTTATCATAGCGAGAAGTTGGCTATAGCTTTTGGAGTTCTTACAACACCTCCTGGCACAACAATCAGAATAGCCAAGAATCTTCGTATTTGTATTGATTGCCACAACTTTGCCAAGATGCTTTCTGGAGTTTATAACCGTGAAGTCATCATTCGAGATCGCACTAGATTTCATCATTTCCGAGAAGGATACTGCTCCTGCAACGATTATTGGTAAGCATTGTTGAAATATTTGTTGGCAGCTGGGAGTATCTACTCCATATGAACGGCCAGCTTCATTGTCAGATCAGACGTGGTTAAATTACGTGCAGAGAAGGATCTGGGATGGTGCCACCGTGATGAATTATGGGTTATGTAGGAGTAATTCCTCAACCAAAACCAGTCTTCAACAGGAACGTTTGGTTGAAATCTTATATTTTGCTCTTAGAAACTTGAAAGGAGAAAGCTCGTATCGTATGAGCCATAGCAGGAAGAACGAGAGAGCAAGAGGTTATGTGTTAAGGCGGCGTGGAATGGGGTTCTATCATATGTTTGTGATTAAAATGCTGAATGAATCATTTGGCTGATGATGGAATAAGGCAGAATAGATCCACCCACCTGGAACTAAATAAAAGAAAAGGAATCGTCAGACTGCTTTTAGACAGGAGAAGATGTTGCGGAATTGGTTGATTGAAGGATATGATAATTTTGAGAAAATGGCCCAAGGCTTAGGGAAGTGGTGACACAGCGCAAAGTTTTTGAACCGCATTGCAACAAGGAACACTATGAGATGAGATTGTAAATGATTGAGAATTGATGCAGCAGGAAACAAAGACACCGATTTCCTTGAAACTTTGACGTTTCCTATTTTCTATTTTCTTCCCCTTTTTCAGGTCGTATTATTGAAAGTATGCTAAGGTTAAACAAAGTGTTAACCAATTGTTCGCTTTTTTTGGGCTGGCTTAGGAAGAAACTTTCTCTTCAGGTAGTGATAATTTGCGACCAGTTTGTTGCTACATAGATGTAAAGCAAGCATAGACATAAAAAGATCACTAAGGGCTAATAACTTTGAAAATGAGGAAGCGAACACCACAAAATGTAACCAGAACTAATGAGCAACAACCTTTCTACCGGAATGAAAGAAAGCGGGCATGGGAGCGATGTTCCCCGAAGAACAGAAGTAATTTGTATGCTCTTGGGCACCAGCCACGTTATTTCATAAAAACCAAGTATTACAAGCTCTTACTGATTGTGGTTGAAGTTTTAAAAATCTAGAATACTAACATAACCGCTGCAAACATTTCCTCGAAAGAGTTTCTTCAAGAGATTACAAAGGGAAACAAAATTTCTACGAAACTTGAAGCTCTGACTGATGCAACCATGATTGACTGCAAAATTTGGATTTTACTAACTTTGTTAACGGAACCAATTGAATTTGGTTAGGGTGTTGACTACAAACTCATTTTAAGCAGCCACCGGTTCCTTCTGACCAAATACAATACCCTTCTCGATGCTAGCCTTCAGTTCAGGCTTTAGAGCTTCAAGCGCCTTTTGCTCGTACTCAGTCAACCCCTGGAGTTCAGATGAAATGATAGATTCAACGCCTTTCCTTCCAAGCTTTACCCTTGATGCAAAGAAGGGAAGTTCAGTGAGATCTGACTGCACATATGAGCACTCGTAGACATCTGCATCTCCATCCAGTGCACGCAAAGAAGACTCAACAAATCTAGCCGACGCATATGCCATTGACAAGGTTGCAGACCCAGCACCTGCTTTTGCCTCCACAACTTCTGTTCCAGCATTCTGAATCCTCACAGTGAGTTCTTGAATTTCCTCATCTGTGAAACTAACTGAAGGTTTGGCCTTGGACAGAAGGGGAAGAATGGTAATTCCAGCATGCCCTCCCACAACAGGAACGTCCACATCAATGAGCTTGAGATTCTTCTTCTGAGCAACAAAAGTGTTTGCCCTAACAACATCAAGTGTAGTAACACCAAAGAGCTTCTTTGGATCATAGACACCCTTCTGCTTCAAGACTTCGGCTGCAATTGGCACCGTAGAGTTGACTGGATTGCTTATAATATGGATGAAAGCGTCGGGACAGTTATCAGCAACAGCTTCAACCAAGGTCTTCACTATGTTTGCATTAATGTTGAAGAGATCATCCCGGGTCATACCAGGCTTTCTTGGCACTCCAGCAGGTATGACAACAACATTTACACCCTTCAAACAATTAGCTAATTCAGCAGTGCCAGTGAAGTCCAAAACCTGCGAGGGAGTATTGCAGTGACTAAGGTCAGCAGCAACCCCCTTGACATTCGCTATATCATAGAGATGAAGTGCTGAAACCAATGGAGACATCTTGACAAGTAGTGCAAGGGGCTGACCAATCCCTCCGGCAGCTCCAAGAATAGCCACTTTGTAGGATGCTTGGATTTTTAGTCGATTCTGTGACATTTGGCTTGATTTTGAGGACTTTGGTGAAATAGAACGCCCAAGGGCTGCAGTGCTATCCTTGCCAAAGAAGGATGAATCTGTCTCACAATTCAGGAATGTTGCAGCTTTTAGACCATTGAAGCACACGACCGAACTCTGAGAGTTGAACCTCACAGCCAAGGGTTTCGACTGTGGAAGTTGGCTAGCTTTGGGGCCAAATGAAGCAGTTGAGCCAATGGAAAAGGTAGCTGCTGCTGATGTGGCTGCCATTTTGGTAAAGCTGTGAACAAAACTTCGATGTGAGCGTCATTGACATATAAACAGATTAGATATGCTGCAAGATACAGGACTATTGAGAGTTAAAGACCATATATACTTGTCAATACCCAAGAAAATGCACAAAAATAAATGATGTTTCAGCAAGGTGAGTGCAAACACAAGCTAATTGAACAAAACTAATACACCCTACAAATAATCTGATTGAATCAAAACAATAGAAACAGCAGGCGACTTTTGGTATACTGTCAAAAATCCAAACATATTACGAACAGCACCGATGGAGTTCATCAAAATAATCGACATATGTTCTTTTACTAATAACAGTCGAAACAAATTAACATAACAGAGAGAGAGATCTGAATTCAAGAAATGAAAATTACACTTCCAAAGTAGGAAGAAATGGAGGGATGCCAGATCTAAACCACAATAATAATGATAAAATTGCGAACAAAAAGGGAAGTGAAGAGAATAAAAATGTTTGAGAGGAGATTCGGCACAAACCTGAGAGAGAGATCTGAGATCGATTGAAGCCTTCGCTACAAGTAACGTAAGATCGATTGAAGGGGGCAAGAGAGAAGAAAGGAGAGGATTGCAAAATATGAAAGGTCAGATTAGGTGAATCCGAAAGCAGCGGATTGATGGATTGGTCCATGACATGAGGCTTGTTTGTATTAATATTGGTTAAACTAAAACCCCTTGGAAGTCTCCGCCTACCGTCCTTTAACCTTTCGCTCTTTTTTCCTTATTCAAATTATTTTTTTCAATGAGATATATTTTTATATATTTATTATTGCAACTTACTTTAAAATAATTTATGATGTTAAAATTCTATCGGAACAATTATATGGATTATGTGACAATGAATAACAATTTAAAGAATTATTTTTAAATATTTTTAATAATTTTAAAAATGAATAATTTTTAAAGTGAGTTAATTAACGCATCTTTTCATTAGTGCATAATATGTAACAGCAAGGATTTAAAAAAGAATATTATATATGGTCAGAAGTATTACCCAATCATAAAAAGCTAAAATTTTTAGAATTTGATTTGATTAAAACAAATATGAAAGAAGTTTTTTTAACCGATGTTTTAAAAACTAGATTAAAAGTTAAACTCGTAAGACAAGATGTTTAAAATTTAAAAAGTTAAATTAGTATTAGATCATAAAAAATTTAAGTAAAGATTAAATAAAATTAAATAAATTGACATATGATTGACAAAGATTGTTTTTATCTATCGAAAAATTTAAAATTTAATTAAAAAATATTAAATAAAAATTGATTGAAGTTAAATAAAAATTGGTTGATTTATTTTAATTTACTAATTTGTAAAAATTGACAGATTAATTAATAGATTGATATATTCTTAACCATAAGAGTTATTACAATAAATCGAACTAAAAATTAAAGTAGTAAATTTAAAATTAAACGATTCAAAGTTTTTATGATTAATCTAGTTGAATCATTTTTTAATCATTGCTTTAAACAATTAAATATTGTGGATCGTCCCTAATTATATTTCTCTTAATTCCAATCTTTGGCTTCAAATAAAGACAAGTCTAAGCTGTATATTTTAGGTTTTGGATTCAATACAATTTCATTATTTATCGACAACAATGTTCAATTGTGTCTTGTCTTGGAATGCACCTCGCATTTGGCACAACATGGAATCTTCCGATTTACCATATTATTTTCCGCTTTCTTCTCATAAATCAACAGCTTAGATTTCTTCTCATAAAGTCATTGCAGGTCTTGTCCTTAATGGCTAATTAATTACAGTTGGTAGAAACAGAAGAGCTAAAACGTTGGGTAGAGGGTGCCGATCTTGCTACTAAATCCTATCAATCATGGTTTGTACGGTACGTGGGACGGCGCTCATGGTGCCAATTCTTACACCTGATTTTCTGAGTCATTTTAGGGCAACCAAGTCTATTGGAGGAATAGATCTTCTTGTTCCAATTCTTCTTATCCGCCATTGGTAACCCCAAATTATTATTATTATGCCATTACTTTTGATACAACTAGCCTTTGCAATAGAGTTTCATACCTTACACATCAACCTGACAAACTACATATATCAAATGTTCTAATTATAACGCAACAAACGTTATGACTTAAACAAGCAATGCAAGCTTTTGTTCAAGCCCAAATTACAAGTCAAGTACATGAGGAGGCTGAAACATCTATAGAGGAACACCAAGGCACACCCAAACTTGTGACTTTATTAGAGGAGGCGTTGGAAGAGGCTAGCACTTAGCCATTTATGCCCATTTTCGATAATTTGGGCTT
>JANIIA010000008.1:39231418-39243842 GCA_027478495.1 Erythroxylum alaternifolium
CCTAACTTCACTAATTGGTCTTCTCGTAGACCCGTTTCCCTGATCCGACCCGTTAAGTGGGACCGGGATGTTACATTTAACCTGCATCACTCTTTTATTGTCACATCTGCAGGTGGGTCTATCGAAAACAGTCTCGCTACTATATAGGAGTAAGGCTGCATACTATCAGACCTCCCTAGGATGCAGCTATTAAGAAGATTCAAGCTCAGGATGCAGTCTTAGAATGAGAAGATTCAAGCTCAGGATGCAACTATTGAGAAGCAAGCTAGGGAAAAGGAAACCCAAAATGAGAAGATTCAAGCTCAAAATAAGAAGATTCAAACTCAGGATGTAGCTATTGAGAAGCAAGCTAGGGAAATGAAACAAATTTCAACTATTTTTGCACATTAGGTAAATACTGGAGTAATTCCTAGTTTGTTACTCAATTCTTCTGCCTTAATTGAAGATCCATCAAGTGCCACAACATCAAATACTCCAACTACTCATGTAAGTTTATAAATTTATAAAATATAGAATAATTAGTATCACTTCTTATCGCTATCATTATATTATTATAAAATGTTAGTACTAAATTTATAGCTTAGTATTTTATAAACTTATTAACTGATTTTATTTTTATTTATCTTGTAGGAAACAAATCAACAATGAACTTCATCCTGAAGAATGGCCAAGAAATTTTATCTTAGAGAGTTTTAGCTTAAATTAGTATGTAATAGTTTGAGATAATTGTGATAAATAATTTTCTTGGATATTAAAATTTTCAATTTATATATTGGAAATTAGAATTTTGTATATTTTTGTGATTTTTATATATTTTATATATACTAATATTTTTTATTTGCTTGTTTGATAATATCTTGGCACTAAAATTTCGTATCATTAGTGACAACTTCTATTTTATGGCCACTAATTCAAAAAATTCTATCGATTAAGTAATTAAATTGTTAAATTTAATTATATTATTTATGACAAACACGAACACATTAGTGATAAATTTATTGTAACATATATTCTATATTTAGTGACAACATTATTGTAACATATAACTTTCATACTTGTGACGAAATATATTAGACAATATAGCCACTAATGCAAATTTCTTTTATAGCTAATGTAATTCTGTTGATGAATTGATAGTTTTATTTGTGATAATAATAAACACATTAGTGACAATACTTTTTATAAGAACCAATTTTCATTTTTTGTGACGCAATGATGTTGACATTTTTATTAAATTATTAGTGACCAACAAGTAATGGACACTGATAAAAAAATTATTAGTGACAAATATTACGTCACTATTTATAATTATTTTAGTGACGTTACTGTTGTAATAATAAAATGAAGTACTGTTACGACTTTATTCGTCACTACTTCATATTATTTGTGTCAACAAACTTGTTATAAATATGTAAAGTTGCTGTGACCATATATTGTTGTCACACATTCCATAGCTTTTAATGTCGACATTGTTGTCACAATATAGTTAAGTTTTGTTACGACTTAATTCATCACTACTTTATATTATTTGTGACGATAAACTTGTCATAATTATGTAAAGTTATTGTGATCATGTAGTTTTGTTACAAATGTCACAAATTTTAGTTACAGTGTTTGTGTCACAAATGTGTTGC
Organism: Erythroxylum alaternifolium; assembly: GCA_027478495.1. Taxonomy (NCBI): domain Eukaryota; kingdom Viridiplantae; phylum Streptophyta; class Magnoliopsida; order Malpighiales; family Erythroxylaceae; genus Erythroxylum; species Erythroxylum alaternifolium. The sequence continues at coordinate 39,233,053 of JANIIA010000008.1, forward strand.
ATAATTGTGACCATTTCTTAAATTAGTCACTATTTCAGTAGTGACGGGGGTATTTGTGACAGAGGTGATGACTTCAAATATTGGACACTATTAATAATAGTGACTAATATTACTGCTTTTAGTGAAAACTTTTACTATCACTAAAAATATGGATTAATCCTTAGGCCCTCTTCATCCCAATACAAAGGTGATTAACACTTTCTGTCATATAACGCCTCATATAGAGCCATACCAATATTACCATGATAATGATTGTTGTATGCAAATTCAATGAGAGCTACATATTCATCCTATGCTCCTTGAAACTCCAAAATAGAAGCTCTAAACATATCCTCAACAGTCTGAATAGTCCTTTCACTCTGTCCGTCTATCTGAGGATGAAACGTTGTACTAAAGTTCAACTTTATGACCAATGCTAACTATAAATTGCCCCAAAATCTAGATGTAAATCTGAGATCCCAGTCTGATACAATAGACACTAGGACTCTATGTAGCCTCACTATTTCATTAACATATCTCCGAGCTAACTGATCTAGTGTGTTATTTTCTCTAATAGGTAAGAAATGAGCTGATTTAGTTAATCTGTCAATAATGACCCATATAACATCATGTTATCTTGGAGTTCTCTATAAACCCATTATAAAATCCATTGTGATTCTCTCTCATTTCCACTCCGAAATAGGTAATGGCTGTAATTTCCCAACTGGAGCCTAACTTATTGGCATGACAAATATTTGGTAATATACTTAGCCACATGCTTCTTCATTCCTGGCTAACAAAAATGTTGCTTCAGAGTATTGTACTTCTTGGTAGTACCAGGATGCATAGCATAGGTTGCTATGTGTGATTCCTCTAAAATTTCTTCTCTTAGACCATCAACAACCGGTACACATAATCTCTGCTTTAACTATAATGTATCATCACTCAAATCAAACCCAGAACTCGAATTCTGTTTTAACTTCTCTACAATCTTCACCAATTTTGTGTCTTTGCTTTGAGCTTTCCTAATCCTTTCATGCAATATTGTTCTAGCTTCAACGTAGAAAACAATGCTTCATTCTATCCCAAACTTAGCTCAACATTCAGGGCTCTCAGTTGAACTAGGTTTGGTAACCTCTATATTTAAATTTATGCCACACTGCTATTAGATTTCTTGCTTAATGCATCACCTACAACATTAGCTTTACCTGGATGGTATTCAATCATGCAATCATAGTCCTTAAGTAACTCAATCCACCTCCTTTGTCTCATATTTAGTTCTTTTTGACTCAATAAATATCTCAAACTTTTATGATCTGTAAATATCTAAAATGTCTGACCATATAAATAATGTCTCCAATTTTCAAAGCAAACACCACTGCAACAAGTTTTAAATTATGAACTGGGTAATTGAACTTATGAGATCTTAATTGTCTCAAAGCATATACAATCATTTTACCATACTGCATCAAAACACATCCTAATCTTTAGTGTGAAGCATCACTATATACAACATATCCTCCATATCTAGATGGTATAGCTAACACAAGTGTCATAGTTAATCCATGTTTCAACTCGTCAAAACTCCTCTGAAACTCATCAGTCCATCGAAAAGGTACATTCTTTCTCAGAAGCTTTATCAAAGGGGTTGAACCTCCTGTAATAACTTGCTAACCCAACAGAACTCCGAATCTCAGACACATTTCTAGGTGTTTTCCATGACATCACTGCCTTAACTTTCTCTGGGTATACCTGTATGCCCTGTCCAGATACTATATGACCCAAGAACACCATTTGATTAAGTCAAAATTCACATTTACTAAACTTGACGTACAATTGCTTCTCTCTCATTATCTGTAAGACCAACTTCAAATGCTCAGAATGTTCCTCTTTGCTCCTCGAGTACACCAAAATATCATCTATGAATACAATCACAAAATGATCGAAATAAGGTTAAAATACTTTATTCATCAATGCCATAAAGGCCGTCAGAGTGTTCATCAATCCAAAAGGCATCACCAAAAACTCAAAGTGTCCATATCTGGTTCTGAATGCACTCTTTGGTACACCAACTTCTGTTATCTTCAATTAATAATACCTTTACCTCAAATCTAGTTTAGTAAACACCTGAGCTCCCTATAATTGATCGAGTAAATCATCTATTCTCGATAAGAGATACTTATTCTTCACTATCACCTAATTCAATTGCCTATAATCAATGCATAATCTCATAAAACTGGAGTTCCTCAAGGTGATACACTGGGTCTGATAAAACCCTTACTCAATTACTCATACAACTGAGTCTTAAGTTCCTTAAGTTCCATAGGTTCCATCCTATACAGAGGAATAAATATAGGAGTAGTACTTAGAACTAAGTCAATATTGAATTTCATTTCCCTATCTGTGGGTAATCCTGATAATTCAGTAGGAAATACATCTAGGAAATCCTTAATAACAGGAATATCTTGTACTGTTTGCTCAATTCAGGTATCAGTCGTATAGGCTAAATAAGCCTCATATCCACTTCAAATCAGCCTAAAGGCACTCATTGATGAAATAAATCTGGCTGGCACTGTTTGACTCACACCTCAAAATATAACCCTTGGTTAATTAGGAGATTCAAGAATAAGTTCTTTATTATAACAATTCATCACAACCCTATGAATAGTAAGCCAGTCCATACCCAAAATGAAGTCTACTCTTTCAACTGCGATACTATCAAATCGGCTTTCAACTTCACCTGATTAACCCAAATCATTCACCCTTTACACACTTCTCCAATCACTGTAATACTACCTACTGGTGTACTAAGCTCTAAGCTAAATTTCAACATTTCTCTCTCACAATGCAGTTTAGATGCCAGATGTGGAGTAATGAATGAACATTTAGATCCTAGATCAAACAATGCAAATGCCTCAAATTGAAAGAAATGTAACACACCTGCAATAACATCTCGGGAATTTTGTGCCTACTATCTTGTAATAATAAAGATTTTGGCCTGGGACTGCGATTGGTAACTTTGTACCTCATTCCTAACACTAAGACCTGATGAACTGGTTTTACCCCTACCTCTGCCTCATTGTCCTGCTCCACTGGCTCTACTCTGTTGGACAGTCATTTTAGTCACTGATCCTCTTTTCACTCCAGCCTGTGTTCCCAATATTGTAGGATAGTCTCTAATCTGATGCTCAAAAGAGCCACAATGTAAGCAAACTCACGATATCTTCCAACATTCTCCATCATGTTTCTTTCCACAATGCTCACAACTAGGCATCTGTTGTGTTTGCCCTCTATATGTCTGTCCTCTAAATGCCTGTTCTCTAGCACTACTAGCATGAACAAAACTGCCTCTCAGTCTAAACCCTGACTTCCTCGATCTAGTTTGTGATCGTGATGATCTATTCTGACGTTTACTAAATCTTCTGCCAGAGTTAACTTGAAACTCACCATTCCTCTTAATTCTAAACTCCTGCCTATACTCTCCTTGTTCATCCTTCAATAACTACTTAATTCGAATCAAAGCAGCCCTCAACTCAGTGAAACTATTTAAATTAGTAATAGCTAACCTCGTCTTGATTTCCATATTCAGCCCATCCTTAAACTGCCTACACTTATCTTCTTTAGTCAGAATCAGAGCAGTAGCATAGACCATTAATTCATTAAACCACACCTCATACTCAACTACAGTGAGATTTCCCTATTTTAGATCAAGAAACTCTTTCATCTTCCTATCCAAATAGATCTTTGGAATATAATTGTCCTTGAAGGCCTTTAGAAAGTCATCCCACATCAATCTACAAAGTTGGGCAGAACTACCTGGAATAATCTTTCATTACTGATAAGTCAAACCTTGTAGTAACAAGACTGCATAGTTAAACCTTTCATAGGACTTGCAGTCCATCTGATGAAACACCCTTTCCCTTCTTTCCAGCCAACCTTCTGCCTCGGCAGGGTCTATACTTTCGTAGAAGTCTACAGCCCCCTAATTTCTAAGTTTATCATACCTCCTTTCTCTCCTCTCAAGAATTCTCTGAGGCATTTGTTCAAACTGAAGTATTGGGGACTCCCTATTGGCTCCTATAGACTCAAGATCAGCTAATTCTGCAACTCGATCTCTTATAGTAGATGACCTATAACAAACAATAATTGTGATCACTTTACAAGTCTCTCACTTGTTGTCATATTTAAATGCTTATATATGTTCCTAAGGATTCCAAATCATGCTCTGACGCCAAAACCATAACTTACCACTCCCATAGCATATATACCCAAACATATCCACAGATAGTCGCAAATATACTCTACAGAAATGGTACATTAGATCAATCACTTTAATACAGTCCGAGGCATTAATATAACTTCAACATTCAAAATACTTATTTCCTTCAGAATCATAACAAGTCACATATGTCATTAACATTCGAAATTCAAATAGACCATACACAACAATTTTGAACTCAATCCCAGTACATCATATAGTACAAAAATTACACACTAAAGACAATGTGTGTCATAACATGGAATACTAATACAAAAGACATTTATGTAGACTTCATAAGTATCATCCGATCAGACCTTTGAGTCATTCTTGTCCCTGAAATAATCGTTCAAGAATTCTATTAGATTGCTTTAGAAGCTAGATCTTTCTTGAACCTGAAAATCAATGTTGCAATTTTGATGAGTTTGCAAACTTAGTGAGTGAACCATCATCAATGTGCTCACTCAAGTCAGAACATAAAGACAAGTACATAACCCAATTCACCAAGTATAAAACATTATCCAGCGTTGAATATCACATCACATTTTATCATATGTCAATAAGTACAACATGTATTCAGTTATTTCATATCAATACTTCAAAACAATCTAATAAATCATCTCATTCATTCATATAATACATGTAAAGTTGTATATGAAAATGCACATGTGACTCCATTCTTATTTTGCTTTGTTGTGATCGACCACTTATCAACCCAATTTATCGTCCCATATCTGTTGTGGATATTGAGCCCATTGTTATCTGAGCTTGTGGCTCTTTGTGTACAATCTTAAGCTTAAAGCTCTTTTTCACATATTGGCTACTCCGATCACAACTCCTTTATCTGATCATGCATTTCAATGTAATGAGATGCATCAATTCACATATTATGCTTTCAATACTTTTCATTCAATGTGCATATGTCATATATCAAATTCTTCAGATCTAAGTCTAGCATTTATCATTCAGTTATTCCTACATTCCATATTACACATATAATTCAATAGAAACACATATAATTGAGTTTACATATTTAGGTTAACTCACAGTATGCTCCAAAATAGCTATTACCTTGACGATTTAGCAATATCTGGATGTTGGCGATCAACTTGTGCATCTATAGTTAAGCAATACATACATAGTTCACAATCACTAATTTGTTCAATCATATGAATATACAATCATGCATATATATATGTGTCATGTTCAATGCATACTCAATTGACCTTTCCAGATATGTATTCTTAATCACAAATCTTGACCGCTCAATTATTATAGCTTCTATATTACCACTTTACATTCAGGTTTATACCTTAAGTAAGTTTGATTACTCTAAATTCATTAATCATACATTCATCAACCTTTTCTGGCAATATATATTCACACAATTTCCCAATTCTCATTCATTTATACCTAATACACCTTACTTATTTCCTTTGGATCAATTTGCATTCATAAGAACACCTTTATTCCTTTAACAACTCAAAATTTCCAAATTTAAATATATTGATATCAAGACATTCCATTCATTAAGTAATGACATCAATCAACAACCTAAACTTATCGAACCCTTAACTAATTAATCAAGCAACAATCTAGGTTCATTTTAAGCCTTAATCAATTCCAAATACACCAATGTAGAGTGACTTATCCTTATTTAATTCAAAAAATTCACAAAACTTAAATTTTCATTTAAAAGCTTTGGCCACGATGGTGGGATGAGTGCCCTGATTGTGCACTATCCAATTTCCCTCAAGTATCTACAAATTTCATCTACTTAGTATCATCATTAACACTTCAATTTTTCCAGAATTCATACTCTCAAAAACTACTTCAATTTATGTTAATATAGCTTCCATTTTAGTTACATTAAAGCTCTCTAAATTCTATTCATTTGTGTCACTAACAATCATTCTTACACATACACTAACATCCCTAATTTTTTACAAATTTAAAAGAAAACTATTTCATATCAAATTAAAACACTTTTATAACAGTCCATTAATTATACCTTAATCATACCTTAATTATACCTCAATTCCTCATCAATTTCATCTCAATTTCTAGCTCAAAATCATTCATTTAATAACTCATAAAATATTATTTTTCATGCATGCTAAACAGAACAAAAACTACCATTCATCCATCATATTTTAGCACTCATTTAACACCAATATCACAATCAATCGAATCCCCAATTCAGTCATCATCAAGTTTTATTATTTTATATTGCAAAAGATTAGTATTTTACCTTCTTGATCAGCTCAAATACCTTCTCAATGATCAAGCTAACTTAGGCTTCCATGCATGCAAACACAATTCCAAGAACAAGATGGAAGTATAATGATTTCAGTAAGGGAAAATAGATGATAATATATTATAGTTATCTTTATGCAGGATCTTGTATGGATCTTGGAGTGATGATGAACAGAATTAAAACAAAATTTCAAAGCTGTGATGGTTATTTGTGTGTTTCGGTAGTGAGAAGGAGGCGGAGAAGAAAGCATGCAGAAGAAACAACTAGAGAGAAACATGACTTTGCATTTGCTTAAGCCATTTGATGCAAGGTGTCTTTGTTTTAGAAGGACACACGTCAAACAAATGGAGTAATCTACGTGTCTTCTTATATGGCTGCCAAATGTCACCAATATCTTAAGCCATTTGTCACTTAATCACTACTGCCATTTGTCACTTAATTTTCTATGCTAAAAGTCACTCATTTTATAAGCTTAGTCATCCTAATTTTTAATGTGTCAACTTGTCTTACCTCTTGACATTTTTCCTAGGTTCAATGTACATTTTAATTTATCAATTTCCCAATTATAACAATTAACTCCAAATTACTAATTATAATCCATCAAACCAAAATTCAAGATATAAGTAATACACAATCAAATCATCATCATTTTAAACCTTTCATACCCCAAAACATGTCAATTAAGTGCATATACTATCTTTGCAATGTTTTATAAATCAACATTCATGTGTGTATATGCTCATGTTATGTATGTGAATGAAATGCACCTCATTAATTCTATAATGATATGACTCGAAAGTCTAACATTCTAACCCTTAGTAAGTTTTAGAAATCGACTATTACATAATATCTTATTTATAAGATCATGAGCTAAATGACTATCAATATCTTGGATTATAAAGAAAATATAGTTGTCACCTTGAATCAATCTAAGTTAAAGATTATAATAAAATAATGACTAATATGAAAGATTTTTTAAGAAGAGATTCCCACCCTCTCAATGACAAATTATATTAAACCATATTCCTTAAAATGTTTTAGTCAAGATGGAGAGAAGACGTAGTGTTTCTTGTTACTCACATAAGGTATAAACATTGAGCTAAGGAGAGTTAATATTGAAATACTCATTCTCATTAGTATAAGGAGGTATAGGCGGTGGCGGAGTTTTAGGTCTGTCTCAAGTCCTCTAAATCCCAGAAGGAGTATAGTTAGATACATAATTATGGTTCCTTCTAGTTCTTACCAAGTGGGTAAATGAAGGACACAAGAAAATAGGGTAAGAATATAGCTAAGGAAAATTCTAAGAGGTATGGGTATAATGGTGTATAGTCACCTATAGGAAAAAAAACTTCTCGTTAGAGCTTGATATCAACTAAATTTCCTTTTTCATTCTTGTTCAACTTTATTATGATGATTATAGCTAGCCTTAATGGTTTGAATTGATTCGTTATAACGTTTTTAAGTAGTTTTTACGTGTACTTTGCTTGATTAATAAAGATACCTTCCTTTATTTGCTTGATTAGGAGTTCAAGAAAGAATTTAAGCTCTCCCATTGTGCTTATCTCAAATTCCTACTTATACACGTGAAAAATTATTTACATGCTCTCATAAGTGACATCAAATATAATGTCATCAACATAAATTTAAACAATTAAAATATCATACTTTTACGTTTTAATAAAAATTGTGGTATAAACATTTCCTTTAGAGAACCTATTTTTGAAAAAATGAACTTAACCTATTATAGTAAGCTCTATGAGTTTATTTCAAACTATATAATGCTTTAAACAGTATGTAGACATATTTAGCTACATTATGATTTTCAAAATCAGAAGGTTGATCAATGTAAACTTATTTTTGAATAAAACGATTTAGAAAAGTAAATTTAATGTTCATTTGAAATTATTTAAAGTTCATATAAGATGCAAATGTGAGTAATAAGCTAATAGCTTCTAACTTAGCTATTATTGTAAAATTTCCTCGAAGTCTACACCTTCCTCTAGATTATACCCTTTACAATCAATCTAGCTTTTTTCTTACAATGGTATCTGGTTCATTTAATTTATTTTTAAAAACCCATTTAATACCTATGATTTGATGATCTTTAGGTCTACATACTAAAGTTCACACATTACTTCTCTTAGATTGGTTCAACTCCTCATTCATAGCAAAAACCTAACTTTTATCGTTAGGAGTTTCTTTCTATAGTCTTAGATTTAATTTAAGAAATGAAAGTAAGATGAGATAAATCTTTAAGAAGAGATCAAGTTGTTACGCCTTTTTGAGGATGATTCTTCTTGAATTTCCAATCTCTTGAAAACTCCTCATCCTTTTTGTTTCCCTTACTCTATTCAACAAATTGTTCATATGAGGTGTTTTATTGATCCCCCTTATTTTCCTTGAGGGATAATTTCTCTAATTCATTGGATACAACTACACCATCAGCTTTAAGATCTTTTTTGGATACAAAAGGGTTAGATTTATCAAAGATAATATGAACAGACTCCTTAATAATAAGGCTTCTTTTATTAAATCCTTTATATGCTTTTCTAGTTGATGAATAACTAAGAAAAAATCCTTCATCCACTTTGGAATAAAAATTCCCTAAGTTATCTTTAATATTCAAAATGTGGCACTTACACCTAAAAATTTTGAAGTAACTAAATTTTGGCTTCTTCCTATAATAAGGCTTATAAGGAGTTTTATCTAAAGAAACTTATATCGGCTCTCTTTAAAATATGATATGCAATAGCCATAACCTCTAAGGCCATATTCATTTATCATAGTTCTAGCTATTTCTTACAATGTCTTACTTTTCCTTTCAATAATTTCTTTTTTTAATGGTAATTGGAGTATAAAAGTCGTGAAAGATAATATTATCTTCACAAAAGACTTCAAACCTTTCATTCTTAAACTCCCTACTATAGTCACTCTTAATAGATGCTACAAAGCTTCTTTTCATTTTGAACCCTCTTTATAAGTTTGAAAAATGCCTTAAAAATCATTTTTGGGCTAAAAATAAAACCCATATAAATCTAAACATAAAATATATCAATTAAACTAGCAACTATAGTTGGCTCAAGAAAATCCATATGAGTAACTAAAATTTAGCAAAAGTTACTGAATTTTTGTTATTGAATGAGCTCTTAGTTTGTTTTCCCATTTTGGCAAGCTTCATAATCTTATCTTTCTCAAATTTACATTAGAGGTCTATTGATAAGTTGCATAAAATTGAGATTAGAGATAAGCTCTACACTAGCATGTCCAAGTCTCCTATGCCAAATCCATGCATCTTCACCATACCAATAGACATTAAGTAATTCATATTTTGGTTAGAGAAATATTCAAGATCAATTGTATATATATTTTCTTCTCTTTTCCCAAAAATGCAATTTAATAATCAACTATTTTAGATACAATGCATAATCTTCGATCAAAATATAGCTTGTATCCTTTTCACATAGTTAACTCATACTCAATAAGTTATACTTCAATCCATTAAATAAAAATACATTATTAATAACAGTGTAATATTCCTTACTAACTTTGTCAACATGAATTATCTTACCCTTAATGTTATCTCAAAACATGATAAATCCTCCATCTTTGCTTCTGAGAGTGGAAAACTAGGATGCATTACTAGTTATATGCATTGAGTAGTCATTATCTATGTATAATTAGTTCCTCCTTTTCTTAGATACCTACAAAATATCAATTAATACGTTTTAGGTACCCAAATGAGCTTAGATCTTTGGTTATTATTCTCCTTCTTCTTTTTAACCCACTTCCTTAAGGGATTGCTTATTAACCTTTATTTTTTGAACAAAATTTATTAATGTATCTATATTTACTATAAAAATAGCATACCATGTTATGGGAGTAATATGGGTTGGTTGTACAAAGGTGAACCTTATGATTTAGTATATGAATGCACTCCTTATTCTTCTATATGTATATGAGTTATCAGAATTTCTATTTTAGATAAATGAGTTGAATGCTCTTTTTAGGTAATGAAGAGAACTAGCATAATTATATGTATGAAGCATGTTTCTTTAATTGTATTATTGTCTGTAAGGAGTGAAAACTCATGTCTTGACATTATGCTTAATATGATTCCTAATGGAGTATGAGAGTGATTGCATGTTATCATATGTTTTTGCATAAAAGTTGTGCCTATTTGTTGCAGTCTAAACAGAACAATATAAATTAAATTCTATCTAGACCAATTAGAGGCAAGTGCACCCCGTCGACAAGTAATATAAATCGGTAAGAACCGGATATCGTACCCAAGGGAAA
>JANIIA010000008.1:39243942-39255975 GCA_027478495.1 Erythroxylum alaternifolium
ATTCGAGTCTATTTGTTTCATTTATGCATTTTACGTCAACAAGCCTCGAATAATACTAAAACATGATAAACCAGCTACAGATGAACATAAAATGAATGTAAATGACTATGAATTAAGTTCTAAATAGCCACTCAAAATGTTCATTAACACTATTCTTTATTTGATAGTGTTGAATTCTATGCCTAGATTGTGAGTCATACATAAAAACATGATGCTTACTCTTAAAATGAGTCCTAATGAATGTGGCACGTGCATGCATATGCTTAAATGTTGATGCTCCATACTCATTTATTATTCTAGGCAACAGTTCCTTCATTATGCAAATGCTTTCCTTCCACAAAAGTAGTTTAATTACTGAAAAAACTCTCATGCTATATTTAATTCCATGCCTACTATTTGAACATTTTTTTTAATCTCCTTACATGTTTTCAAGTTTCTCATATTCCTTTGTAAACTTGGATAATAAGTTCTTGAAGGCATCAACCTCCTTATTCAATGTTTCATTCTTATGTTTTAATGCATCTAAGTTTTGATTATCAATTATGTTCACAATTTTCTATGCTTTGATAATATGCAAATCACTCTTTATCTTTTCATTATCAGTTATTTTTAATTGTTTTTTCTTTGATAATATCATCTCTCTCATATTTTTCATTTTCTTTTTATTTTGAATCTTAGCACCTTTGAAGTTATTTTTTTAGGAGTTCTTTTTTATCAATAATTTCTTGAATTTTCAAGTGATTAAGGCAATTCTTCATCACTTTCACTAGTTGGTGTCTCTTCTTCTTTGCTCAATTCTTGTTTTAAGGCTTTGAACACTAAATTCTTTTTCTTTAGAAGTGTTATTTTCTCTTGCATCTTTTAGAGCCTTGTTTTATGTGCAATGAGAGATCCAATAAGCTCCTTCAATGATAGTGCGATTAGATTCTCATTTTTTATATGACCATCACTTTAGCTTCATATCTTTGGAAGTCACGTAAGTAACTCCTTTACCATTTCAATATTGGTATAGGTATTTCTGAGACCCTTGAGATTATGAAGTTGATAAAGAGAAGTTAAAGTTTACAACTATCAAAATAAAGATCAAACAAAGAACAAAAGAAGACAAGGCTTATTAAGGTCATTCTTTAATTTGTAATATTAACTCTAATCTCACTTTGTTAATTTGATACCTTAAAAGGCTTACTATGTATTAATATTTCATTTCAGTTCATTGCATAAGTCTTTACATTCATCGAGAAGCATTAAAACTATTGATTTTAATGGAAAAACATGTTGATCTTTTAAGCAAAAATTTTAAGAAGTTTAATTCATAATTGCATCAATCAAATTGAATTTAAGCATTTGAAGGTGCTAAAATTGTGTTTTTCGGGTGATTGATCGGCCTATGTGGGTCAGGGGTCCATCAATATAAGTTAAAGTTGTTAAATTTTATGTATCGTGAGCTTGCTATAACATTGGTTAAGGTATTGGTTGACTAATGTACTATAATGGTCAACCAATATGCCTATTGATCAATTAGTATTTCAATGGTTAGTGAATCTGGTGCCTTTAATACATATTAGTCGACCAACGCTCCAAATATAGTTGTTGTAACAACTAATTATTGGCTCCAACAACTAAGAAGGGTCTCAAAACGCTATAAATAGGTGCTTTCTCATTGGTTTTATCTTCATGAAGGCTTTAGGTGTCATGTACACACAAAACAAAGTGTGTTTAAATCACTTAAGCATCATTGTCTCATATTTGCATTAGTGAGCCATTTTAGAGTTATCAAGTGATAAAGTGGGGAGCTTTTAGTTGTAAAATTTATTTTAGGGAATATATTATTATACTTAGGGATGATCCAAGTGAGATTGAGGTTCCTCTTCACCTTTGAAGAAGACTGTAAAAAGGGTTCCTCTTTAGTAAGAAATATTATACAAAGGTTATTCTTCGCCTTGAAAGAAGAATTATAATGGAATTCCAAGAATAGTATCAGAAGTGATGATTGTAAGGCTATTTGTCAAATCACTATAAATCAATTTACATTCTCACTTTCCTATCATTTCTAAATTATTGCTCAATTCTTTAATTAATTATATTAAACAATTTCTTTATCCTTATTTACATTGAGTATTGTTAATTAAGTATATTTGTTATAAAAGTTCTTGAAACTTTTAAGCCCCCTATTCATACATTTATTAGAAAAGTTGTTAAAACTTTTAAACACCAAATTCACCCTCACCCCTTGTGCCATTAGGGAATAACATAGTGGTTTGGTAAACAACCCTTACCTGTATCCACTATCAGGTATCTTTTTGGATTTGTAATATAATTTTCTTTCAGGACAATTAATAACCTTTGTACAATCTTTACTTTTATAAAAAGTAACCTTTTATAATCTTCCTTCATGGTAAAGAGGAATCTCAATGACATTTAAAACACCCTTAGAAACAATAAATAAGAACCCTAATGGAACATTATAACTCAAAATAATGCATTTTTAATATCAAAAAGACTTATTCATTTAAAATGAGACAATGAATCCTTAAATGATTTAAAAAACACTTAGAAATATGTGTAAAAGATACCCAAATATTTTCTGATGCAAGAACCGATAAAAAACATGTATTTATAGAGTTTTATGGCCCCAACTAGTTGTTCGAGCTAAAAATCAATTGTTATAATGACTAGTTATAGAGAATTGGTCTATCAGCGTAACATATTGGTTAACCAATATACATTGATTAAATATATTCATTAGCTTTTGAGACATTGGTCAACTACTTAAACATATTTGGTGACCAATATGTCCTTATAAGGGACATTGGTCAATCACGCTACTTTATTTGTCAATTAATATGTTAATAGACTTACTTATTATACGTTCAGCTTATATTGGTTAACCATTAACCTATATTAGTTGACCAATCTCCCTAAAAACATGATTTTGACAACTACAAATGCTTAAACTTATTTTTTTTGTAAAAATATTCAAAATGTTCCCTAAAGAGTGTTTGAAAGATTAAGAGGCTTTGTATTAAAATAAATACTTTGATACCTCTTCATGAATGAAAAGACTCATTTAATAAAGTGATATAAAATGTTTATATATAGTGAGCCTTTAAGATTATTAAAATAATAAAGTGAGATTACAATTAATATTAAAAAATATAAAATAACCTCGATATATATTGATATTCTTTTTTTCTTGACTTGACCTTCAGTTTGTAAGTTGGAAACTTCATTGTTTCTTTTATCATCTTCATAAAGTATCTTCACGAGTTATACTTGATTGCATCTTGTTCTTATAAAGCTTCCCATCAAGATAACAAACTCATTAGTAAATTATATTTTGTTATCATCAAAACATTGATTGGAACCTCCCTTGATTTAACAACCATTATAATAATGTTACATATTGGTAATTTTCAACTAAGTGTTACAAAAAAAAGGTATATACGACCAAACTGTGAGATTTTATTTTCGTTTCTAATAAGCCAATAAGTAATGTTTATAAGAATCTAAAATGTCCTAGAAAGGGTTTAACTCATAAGATATTAAGCCTGAACCATTTTAAAGTCTAGTTGGCCCTTTCATCATTTATCCTATATTTTATTACTAACAAACATTTGACTACTAATAATTTGATTAATGTTTCTGATACAATTTTCACATACTTTATTAACTTAATGGATGGATAGGAGAGTGTTGATACTTTATGGGAATGGACTTTGTATGAAGCTGACAATAATAACTAATAATAATGATAATGGGTAACCAATATTGGGGATGGTATTTAGTCAGATAAGCCTTATCTGTCATATGTTTCTCTTGTATTACAATCAAACTTATATTATAAGGGTAGATTAAAGGTACATTACCATCTATGATGTCCTTTTTATTATTGAATATGGGAACATAAACTCTTAACTTATTTAATCAACTCTATCATCATGTCTTAGAAGTATAGAACACATTTAAATATATTAAGAATAAAGATAAGTTTATATGAACTAAGTTAGGTATATGAATGATTATAAGTTATGACTTTTGAAATTTAAGAGTTAATTATGTTTATTATATGTTAATATATGTGTATGATAAAAGTTTGGAATAACAAAAGTCTAGGCATAGTTTGATTACTATTATATATGTGTGGTCTTGTAGAGTGGAGTGATCACAAATATAGAGTTGTTATAATAAAAATATGTTTTGTTAAATCCTCCCTCTTCTTGTGACCCTTTTTTTAAAAAAATTCCTCTTTTTCTATACCCAATAAGGAGATATTAGAGCCTTAATATTAAAAGTGATTGTGAACGGTAACATAATTCTTTTCTTAGTCCCTAATCTTACAAAAGGCAAGTGTAACAGCTAGTGCACTCATATGAAGCACTAGTTAGTACATATTATGCATAGGGTATTATAAAAAATAGTTAAGATTTTTTACAAGATATAAATTCTATCATATAAGCCTCAAAGGATATTTTATAAATCATTAAAAAGAAAGATCAAAGGTCTTGTTTGTTATTCATCAACCATTGGATGAGACCACCTTTAACAAGGTGTCTAATGCTACTATAGGGAAGCAATTATAAGACATACTTTAAGTAGCTTGTAAAGGAAAGGGAAAGATTAAAAAAAAAGGAAAAGAAGCTTGACCTCACACAAGGTAAATTTAAAGTTATTCAAATAAAATAATTTAAAAAGTTTTTAAATTAATTTATGAATCAAATGTGAAAACTAGCAAGAAGTGACTATTTTAAGGATCATTAAAAGAAAATCCTTAGATTAGTTAGTGAGAAATTTAATCATATGGTGACTACCACTAAAGAATTAAAAGACTTAAAACATATGAAAATTAAAAGAACTAAATAGATATTTAGAAACTTAAAAAAGAGAAGCTTAATATGAGGAAGAAAGAGCCTATAGAGCATGTTACAATCAAAGCTAGATTTGAAAGACAAAGAGGAAAAGAGAAATATAAGCTACAGAGGTGAAAGTCATAGAGATGGTTGATTTCGTCGAAGAGAATGAAGAGTTACCCAATTTTTATCTCAAAATAGATATGGAAATTATTAATATACCCCATCAAGAGGATATGACCCAGGAAGAGCAATGCTATAAAAAAAAGGTATAAGTTTCAATTTAAATGCTATACTTGTCATAAATTTAGACATTATTATTTGAAATGAAAAAATGATGCCAATGATCGTGTAAATGCTAATCTTTCTCATACAAAATAAAAAGAAAATAATGATGAGGTGGAGACCACTATTTTGACTGCTTACAAGGACTTAAAATAAAGAATCAAGATTATATCATATCTTGATCCTAGAGCTAGAAATCATATGTATGACAGCAAAGACTTATTCTTAAAGCTTGATATGCTTAAATAATGGAAGTCACCAATTCATTTCAAATATTTATGATGATGTAAAATGAAGAGTAATATTTAAGTATGGTCAACTATTAGTGAAAGGTAATAACTTTTTCACAAACGATTGCAACTTGTTTAAAGAATGATTTTTTCATTTGATTTCTAGAGTCCCTGTGGCAAAGATCAACCTATTTTTCTTAACCATACAAAAATATATTACTAAATGTTTGACGTTGTGTTATAAAGATCCTGCATAGTTATGGCATTTAAGATTTGGGCGCATGAATTTTCGTAGACTTAAAATGATGGAAAACATTGAGATGGTGAATGATTTGACTCCATTAATCAGTAAGATTATTTGTGTAAAGGATATTTTCTTAGGAAACAAACTCAAAAAAGATTTCTAAAGGATTCTCAATTCAGAGTTTCAAGGCCACTACAATTAATTCATATTGATTAGTGTGGGCCTATTATTCTATGTTATTTTTAGTAAGAATATGTATTTTATTTTGTTTATGGATAATTTTGAGTAGAAAATACGGGCATACTTTCTTTAAAATTTTGAAAGCTTTTAAATATATTCATAATTTTAAAACTCTTATATAAAAATAAAATGAATTAAAAATCTAATTATTAGGATTAAACAAGGGAATCTATTTCACTTCCAAGGAGTTTCAAGATTTTTATGATAAACTTGAGATTTGTTTATATCTAACCACTCTAAGATCACCATACTAGAATAGTGTAGTTGAAAGAAAGAATCGAACGATTCTTAATATGGAAAGGAGTATGATAAAAACTAAGAAGATATATAGCAGAGATGTAGACTTTAACGAGGAAGCCACTTCTAATTCACAAGTTTAAAGAGAAACCTATGATTTTCTTCTTTTCTTAGAGCAAGAATATGACAAGAAAGATGAGAAGTCACCTTTCCTGTATCATCACCATCAGGTAGTGAAATTAGAGATTCAGAAAGGAAGCTTAACTAAAAGGCTTAACTGTTTTAAGTCATGATGATATTTATTGAAAAATTAAGAGAATTCATAATATTATAATGTTTTGTCTTTTTACAAATATTGAGCCAATTAAATTTATTAAATCTATTAAGAATGAAAGATAGAGTGTAAGATATGAATGAAGAAATAAAAACAATTGTAAAGGATAAAACTTGAGAATTCACTGCTCTTCCTAATAGATATGCGGCCATTGGTTTTCAATAAAGAGTTACAAAGATAGAAAATGAAACCTGAAAAGGTATAACACTAAAGATTTGATTATGAATTTTTTGCTCCAGTAGCTCACATAGACCCGAAATAAGTGAAACATTTTTAAAATGGATGTTAAATTAATCTTGGTGGTTATCTGAAGAGGAGATTTATGTGTAATAACCTCCTAGATATTTAGTGAAAGAATATAAGACAAAGTACTAAAATTAAAGAAAGTTTTGTGTAGGTTAAAGTAAGCACTAAGAGCTTAAAATTATAAATTAACAAACATTTTTAAGAAACAATAAATGTTCTAATTTATACAATCAATAATTTAAAAATGTTTGAAGAATTCAAAGGAACAATGAGCCACAAACTTAAGATGACAGATTTAGGACTTATGTCCTATTATCTTGGGATATAAGTGAAGTAAATGGAGGATGAAATCTTTATCTCCTAAAGAGATTGTGCAAAAGAAATTTTGAAGAAATTTCATATAAATGGTTGTGACCTAATTAAAACTAAAGTAAAATATGGCACCAAATTATCCAAATAGGTAAAAGATAATGTTAGTCCCTAATGGCACCTAAGAGGTGGGATGAATTGGGAGTTCACAAAATTTCAACAAATTTTCTAACTAAAATACTTAATTGATAACAAGCAATATAAATTAGTGTGTTTTTGTGAGCTCTCTCACCTTAGGAGATTCTTCCGCTAAGCACTGCACACTAATTCCTTCACTCTTCTAGTTTCTTTGTCTTGCTGTGCACTTGGTTTGTATCTGCGAGTTGTTTATATGATTCGAGACCACTAGGGTTGACATTTGGTTTGTTTGGAAGAAGACTACTAAACTCGATGGGGGTTTTGTAGGATGGGTAAAAGGCGTAAAACTCCTCATAAAGGGAGAGACATTACGACCGACTATGTATTAGGGTTGAAGGCGGTGGGATAGCCTTCTCGAGAGACTCCTTCAACTACCTTTGCTATCGAGGGCAACGAGACATAGGGAGTTAATGTGTAGAGTAATTCGATGAGGGGAACTAGTGCTCATGCTACTAAAGACCTTTTGAAGGAATTGAAAGTGGGAGAAGGAGATATTAGGTAGGGTCTCAGGCATATGGTAATCCAAGGTAAAGCAGTGGGTACTGATGCATCTGTGAATGTATCTCAGATTGTTAGGAAAGAGGTTAGGCTGTTGTGTTCAGATGATGTTAATGTTTGTAAGAGGGAGATAAATCCTCTTCTTCTGATGATAATACTGTGGACCTGGAGGATAATGGCAGCGAATCCACCAATCTAGAGGAAAGCTCAGAGCAGGAGGAGAGTGCACAGAAGGTTGATGACAAAATGTTTGACTTAGCTTGTGCTGATAGACAGAAAATGCATACGAAGCCTTCATTTGCAAGCTTGTTTAGAAACAATAGAGAACTCAAACAGGGGATGCAACTTCAATACTTGGCAGTAGAGGAGGAGGTTATTATGGGAGTAGAGGATGTGATCCCTATTGAACAAGTATGGGGCTTCTGTTTAGTTGGGTGCTTTACGGGTAGGTTTCCAAGTATGAAGGCACTGGAAGGATTAATATCTAAATGGGTTGTCAATCTAAAATCCTACCACATAGTCAAGGTTGGATTATTATCTAGTTTGATTCAAAAGAAGATAGAACTAATGTGTTAAAAAGGGGGCCGTATATAATTTTTGGAAAAACATTGTTGCTCAAAAGGTTATCACAGGGATTTTCATTCAATTATAATGACTTTATAGAAGTTCCAATTTTGCAGCAATTCCCCAATGTGCCATTAGAACTATGGAATGATAGGGGATTATCAAAACTTGGTTCTAGGGTTGGGAAACCCATTTGCAAGGATAAAGTAACTAATATTAAAGCTCGAATTGGTTTTACCAGGATATTGGTGGAAGTGAATGTGTCGAAGCAACCTGTTACTAGTTTTGAGGTTAGGCTGCCTAAAGAAGTGAGATATACACAATTGGTTATCTATGAATCTTTCCCTGATTACTGATATTCTTGCAAGAAATTTGGGCATAATCCTTTTGAGTGTAAGTCTAGAAATCAAAAGAATCAATAGAAGGAGGAGAACACCAAAGAAACCAAAGGGGTTATAGCTAATAGGGGTACTACAGATCAACCCCTTCAAGGGCATAATGTTGATATGCCTCAACCTATACAAGAGGAGGGGGTCGAAATGAGTGAGCTTCCTAAAACTCAGGAGAAACAATAGCAGGAGGAGAACATCAAAGATACTGAAGGGGTTACAACTGATAGGGGTATTATAAATCATTCATTTCAGGGGAAAAATTCAACAGTCTAGGCGGTAGTTACTCATGTTGATAAGATGGAAGAACAACTTTTCTAGAATGAAGGGAATGCTACTGATTATGTGACTAGGGAGGAGCTGATTGGTAATAAGGTACAAAAGGTAAGTAAGCCCTGGACAGATTCCAAAAAACTTGGTGATAGAGAATGGCAAAAGGTACAACCCCAACAGTCTTTAAACAAAGGAAAGGCTCAAGCGACACAACTCAATAGAATAGTAACCGAAGGTGTTAAGGTTCAGGAGAAGGCTGGTATTACTAGAGCTGATAAGGGTAAAGGTACTACTGATATTGTCAAAAAACCAGGAGGTGAGAGGACCTCCATATATGCTATATGAAGATGTTATATTGGAATGTTCGAGGCCTGAGCAAGGCCTCAAGACAAAACAGTGTTGTCAATTATATTAGACAACACGATTGTAAACTTGCATGTCTCCTTAAAACCAAATTCTCTATTAATGGTCTTAGATTGATGATGAAAAATAGATTTATAAGTTGGGAATTCTGTCACAATTTTGACTCTATTGCAGGAGGTAGAATGTGTATTGTTTGGAATTTTGTCTTCTATCATTGTCATGTTCTGGATGTAGGGGAGGGCTATATAGTGTAACAAAAAGAAGAGAACTATGGCAGCACTTGATGGGGCTGGGATCGGATTCAGTGGTACCCTGGATTATAATGGGGGATTTTAACTATGTGTGTGATGCTAGGGAAAGAATTGGATGTCAACCTCCTTCAACTTATTTGCTCAAAGACCTATTAGATTTCTTTCTAACACTTGGCCTAGTAGATGCCCCATTTAGGGGGAGTTTTTCACTTGGCAAAAAAATCCTCTATGGGCTAAATTGGATCGAGTACTACTTAATCAAACATGGGTTCTTCAGGTTATGCATATTCAGCTCATTTTCTAGATATGTTGGTAGATTCGGACCACTGTCCTGTAGTGGTGGCCTTCAATCATACAAAAGTTAGAGGTAATAAATTCTTTAAATTCTTCAATATGTGGCTTAACCACCCTCTCTTTTGGGACATATTTTCCAGCAGTCGGGAGAAGGTAGTAGTTGGGATAGCTCAATTTGTTCTTTACATAAAATTGAAGGCATTAAAGTATCCTCTGAAGGCTCTCAATTCTGAAGCTTATGGTCACATTTCATACAAGGCTAAGAAGGTAATAGAAAAGTTTCAGCTTATGTATAAGTCTCTAAATAGGCCTAATGATGTTGAGCTAAAACATGAGGTGAATATCAAGAGGAAGCAAGCTGGATTTTTACTGGATGCAGAAAGGTAATTCTTTCATTCAAAGGCTAAGTGCAAAGATCTTATACAGGCTGATAAAAGTACAAGGTATTTCTATGCTGTAGCTAGGAAGAGAGGTATACAAAATACTATTTCTCATCTCATTAAGGAGGATGGCTCTATGACTTCTTTACTGGAAGAAGTGGCAGATTGTGTTATCAGTTATTTTAAGGAGCTTCTTAGCACTTCAACCCCTGTGAACAGCATAGACTGCAATGTGGTTAGGAATGGTTCGATGCTAGATGTAGAGACAAATGAATTACTTATTGCCCCGATTATAGATGTTGAGATCAAAAGGGCAATGTTTGACATAGGCAATGACAAAGCTCCTGGGCCGGATGGATACACATCTGCTTTCTTCAAAAAACATTGGGATGTTGTTTGATTCGATGTAATTCTAACAGTAAAGGAATTTTTCACTACGGGTCGAATGCTTAAACAACTAAATCATAAAATCATCACTCTCATTCTAAAGAAGAAGGCAAAACTAAGAGTATCAGATTTTAGACTAATAGCATGAATGTTGTGTATAAGGTGATTACTAAAGTATTAACAGAACGCATGGCTTCGGTTATGGGTAAAATTGTTGATTCAGCACAAGTCGCTTTTGTGCCAGGGAGTTGTATGCTAGATAATATTTTTCTTACAGGAACTTATTCGGGGTTACACTAGAAAATGTATTTCCCCTCGATGCATGCTCAAAATTGATATCATAAAAGCTTATGACACGGTTTCTTAGGATTTTCTCGAAGACATAATGAAAGGGTTGGGCTTCCCTCTTAGATTTGTCTGATGGATTATGGAATGTGTAACAACTACATCTTACTCGATCTCAATTAATGGCACATTACATGGGATGTTCAAGGGTAGACAAGGATTGAGATAGGTTGATCATATGTCACCAACCTTTGTTTGGAGTACCTCTCCTGATTTTTAAAAGTGAGAACTACTAACTCCTATTTCAACTTCCATCTGAAATGTCAAAAAATTTGTATCACATGTTTTTCATTTGCGGATGATCTTATGTTATTATCTAAAGGTGATTTTGACTCCATTCAGATTCTAATGGATGCTTTAACTGAATTGAAAGAAATGGCAGGGCTAAAGGTTAATCCCCCAAAATCCAATGTTTATTTAGCTGGAGTCTATAGACGGGATAGAGATGAAATTTTGTAGATGGTCGAGTATCCAACAGGTGAGTTCCCTGTTTGATATTTAGGGGTCCCTCTGGCACCTTTGAAGGTCTCAGTGTCCCAATTCTTTGTACTAATGGAATCTGTAGAGGCTTTTATAAATGAATGGAATGGGAAGACCCTTTCATATGTGGGTAGAATTGAATTGGTTAATTCTGTCATTCAAGGACTACTATCTTTTTGGCTCCAGGCATTCCCCATCCCACCAACTATCCTTGAGAGAATAACCTCCATATGTAGGTTGTTCCTATAGGGTGGCAAACATTTTAAGGTGGCGTGGGAAAATATTTATGTACCCAAAGAGGAGGGTGGATTGGGTTTGAAAAACTGTAAATTATGAAATTCGGCTCTATTGTCTAAAGTGCTGTGGAATATTCATGCCAAAGCTGATTATTTGTGGGTAAGATGGATTCATGAAATATACTTAAAGGGATCGTTAGTGTAGGATTGGGAACCTCAAACCCAAGACTCACCCCTAATGAAGAGAATTGCACAGATCCGAAATATATTGGTAGACAAATTGGGTGGCCGTAAGGAGGTAGAATATGGGATGCAGACATTATGCATTTGTAACAGCCCAGACCACCCGCTTGCAGATATTGTCCGCTTTGGGCTTGGCCCGCACGGTTTTGTTCTTCCAGAC
>JANIIA010000008.1:39282187-39299337 GCA_027478495.1 Erythroxylum alaternifolium
TAATCTCTCCATTGCTCAAATTTCTATAATAATAAGAATACAGAAAATGACGAGTGGTATTGTCTACAGAAAACACAAAATTCAGTTCTATTACAGGCCCTTTTTCAACTAAAATATCCCTTGCCGTATTATCAAGATTATCCCAATTTCTAGGATCATAAATATCCAATATAGGGCTTACTTGCTCATTTGTCTTTAAATTTTCGAAAGTGGATACATTTGGAACATTATCATGCTCACTCAAATTTCTAATATCCTCATGAATATGAATTTCATCACTTAAGTTTTCTTTATGTTGTTCAAAAATACCTTCACCTAATTCCTTGGGACTCTCACTAAAAGAGCCTACTCTTTTAATAAATTTATTAATTACTTCTTTTTGGGATTCTATCAACTGTTCTACCTATTTTCTTTTTTTCCTTTTTTCACTTCCAGACAAATGCTTTTTAGGCAACATAATATAAACCAATTATAACACAGTTGGACTAAAAAAAGAACAAAAGCACCTGTATGGAACTGGAAGAAGTATACAGGCACAACCAAACACCAATAGCTTCACAATATATTGCAAAGATATATCAATGGTATTATATCTGTGATAGAGGAAAAATAAAAAGAAAATTTTAATATCTAATATTAAAAATGAAAAAACAAAGAGAAAAACTTAATGATAGAGAAACACTAATTTCTAAAAATACAAGAAATTAATATACTTAGAAAAAATCAGAAACTTTACTTTACCTTTAAATTACACTCAGAACTTAGAAGACAGAATCGTGAAAAGTTTTTGCTGACTATTTTTGAGTTGGAGTACCTTAAATGCATATGTTGATGAAAATAAAAAAATAGAAGGTAAAAATCCACCTAAATTCTTCAAAACTATTTATAAGTATCATAAGTTAATGTTAGGGATAAATGATAGCATTATAAGTTAACGCTATAAGTTAGTTAACGTTAACTTATTCAAAATGAGTTGTAATAATGCAAGGGGCCCCTTTTGTTGACATGTAAATAGTGATAAGACCCGAGGTACTTGAATGGATGCTAGCATCATCAGCCAAGATTTTCCCATATTGGGTTTTAATCCTTTCTGGTTTGTAATTGATTGACTCTTTACAAGTGGACTCTAGTATCACTGTCGTTTTGAACTTCTAACTGTAAATAAAAGATGGATGTGCATAACCAAGGGCCCCTTTTATTGATGGGCCCTGGGTAGGGGCAGGCCCTAACCATGTGTGGACTTAAAAGAGTGAACAAAAGCATGTGCAAAACATAAATGGGGTAGTATAGGTCTGAAATCCACTCTGACATTGAAATAGTCCATAAGCTCAAGGAAAATTCAGAGAACTAATACCTACAGCCATATAGACAACCTATTATGTAACATGGAGTGAAGCCCTCTCTTTGCCCAAAGTTTGAATTAAAGTTGTCATACTTTTTCTATGTACCAAAACAAAAAGTTGGACACCATAACTAATGGATGGCCTAATGAGAGATTGATACGTGTAGAAAGTATAATCAAACAAAGGTGAGTTTGGGTTGAAGTCTATCCCCTTCTCTTATCACAAACAACTCTCACGTATAACTCCTTTTACCATTTGTTTCATTGGAGGCATTGGTTAGGCTGTAGGGCTTTATTGGACTGGAGTGGCCTAATGGAACTTACTAATATAGCCAGCCAATCACATTTAATATTGGTCGATCGAGCTAAAAGTCCACGTGTGGTGGCCCCTCCCAATTCCTTGCAAAATCAAATAACCAACAAAGAGGATTGTAATTTCTCATGACCAATATTCCCTTGAAATAGCTTAAGTTTAAATTCAACCTGCTATTGACTGTAGTCGATCTCTTGGCAATGGACATATCGATATTTGTTTGGTGTTCTACATAATATAAGGTCCCCTGGATACACTAACATGATGGGGTTGGTTATATATATGTCTCTCGTACTCTAAGCATCAAGTATTTCTTTATTTGGGTGTGTGTATATATGTATTGGTTTAAATATGATTGCAGGAGGCAAGAATCAGGAATCAAGACGGCATTTACGCCTTCTAACTTGCTAAAGATCTAAATATGAAGACTAATAAACTTAGAAGAACATGGAAGAAGAATGATACAATAAATTAGGTCAGATTCAGGAGGACATATCCGACTCAAGCATTAAAAGTAGAAAACTTTGCGAATGTGCCATCAATCTAATCATGCTTGGCAATAAGAATATATGTGAAAGCTTTCATCTTTCTTATCATGCAACCACCACTCTTGTTTGCAATGATTCCATGCTAGGCAACTCCATAAATGGCATTGAAACATACGATATTCTCATTCTTTAACCATTTCCATTGTCTGCCAGCAACTCTAACCACATTACCATATTTATGTATCTATTGGTGTTATCTATCGAGCATATATGTTACTTGATCAATTTTAGTAGGGAATTGATGAACTAATTTTCAAGAACAAATAAAGAACTTTCAATAGGAAAATAATAAAGCAAAAGAGAAATAAAGAGAGCACACTTTATTTGATGTAATCTGGAACTTGTTATTGAATGTGAGAGTGATACAATGATTATATTATACACACGTAACTAACAACTATTATTAATAGAAATTTAAAAACTTCTTAACTAACTAACGGCATGCTGAACTTCCTTCAGCTCCAAGCAATCTCCACTCATCTTGATATTTTCTGAGTCACTCCTACTTCATTCTCCTCCTTGACTCAAATTCTTTCACTCCAATTAAGTCTCTAAGATATTCGAACCTTGACACATAAAATGCTTTTGTAAACAGGTCTGCCATTTGCTCCTCTATCTGTATATATTTCAACTTCACTTCATCATCCTATTGTGCATCCCTCAAGTAATAATATCTGAGTTTAAAATGCTTGGTCCTTCCATGGAATACTGGATTTACAGAGACGGTAATGGCTGCCTGATTATCTACATATATAATTGTAGCATTTTGCACTGTCACCTTCAGATCCTGTAGCAAATTTCTGACCCACACAGTTTGTTTAGCTGCAAAAGTGGCTGCAACTAGCTCAGCTTCTGCAGTGGATAATGCCACCACTTCTTACTTCTTTGAACTCTATGAAAAACAAGCTGATCCCAAGGTAAAGCAAAAAGCAGAGGTGCTCTTCATGTCATCTTCACCCCAATCACTATCCACATAGCATTTTAATTCACAATCTCTTGTCTTCTCATAGAGCAGGCCATAATTATGTGTACCTTTAAGGTACCTTAGAACTCTCTTTATAGTAACCAAATGCAATTTTCCTGGATTGGTCATGTAACGTGAGAGCACACTCACAGTAGATTGCACATCAGGTTTGGTAGCTGCTATGTACATAAGGCAAACAATTATACTCCTATACCTTTTGCTGTCAACTTCTTCATCTACTACCTTCTGCATCAATTTTTCTTTAGGACACAAAGGAGTTGAGATTGGCTCAGCACATCACCAATATACTTCTTCTGGCTAACAAAGATTTGTCCCTTCCTTTGAGATATCTCCATTCCCAGAAAATAATTCATGAGACTAAGGTATGTCATTTCAAATATGCTACTGAATAGAAGCTTCAAGCTTTTAATCTACACACTTGAGCTCCTAGTTAGAAGCAAATCATCTACATAAACAGAAACCACAACTACATCACCTTCCTTAACTCTAAGATAGAGTGTGGGTTCACTGCTACTCCTCTGGAAACATACTTGCAGGAGGAAAGTGTCTATCTTCGAGTACCAACATCTTAGTGCTTGCTTCAATCCATATAATGCTTTGTTCAGCTTATACACTTTATCCTCTTGTCCTTTGACAATGAAGCTTTTTAGTTGATCTACATAAATCTCCTCTTGTAGTTCTCCATTCAAGAAAGCATATTTGACATCCATTTGGTACACCTCCCACTCTTTCTTAGCTGCTACTGCCATAATCAATCTTATTATTTTAAGTCTTGCAATTAGAGCAAAGGTCTCACTAAAATCCACACCTTCAATTTGTGCATACCCCTTCACCACCAGTTGTGCTTTATATCTACTGACAGAGCCATCTAGTTTTAATTTCAGCTTGAATACCTATTTAAGACCAATCACTTTTCTCGTACTTAGTCTTTCAACAAGTGTCCAGGTTCTGTTTTTATGGATCATCTCCAGCTCCTCCTCCATTGCAACTTTCCACTTCTCATCACTTAGAGCCTCCTGTACATGAGAGGGCTCATAAACTGCAGCATGACTTCTCTCGTATATATCTGCCAATGTTCTTATTCCTCTCACAGAAACATGATCAATATCCTCTTCTAGAGGTTCTACGCCATTGTCATCAGCTGGAGCATCATCATCAAACATAAAGGATCAGTGAGATCCATACCACTATTGAAAATAATTGGTTCCTCACTGTCCTTCAATGAAGAGCTATCTTGTCCTTGCTTCTTCTCATTCTAGTCCCATTGTTCATTTTCCAGAAAATGAACATCTCTGCTTACTTTGACTCTGTTTGAATCAGGAAAATAAAGTTTGTATGCCTTGGAAACTTCTGAATATCCAACAAAGATAGTAGGCTCACTCTTATTGTCCAATTTTCCTCTTCTGACTTGAGGAATATGGGAATAGCATAAACTCCCAAAGATCTTCAGATTCCTAAGCTTAAGCTTCACAGCATACCACATCTCATGAGGTGTCTTTCTTTCAAGTGCTTTAGTGTACAATCTGTTTAGGAGAAAACAGGTTGTACTTGCTGTTTCAGTCCAGAACTTTTTAGGAAGACCTTTCTCCTCAAGCATGCATCTCACCATCTCCATTATGGTTTTGTTTCTTCTCTCCGCCACTCCATTTTGCTGAGGTGTGTAGGGAGTTGTCAACTGATGCTTGATGCCTGCTTCTCTGTACAGAAACTCAAACTTTTCTACAATACACTCACTTCCATTATCAGTTTTTACATTGTTTATTTTTCTGCCACATTGGTTTTTTACAAGACTCTTAAAGTTCTTGAAGATGTCAGCAACTTTCTCTTTACTTTTGAAACTATAAAGCCAAGCATATCTTGAATAATCGTCAATTATTAACAGAAAATACCTGCTGCCACTCAAGGATTCTTCAAAAATTAGACCATACAAATCCATGTGGACCAATTGTAGCAATTCATTGGCTCTCCAGGATGATTTTGGGAAAGGAAGTCGAGCTTGCTTGCCTTTAAAGCAAGTAGTGCATTGAAATCCAGCATTCAGCTTTGCAGGAAGATCATCTACCATTTTCTTTCTAACCATTTCTTCAAGACCTCTCAAATGAAAATGTCCCAGTCTCTTGTGCCAAAGATCTGACTACTGTTCGTTACTAACTAGTGCCAGCTGCTTCAAATCCTCCATCTTCAGCCTGATTTCTAGGCTGACTTTTACAGATTTCTTCCATGTGCCCCTTTCAATTACACTTCCTGCAAATTACATCTGGTCTCTTCCAACATCTATAAGCCAAATGGTTTGACTCACCACAATGAGGACAAGGATTATACTTTGCATTCTTATCTCCAGACTGATTCTTGGATGTTTCATTCTATTGGTTGTGATTTTTTCTGTGACTTAGAGCCTCCCTTTGACCACTTCTTCTTGGTCTTCTCCTGATTGCTATTCTTTTCGCATGCCTTGTAAGCACCTTCTGCAGCATCACTCTTCCTTATCAAATGCTTTTGTTCCTGCGCTTGCAAAGCACTCACCACCTCAGCCAACTTGATGCTGACCATGTCTTTCGAATTTTCCAGAGAAGTAATAGTTGCTTCATACTTCTCTGGAACAAAGATCAGCAGCTTCTAGACTATCCTATCATCATTGAACTCCACATTCAGAAGTCTGACCTAATCTACCAACTGTCCAAGCTTTTCAGCATAGGATTTAACAGATTCATCATCTTTCATTTGTAGCCTATCAAACTCCCTCATAAAGTTAAGCATTTTCATATATTTAACTCTATCATCTCCCTGGTATTCCTTCTTCAAGAAATCCCAAATTTTCTTTACAGAATCCAACGTCATAATTCTAGTAAAAATGGAGGGAGTCATGGCCTGATACAAGCATGATCTGGCTCGAGCTTTCTTGGTGATTCTTTCCCTCAACCACCTCAGCTGAGGAATCGATGCATCATTTGGAGGTATTTCAACCATGTAGTCATCTTTAACAGGTTCCTAAAGATCCTTTCCTTGCAGAAAAATTTCCATCTTGATCGCCCAGCTGGCATATCCTTCACCATTGAACACTGGAGGCTGCAGGCCTTGAGATAAGTTCTCAACCATCTCTGATGAACATCTCTAAATCACAGCTCTTCCAAAGGGAATCACCAACCTCGAACCTTCAAGAAAACTCACTTACTCACAGGTCCCTCAAGAAAGAAGCTATGATACCAAATTTGTTAGTGTCATCTATCGAGCATGTACGTTACTTGATCAATTCTAGTGGGAAATTGATGAACTAATTTTTAAGAACAAATAAAGAACTTTCAGTAGGAAAATAATAAAGCAGAAGAGAAGTAAAGAGCGCACACGTGATTTGATGTAATCTGGAACTTGTTATTGAATGTGAGAGAGATACAATGATTATACCATTCGGTATCTTTATACACACATAACTAACAACTATCATTAACAAAAATTCAAAAACTTCTTAACTAACTAACGACATGCTGAACTTCCTTCAACTCCAAGCAATCTCCACTCATCTTGATATTTTCTGAGTCACTCCTACTTCAGTATCATTGCATTAATTCTATATTTAGCACCTTACTCAATTCATTATTAGATACGTAAATCTAATTGAAATGATGAACTTTGGGACTCTGATTGAACTCTTCAAAATACATTGTGACACATTTTGATATTACCATTGTATTATTGTGATTCTGGGAATTGCCACGATTGCTATTTATCAGATAACTGCATCTGCATGAACTACATAAGAACAATTTACAAATATTATGTGCAATGGCAATTGGCAATATAGTCTGCCATCTTCTATTTAAAATCATTCAAAAAAATTGAACATCTTTCATTCCAAGGCAATAACTTATACAATAAAGGACGCATCTATATCTAGGAACAAGAAAAAATGCACTGTTTTTCCACTTCAACTCCATCATCTATGTTTCGTTTTCCTTGTCATTTTAATTATTCTTTGTTCTTTTTCTAGCAAAGCAATGCCCAAGAACAGAGAGGAAGGGTCACTTTCTCGACAATATAAATTCTGTTGTTTAAGCTTTTGTGATCTTTAAGTTAGCTATTGAACTTACTACTGGCGATAAAGTGATTGGATCTGGATGATTGGGCCGTCGGAATTTTTTATTCCAGATACTGCAAATTTAACTGGATAAACTAGCTTTATCGTGAAAATACACTTAACCCATCTAGTGGCCGAGACTTCATGGAAAGAAAGAAAGAAAGAAAGAGAATACATGCCCATCAATGTATGGATTCCACAGAAAACAAACATATATATTATATACTTAATTATGTATGGAGCTAAATGTGCTATAACTTTAGGGAAAAGGGGTCTGCCATTAAAGCTACAAGCTCATTGGCGTTTAAATATATTCATTATATATGAACATGCAATTAGTTCGAGACAACACTAGCTGCAGGGCAAATTAAGAAAGTTCACAAAAAAATGAAGAGCACCTTTCCACTTCCATTTTTCAGCTGAAGTAAGATAAATAGCTGTCAGCAGATATCTAGCTGTCAAAGCTTTAACCTTTGATCGAGTGGGAGTATTCTTAGTTATATACAACTACGCTTTCCAATAACATCTCCAATCTTATTTTGTTCTCTGGTAAAAAGCATAGGATTTTATAGTGATTTGAAGGCTTCTGACTCTCCATGCATGAAAATTATCTTGTTAATCAGTCATATCATGGGTATTGAGAATCGAACAACTTGTATTAACATCAGAGCTAATACCTCATATAGGAATGGACTGCTATTGGAAACAGTTAAGAAAGTTATGGTTTCCTTCAAAACTTAAGGATAGGATGAGTTTAGAACGTCAATCAATCGTATAGTTGGTGGTCCTAAGATCTTGACAAAAGCTAAATGTTTTAGCTCATCAAGGACAATCCCAGATTTTCATCTTTATATGCGTACATATTGATGATTTTTCACTTTATTGACAAATTAAACCGAAGATAGACTCATCTTAAACGCTTTCCGGTACCTGCAATATTCTGTTAAAGCAGTGACGACTTAATCAATCGCATGATGAGAAATAAGAAGGATTGTAAAAGAGAAATATTTGATCTTTCTTGAGAATTGAATAACTAAAAGATTCATATCCATACACATCTTGAACACATTTCAAAGAGAACAGTACGCCTGGAAACTAATTTTGTGTTTTTCTTTCTTTCCTTCAAGAACAAGCAATTAAGTTTCATCAAATTCTATCGACGGCTAGAATTAGGCGGAGAATACTCACAGACCACTTCCGTTTCCACTTCTCTTCTATGGAAGCTCCTGTGACACCCACAAGCTGCGCAGAGAAGAGCACCAGTAGTACCCTCCTCTCCACTTGCCATGAACTCTCTGCAGCCATCCACCGCATATCCTCCAATGTTTGCTGCATGATTCTTCTGACACTCACCATATCGAACGCTTCTCATCACAGAAGATGAAGTTGCTGATGTTCTTCCAGACCCGTCTTTTTTTAGTACAACTTGGCTCTTTTTCATCATCTTAAAAAACCCTAATCTTGTGTTTGTGTCGGTGGGAATAACGGAAATGGAAGCAGGAGATTGTTATAAGTGTTCAGTTCGATCGTCCAAACGCGGAAGTGGCAAAAGGGAGGTTATATTTTGATTGAGACAGAAGAAACAGGTTGTATACTATACCCTCCTATAAACTTTGTGTGGGTAAGTCTAAACGAGTATAGCCCTAACCCTAGCTAGCATCTACATTTTTAGGAATTAAGAAGTAGAAAAATTCCCACCAGCCGTCTTTATTTTTCATTTGGGAAAAAATAAAATTTAGGCCAAACTCATGCTTTCAACAAGTCCTCTTCTTCCACGTGACCACATCCTAAAGGAGCTTCCACTATTTTGGTGAAAAGATGGAGGATGGTTGGGGTAGATAAAGCATCAACTTTATAGACAAATTATTCCCTTTTACAAAATAAAGAATGCAATTTTGAAGAATCCAATAGGTATCTTCTCAAATTCAAGGATCACTAGTTTCTCCTATTACAAATCTATTGGAAACCGGACGTGGTGCGATCTAGTGAGTTTGGACTAGACAAGAGTTATGGTCACAGAGTACGCTGGAATGGTCATTGAATTTGATATCAACTCTCCTAAGACATCACAGAGAAAGACGGAGACATTTTGGACTATAACAGTAATTAATGTGAGTCATACAGAGTGAGTAATTGATTGGTACGTACAGTGGTAATAAATAGGAGTGGGCTAGAGGTGACGCTAAAAAGGCAAAGTCTCCATGGCCTCCTGTAACTGTTGCAACAACTCCTGTCTAATTATCTAACATTCTACAACTTATTTTGATGAATCGAACCATCGCCCACCATGTGTGAATTAAGTAAGCTTCCTGTCAAGGACAAGTATAACGTTCCAAAATTTCAACATCAGTAGGGTGCTTTTCAACTTCTGCAGTTTATTATTAGGTTACATGTCATACTCCGGAAGCAATTCGCAATCGGAGTACAAGTCCACGACAATCTTGTCACTGAAACTAAATATGCAAAATTATGGAAAGCACTTTTAAGCAGTTAACGAGAATAAAACCAAACATATCTTTACTTTTACGGGAAACAGTGTCATTTTCTATTTAAAAAATCGTTACATTTTCTAAGAATATGTTTGGCAAGTGAACATGAATACATTACAAGCAAATATATATGTTTTCAGCTCTATTTTTGTGTTAATCCTTCTGTTTATAACGCCTTACTGGATTAGCGTAACCTTGTGTTAGCAAAAAGTGATAAAAATTGTTATAACAAATCGACTTGACTATTTAATAAGTTTCCATTTTATATTTAAACATTATATATGTACTTGCGTGTTGGAGACAGACAATCGGAGAAGATACAAACGAAATAATTGTGTCTATATTATTGTATCCCCTACCCCTAGCGAACATATGTACCTCAAAGACTGTAGCAGTACCAGACTTTTTTGGAATTTGTGGGGAGCCCTCAAGGCATTATATACTCACAAGGTTAAGGTTTCTTATCACTATTTGCGTTTGGTTAGTTACTACTGGATGTGAAACTCTTGTCTTTTATTGATAATTATACAATAATAGAGATTATCAGTCTGGATTTCAACATCATGTTCTGGTATTTCATTGACTGTTGTTTAATTTGATCAAAATGATAATAGCATAAAGAGTAAGAACAATAAGGCAAATTGATCGTTTTCCTTCAATATGCCAAATGCAATCCGATTTTTCAATCCGGTGTAGTACCTACCATTAATGATGCTTACGAATCACCACATGATAAAAACCTAAATAACTGTTGTTAGATGAAGATAGTGAAATAGACGGGTAGCTTTGAAAATATGGGTGTGATTGTAACTTGGGAAAGTGTTATGCTAAGACATGTTGCTCCTCACCAGCCCTACCCATCTAAGTGAGGCCTGCAGTACCAACCCTATGGAGGATCTTTAGGCTCCACCAATCGTTTCGGCTCCAGTGATAAAATTGTCCATTGTGGATTGATTGATGCAATTCTAGTAGAAGGGAGTAAGAACGTAACTTCTCGCACCCACAACCATTTCCTGATAAGATTGCAATTAATAAGCCCTCAACTCAAGAAAAGCTTTCACTTGATACTAATTTTGGTCCATGATATGTTATAAGTTGCGATACATACACCAAATTTTCTTTTGGTATGTACATCATCTCACTATATTTATTCTTGTCGTTCTTATTTTTCTTTCAACAAATTAATAAGGCCAAAGAGTATAATGAGCTTCACTATTTAATAAAAAACCATAAAAGTATGAAGGGAAAAGAAAAGGAACATTACAGGCTAACGGGGTAGAGAGAGAATAACAAGGGGTGGAAGCAACAAGTATTATTCTACTAATAATTGGTGAGCCATTGGCCTTCAACAAAAAGAATATCCCATCGACCTTTTCATTACGGGGGCCAGTATGATTGCTAAACCATACATGTCAATAATGTGGAGGGCTCACGGATCCAAAGTTGCCCATGCTTTTCTAATTAAGTTTTCCTTTTGAAGTTCTATTTCTTTCATTAAAATGAACCAAATCTAAAAATGTTATTTTATTTAAAAATATATTTAACACATAAGAAAAAGATACTATCTCAGATTTTTAAAGAAAAGAATGAAGAATTTTCAAATAGACAGAGAGTATCTGGGCATTACTAAAATGGACTGGGGCCTGGGAGACACCCATCCGGATCAATCAGACACTGTCGCTTTAGCTTAAGAGAGAAAAAGAGACAAATTTGTTACTTTTACTTGATTGGGCTGTAGGCCCTTTTTATATCAATCCAAAACGGTGTAAGAGGACCACACATCCACTAATCATGCTCCAAAGAGGCTTTTGTTTCTTTACGCATTTATTAGCCAATTTACCGAGAGAGAGAGAGAGAGAGCGAAAAGAAACTGAAAGGTCCACCAATACTGTTTGGGCAACGTACCCTAATCTTTATTACTTCACATGTACGGCACGTCGTTTAGTATCAGCATGATTGTTTCCTGCACCTTTGTAGTCTTTTGGTTCTCATTTGTCCTCAAATTGTTTTTGGGCATATGTCATGCTCTCCATTACCTTATTTGTAATTTTCATGAATCCTCAAATTTAGTGTTCATAAGGTAAATTTGTTCTTCACCTATTATAGAAGTAGATCGATTACAGAATAATGAGTGCTTTAATTTATTTTTATTTAACTTTATTTAGTAAATATTACCAAAACAAGAATTTGATATTCACTTATAAAATGATATGTGATTTATAATGTCAATAAACACTTTAAATTTTTATAAATAGAGGGCCTCACTCCATTTTAAGGAAGATAATTTAAATTAAAAACTATTTTAGAATTTTATTAAGACTCAGAAATATTTCTAAAATTGAAGATATCTTAAAATTTTGTCAAATATACAGCAAATCTATTAAGGTTATGTTTGGTTGAGGGTTTATTAATAAAATGGAATGGAATGTAATATTATTATATCGTTTAGAAGGAGAGTTTATAATAGAATGAAATGAGATGAAAGATAAGAATTTCATATTACATCTCATTCCATCATAAACAGTAAAAAAGATAAACCTCTGATTTGGAGGGTTTAGGATGAAATGTAAAATGATAACTAACTTTTCACTATATTACGTTACAAACTCTTCTTCTAAACGACATTTCACTATATTGCATTATGAACTCTTCCATCCCTGGAAAATAATAATTTTCTAATATTACATCCATTTTCATACTATTTCATTATAAATCATTTCATTCTATTAAAAATCTTATGTGAGAACAAATCAAGTGACTTTTACAAATATAAATAAGACATACAGGTAAAACTCAATTGAACGACCTTCAAACAATACTAAAATAAAAGAACCAAGCCATAAAATTTATTAAAAGTGAAAATTGTTTCATTATAATCATTATTAACCTAATGGCTAAAAGTGTATGTTAAATTAATTACTTTTATCATAATATAACTTAAACCATAATGTTTTGAAGTGTTTAATTTCAATTATAATATTTTCAAAACGTCCAAAATAAATTTTAAGTTGATGGAAAATTAAACAAGATTAAATTTCCATCGGTAAAGTGTCAAGTCATCACAGATATGACACTTTTTATTCATTGTTAAAAATCAATATGTGAACTCCACAGTCATGTGACATAATAGGACTCATATGACTTATTTTAAAAAATAATATTTCTAATCTAATTAATTATTCTATATTTAAATTATATTAGTTAAGTTCTTAAATAAAATCCCTAATGTAACTTGGTTGAGTGTTGAATATTGGTTTTCAAATATAATGTTTCTAGCAGATTAAAAGGATAGATACAACTGTTTATTGCAACTCTGAAATTTTCCAAGTAGTTGGGATTCAACTTTAATGTCACAAATTAGATATTCAGGAGCAAGGTTTGACCTAATATGCTGTTGACCAATAGCTTCAGATGGTTCATATAGCTTATTTACATCCATGAAAAGAATACCCCATAACTTATCCTATAAGAGATTACTAAGAGTATTACATTGTTACAAGGTTCCAACAAATTTCCAAGAGTTGCACAATCCTTATCAAAAAATAAGCAAACAGAATTCTACTCATCTGGGTTAAGGTCCTCAAATATAAACATAATTTCAACTTTCAAGTAAGAGGCTCATGTGACATCAAATTTTGTTGAGTAAAATCAATAATGCTCAAGCTGTTATACTTTATAGCAATTTCTTATTCAACTCTCCCAGTGTATAGGAATTTGTTATTCATATAATTCCGTTGAAAATTTTTAGGAATCAATTATGGTTTTTCTCAATTATTTGCTAATTTCTTTCTTTTATCTATTGTATGTGCAGCTTGTATATAGGATTATTTGTTGAATGAATAAATCAAGTTTTATTCTATCTCTACTTCTCTTCCTTGTCTTACTATGAAACTTTATATTGCAACAGTTGTATCAAAGACACTAAGCATGGCTAGAACAGAAGCAACAATCTTCTTTTTATAAATAAATTCCTATGGCAACTAAAAACTTTGTCCAATATGCAATTCCTTGCTTTGAAGGTCATTATGATCAATGAAGTATGCTAATGGAAAATTTCTTGAGATTAAAACAATATTAGCAAGTTGTCTTATATGAAGCACTAGATTGAGTAGTAGTAATGTCATAAGAACAAAAGATAATGATCAAAAAATGGCTTCGGGAGGCAACAATGATCAAAAATGTCAACAAGAATACCATAATAATCAATATCAATGAAGAGGATGCGGACAAGGTTACAATCAAAAATCAAAGTCATTTGATAAATCCAATTTAAGTGTTACACATATCATCAGTATAGCTATTACCAGCTAGAATGTCAAACCAATATGTCTAAAAGAAACAATGAAAAATCTCATTCTATAGAAAAGGAAGAATATGAAAAAGTATCCTTGCTAAAAGGTTTGTCATAATAGAGGATACATCTAACAAAAACTTGTGGTACCTAGACTCAAGTTGCATCGATCATATATGTGGTGACAAATCAACATTCTTCAACTTAGATGAGTCGTATCCTGATAAAGTAAAATTTGGTAATAATTACTAAATTTATGTTATAAGAACAGGAAATGTAACAATTCAAACTAAGGGAAGTATTGATCAAACTATCTCTAACGTTTTGTTTATTCCAAAATTAAAAACAAACCTGCTTAATATTGCCCAGCTTCAAGAAAAGGGATATGACATTTTTATCAAAGGAGGAGTAAGTCAAATTTGAGATAAAGTTTAGGCTTAATCGCTTAAGTCAATATGACAACAAATCGTATATTTCCACTTTATCTATACAAAACTAATCATTCATAATTTTCAGCAAAATTAAATGATGCAACATTACTACAACACTTGTGATATAGGCATCAAAATTTTGGTGGACTAAGAACACTACAATATAAGTGCATGATGACTGGTCTTCCTCAAATAATAGCACCTTCTAGTGTTTGTAAAGTCTACACAATCAGTAAACAATATTGCAATCCATTTTCGAAAGTAACTCCTAAAGAGCAAAGGTTGTATTGGAGCTAGTTTATTATGATTTTTGTGGGCCAACAAAACTTTGTTCTAATAGAGGTAAAAGATATTTAATCACCTTCACTAATGATTTCATTGAAAAAATATGGGTTTATTTCTTGCTGGAGAAATTTGAAGCCTTTATAGTTTTCAAAAAATGTAAAATGTTTGTTTAGAAAGAAGTTCACAACTCAATAAAAATACATCGAACTGATTGGGGAAGAGAGTACAAGTTGGAAGAATTTGCAAATAATTGTGATAACTATGGAATCAAGAGGCAACTTACAGCAACATACTTGCCCCATCAAAACGGTGTTTTTAAAAGGAAAAATTGAACAATCTTTAACATAATGAGAAGCAATTTGACAAAGAGTGGAGTTCTAAAAAGTTTATAGCCTGAAGCAGTCAATTGGAGGGTTCATATACTAAACAGAAGTCCTACATTTGCTATTCAAAATATGACTCTAGAGGAAGCATAGAGTGGAAGAAAGCCAAGTCTTAATCACTTATTATTTTTAGCTATATAAACTGGATGAAAAGAGAGAAATTTATGTTTTTCTTGGTGATAGTGATCAGTTAAAAGTCTCTAAATTATATAACCCTAACACTAAGAAAATTGTTATTAGCCCTAATATGATACTTGATAAAGATGTAACTTGGTCGTGCAATACAAATGGAGTTCAATAACATATTCCAATGGATGTTGAAGATGAAAAGCAACAACTAGAGGAAAATGAAACATTACAAACTCCAACTCCCACACAAGAAGAGGAAAACCTCAATGCCATAAAAAGAGACCAATATAGATGTCAGATTAAGAGGTAATCAAAATTAATTAGTCTAATGATCCACTCACTCATTTTGCTCTATTTTCTGATGCTGTCCCCATAAATTTTGAAGATGTTGTCAAAGAATTAAAATGGAGAAATGGTATGGATGTGAAGATTGCAACCATTGACAAAAATAATACTTGGGGGCTTTATGATCTTCTAAAGGGTCATAAAATAATTGCTGTGATGTGGGTTTAGAAGATAAGGCTAAGAGAAAATGGAGAAGTTGATTAGCACAAGGCGAAACTTATGGCCAAAGGGTATAAGCAGGAATTTGGAGTCGATTATAAATTAGTCTTTGCTCCACTTGCATGACATGATACAATTTGATTGATAATTACAATAGTAACGCCAAAACACTTGCCAATTAACAACCTGGTCATATTAAGAAGGGTGATAAGCACAAAGTGTATAAATTAAAGAAAGCTCTTTATGTACTAAAACAAGTCCTATATCTTTGGTATATTCACATTGAGACTTATTTTTGAAATTATGTTTTTTCACAAGTGTCCATATGA
The DNA here is from genome assembly GCA_027478495.1 of Erythroxylum alaternifolium. Taxonomy (NCBI): domain Eukaryota; kingdom Viridiplantae; phylum Streptophyta; class Magnoliopsida; order Malpighiales; family Erythroxylaceae; genus Erythroxylum; species Erythroxylum alaternifolium. The sequence continues at coordinate 39,298,289 of JANIIA010000008.1, forward strand.
GCGCACACTTTTCGTTAAAACAGAAAATGAAGGGAAAATGCTTATTATTTGCTTATATGTAGATGATCTTATATTTATTGGAAATGATGCTCTCATATTTGAAAAGTTTAAAAGGTTCTTGATGGTTAAATTTGAAATATCTGATTTTGGTATGACGCATTATTTTCTTGGTCTCAAGGTAGTTCAGTATAATGTTAGAATATCAATATCCTAAAAGAAGTATACATGGGAATCTTGGACATATTTCAAATGAAAGAATGTAATCATATAAGGACACCAGTGTTTGGATTGAAGTTAAGCAAGGATTATGAAGAGAAGAAGGTGGACAACACACTTTATAAACAAATTGTGGGTAGTTTGATATATTTAACTACAACAAGACCTGATATTATGCACTTTGTAAGTATGATCAGTAAGTACACGGAGAATCCAATATAGAAGCATCTCTTAGCTGCCAATAGAATCCTTTGGTATTTATAGGAACTAAAGATTATAAGCTATTATATAAGAAGGGCATAAGGTCATATTTAATCAGATTTATTGATAGCGATTACATTAGAGATCAAAATGATAGAAAAAGCACTTCAGGTTAGTATTTATACTAGGCTCAAGAGCTGTTTTAAGGTCATTTTAGAAGAAAACAATTGTTATTGTTACTTTATCATCTATTGAAGTTGAATTTTCGCAACAACTTCATATGCTTATCAAGCTATTTGATTAAAGAAAATTATTGAAGACTTGCATTTGAAGCAAAAGGAACCTACTACAATTTATTGTGGTAATAACTCAATCAATAAAACTAGCAAAAACCCAATAATGCATAGAAGAAACAAGCATATAGATATGAAGTAACATTATTTACGATGTAACATCCCGTTTTCATACAAAGGGTCGAACCACAGAAACTGGTACATGTGAGATCAATCGGAGAAATTAGGAAATTTAAGAATTTTTGAATTGAGTCATTGAAACTTTGGAGAAAAATTGGAATTGAATTGGAAGAAAATGAAGAGAGTGAATGAGAGTGTGACATGTGGCAAGTGACACAT
>JANIIA010000008.1:39423993-39442457 GCA_027478495.1 Erythroxylum alaternifolium
GTGGTAAAGTTTATCATTACTTTATTCTAATTTATTGTATTAAGTTTTGATTGTTATATACATGTTAGCTAACTTGTTTCATTTTTTAATTTTTTTCCTCAAATCATGGAGTCTTTGGGATATGAAGAGTTTGATGAAGAAGGATTTGTTATTTGTAGCATGTGTTTATTTGGTTTGAATTTGTAGTATGAACAATGTAGTTTACTGGTTTTGGATTTGGTATACTGATTGTGTCTTTGTAATTTCTTGTTATAATTTTGTTGGAGACTTTGAATTTGGTGGTTGTATTTTTGTTTTTTTGAATTTGGTTGTAAACTTACCATTTGTTTGGTTTGAACTTCAACTAGACAACCATCATTTAGCTTTCTTTGATATAGTTTTTTAATTGGTTTTACAAAGAAAAAGAGATGAAAAGAAGATGGTGCAATTTAATGACTCTTTGCTATTAGTTAAAATCGGACAAACCGATTCTGAACCGAGTTGGGTATTTTTTAATCCTATTCTAGTGCGGGTCAGTTTAGTTAAAAAAATTTAGTTTCAAATCAATTTAGAGTCATAAAATTTTTACCTTTATCTAAATTATACGAAACTGATTTGATTTGAAACCGATTTTTTGTCAGTTCTAACTACCCCTTAGAAAATCTCATTCCTGATGGGAACGTGTATCAACGTGGATCTAAAGCAACATTACACAAAGCAGCCCACCAATCTAAAAAGGCGTTTTTTAATCTTATTCATGTATCTGTGGGCCCCACATCTGTCGCCAAATCCCGAGAACACCAGCACCACTCATGATTGAAGCTGTTTTCTAATTTTCTTTTTTTTTTTGTATTAGATATGTCAAGTCAACACCTCGGAGCACATCGTTTCTATTTCGTTTGTTGAAAGGTGAGATATGACAGATTTGAACAGTATGATTGATGGACACGTAAACTTCTGGTGGGGCCAAATTTCCCGACAAATGATTGAATGCGGTGAGAGCTTCATTTGAGAAAGGTAAGTGTGTTGACTCCGTGCCCGTGATGATGCAAACTGCTGTTCAGTTCCTTTCTTTTGTGTTTATTTTTGGATTATAGTTCATATTATTACTATTATTATTAATCTTTCAGAAATAAAAGTCAAACCCTTGTGAAGCGTGAACCCTGTACGGTCCAGAATTGCCGCAGCCAACTTTAATTTGGTTTCAGACTCATTTTCCCAACTATTCATTTCCAATTTACTGTATTTATTAATTTCCTATTTCTTAATTATTGTTATCGATTTCCTATTTCCTATCCTGTTTGCCCTGAAGAGGATGATTAGACAGTTGAGTATGATTAGTTCAAGGTTAAACGATTAATTTTTAATTAAAAAATTATTAGGTTTTGGGATAGCTAAATTCAATGCAACGTTTTCTTAAGGTGTCAAAACTTCTTACCCTAATAAATGTTTGGTACAAGACTGATGGAAGATGAGAAGTAACATCACGCCAACTCTTTTTCTAATCTCTTTAAATTAAGATCGAGGGGATGAAAAAATGTTATATGATACGTTTATTAATAACAACATGAATTATTTAAGTAACTAATTAACTCTTTTATTAATAACAACATGAATTATTTAAGTAACTAATTAGCTCTTCGCTTGCATAGTATGTTTCCTCCCCCGTGCATCCAAGGTAACTGACCATTTAGGTTTTTGGTTAATATTTCATATTTTGTTCGAGCCTACTTTAACTATGCATGTGAATACGAAACCAGTTACTTGTTGCCACCTCGGAACGTACGGCTGGAATCAGTAGAATATCTTCCTTAAATCTGATTTTACATTTTAGACGGACTTGATGGTAGTCCGTGCTCGGCTAATAGGAACCCTCTTTTCAGTAGTTGGGTTGTCTTACCAGATGTTGCGTGTTTTATAAGAAAACAAAAAATACGGCAAAAGAGATAATTTAAGTTCACTCGTTTACAAAAATATTGATCTACGATATGTCGCCTTTCAAGCTTTGAGCTACGGGGAGATAGGATAGTACTTGTGTAATTAATACTTTGAAAAGAATGAATACTTTGGGAATGTCATACTTTTCACCTCTAAGCAAAAAACGTTTCGGACACTATGACAAACATCCGCGAACTTGTATGCTGTTTAAATTTATACTATAAGTAGAGAAAAATACAAACAAACAATTAAAATACTCTTTGTTCGTATTTTTAATACTTTATTAATGAATTTTTCACCTCATGGGCCTGTTGCAATTTTAAAAATTGTAAAGACCTCTTACAATTTTGAAATGTTTTAATCCCTTAGAAATTAAATTAGCATTTTCCAAAATGATTTTCTATTACTTCATTTTTTTCCCCATAACAATATTTTAAAGCCATAATATTGAATCATAAGATTTGTTAACATAATTAAGTAAAAATTTAATTCATCATAAAAAATTGAAAGTTTTAATTTCAAATATATTTCATAAAATTTTAAGTTATATACATTACAACTAAATACGTTTCCAATATTAGAAACGTTTTTTAAAGAATTATATCTCACGTAATTTTTATAGTAATGATAATTTTAAAATTTTATGTAAATATGTTTTAATAAAATAAATATTTAAAGTAAAACTTCATTTAATTTATTTCAACAATAAATATTATATATATGTTAAGAGTTATTAGTTTATAACTAAAATTAATTAAAAGTATAAAGACTATAATAAATATGGAAATTTGTAGTTAATACAGTTACAAACTTCTGCTATTGTTATGGATTTTATTAGTTTTTATATAATCAAACTTCCTACGTACAGTTCAATTTTTGAATAGTAATTAATTCAAACTTCTTAGTTTCATTATAACATACTATAATTTAAAAAAGAAAATGAAGTTACTAGTTTTAACTAAACTATTTAAGAAAGGGGACATAACATAAGACGCACCTATGTCTCTGAGCTGTCGAATGCCCACTTGCGCAGTACGGCTAATTGTGGGGTCGATTTACTTTCTTTTGTTTAATTACGTCCTTACAATTCCCATAATTTCACTTACGTTAGTAGTTAGTGTGCAGATATAATTTCACGTACGTTAGTAGCTAGTCTGCAGTTAAACTATATAAATTAAGTTGGTACGACTTAGTTTTGAAGGTTGGAGTTGTTTGGACATAGATAAGTCATTTTTCTAAAAATAACTGGTGAGATTGCAAAAGAGCTTGAAACTGTACGCTTTCCTTTATATATTGATTTGGTTTTTTAATGTTAGGGATACTAACATATTTACATTTTATATTGTCTATATTAAGAGATAGTAATGATTCAACTAATGAAGATAAAGTTTATAACATTCTTAGGGTCTCATTTTTTACACATCAAAAATTTGTATATAACTTAAAATTTACTACATATACATCTACTCAAGTCAATTTGTAAATAATAGTAAAAGCTTCGTTATTGTGTGATAGAAATCATATAACTGACAAGAGCCAATCTTCTCGATCCTAAGTGCCAAAAAGTTACTAAACCTAAAAGCTTGACTTGTTAAACCAAATTTACAAGTATATCAATCATTCGTTGTTTTGATATATTTTCTTATATCAAATGTTAAAATATTACAAATTTATTAAAATAAGACTATTATAACTTGAACAAATGTAATTAAATTATAAATGAAATCTATTGTTCCAACACATCTTCTCCTCATGTGCTGTATTTGCAATTAAATCACAAATTTTCTAAATATAAAGATAATATAATTTGAACTTATAAAAATAGATTGATTGTGATTCCTTTACGTATATAAGATACGAATGACATAAATTTGTTATAGTAATAATGGTAGCACAATTAAAATTTAAGACCTCTCAATTATAAAATCACGTGCTTTCTCAACAAACCTTTCAATCTAAAACTTTAACTTATTGAACTAGAAAGTTAGAGGTTTGAATCACAAATATAACTTCTTTGTAAAATAAATACAAGAGAAAGGTTGCGTATATCGATAACTCTCCTCAAACTCTCGCAAAGCAATCGAAGAGGATATGTTGACTTAACTTGAGTAGATGAATATGTAGTAAAGAATAATAATTTGGAATAATCCCGACTTCTGGTATTAGGAGGAAGTCCCAGGGATCTGATCAACATGCTATATTTGCAGAAGCAACTCTATATATCTAAAATATTCTTGCTAGACAGCCAGTTAATAATATAATATATGCGAGTATAGTGCTGTCGATATAACATTTGCAATTATACGGTGACTGTGACGCGAACTGACATGAAATTGACGACTTGAACTAGAAATAATACACGACTTATTATCTACTTAAAAAAATCTACAAATAAGTTGAACAAAAAAAAAAACCTCCAATTTTTCGCGGTGTAGTACGAGTACACGATCGCTTCATTACCATTAAAAATAAAAATAAAATGAACAACTTGGCCTATCACCTACTATATGCAATCTGGTTGCCGGCAGGATTCTTGTAAGTAAACGTTGGAGGTTAAAAAGAGAGAGTCCCCAAGAATTCACATCCACACAAATGGAATAAAACATTCAATAAGCTGGTTGGTCCTCCCGCAGGTCGCGGAACATTACTTTAATCCGGTAAATGCAATAGCTGAGATGATCTCACTCGCTACTGTATTTCCTTCACTTAAAGCAAGCACATTGCCACCTCAAAAGCAGCCAAATTCTCACTCGCCACCTAACTTGGCATCAATAGAAGATGATAGTAGGGTACCTAGCACTTAATCCTACAATCCGCAACTTGCATTCTGCAATGAATCCCAGAGAAACCCTCGTCAAAATTGGTCTCCATGAATTCATTTACCTGACAGGATCCCACGTAGTATGTTCAACGTTCCCTAACCTGGAAAAGGTATCTACGTGCTAGTACCTGTATTCAGTTGTCAAACATCTGATGTTGTCACGCGGTCTACCACTTTTATTTCCTTGTGCTATTTGCAGCATCGGCAAAACATGTGTGGCTTATAAAGTTCATGACCCTAGCAAGAATCAAACATTCATTGTTAGCAAGAGTGAATAGTGCACATCAAATTCAGCTGGTAAAATTTAGTGGCATAATCCTGAGCCAGGTACTGTTGATCATTTACTTAAAATCCATGGCCCTGGCATGTTAAAATCTATTGACTTAAGAGATTAGTTAGCATAGACACTATATTTGTACGATCCGTTACTATTCTAGTTAAGTGTCTCTGCCACTTGAGTGCCTAAGGACGAAATCTATAAGCTGACTTATATCAGTATCCTCAGGTTCTGATTAGTCTAATTTAATCTATAACTTAAAACAGCAGGAAAGGGAAATTCTTCTTATCTGTAACCATTGCAATACACTTGATGTTTTTCTTTCCCTTTTCAGCTAAATGAAAGCAGAAACGAAAACAACGTTCGAGATTTTAGCTTAACCCCTCATTAAAAAGTTGGCTCTAGGTAAGTGCATCGGTGTATCCAGAGGACGTTCAAGGAGAAGGAGTTGTTAGAACTTCGCATCATAATGCAGAATTTTCACCTTGGAATTTATAGAATTGTACAGTAAGCCAATAGGAATATGCCAAGTACCACGATATGATTCAAATTATTTAATAACTTTCTCATCGTCTTTCAATCACTTGCACAATCGTATATGTCTTTCATCTTTTTTAATCAGTTTCAAAACCTGACCGCAAATTTATGGGTTTAATGACTATGGAATACGGGTGCCTGTCTTGGCAGGGAAAGCAGTCTATATGGTCCCAGAGAAAAAAAAAAAAAAAAGAGTTCTTGCACACCTGAGCAACTAAGCCAAAAACACAAAAGGAACGAATAGAGACCACACATTTCTCAGGGTCCGATCGCTCTATATGAGCTTCTATAGGACCTGCTTCTTAAAGGCCAGCGACCTCATGACCCCTCCAATCTTTACAATTCCTTAAAACGAAAAACGACAAGATAAATTGTTATCCTTTGCGTATGATTTGTTCTTGCCAATTGGGTCCGGCAGGCCTGTCAGTAGACACAGGGAAAAGTGAAGAAAGCTCTGCCATACTCAGGCCATACCAGGACTTGGAGGTCTGAATCTACTTGAGAAGCCAGAATACTTCTGAGCATTCATTCCAAGCTGATGTGTCTACCTGCTGTAGAAGTTAACCTCGATTTGGTCCCATATAGGAGCGCCTCTGTTACTACAAGTATGCAGCTGTATCTACTCTACACCACAAATTATTATTTTGCCAGAGCGTCATATCTTCCATGGATTAATAGGCTTGCCGTGGACTCATCATAAGATCATTTTGTTGCCATTTTCACACAAAACGTTTTCCATGAGCAGCTATGATAAAATCGTACCTAATGCAAAAATTTTTCAGTAACCCGACAGTTTTAGTCGTATACTTGTAGGAAATAACACCAATTGATCGATTAAATGCCTTTTGCATGAATTGCAAATGAGTTCTAAGAATGCTAATATGTCTTAAGTTTTTAATTAGTTCAAGTGTAAGACAGCAAATTAGTAAATTTATATGTATTTCAGATATATTATTTTTTTAGATTAATACTTCAAAGGAATTTTAATGGCTCTCCTCTTCCAATCGAAATTTACACCTAGAAAATGAATGTGGAGCAATCCTTTTCAGATTTCACAGTCTAGATCTAACCAAATCATTTGACCAAATAATGACACAATCGATGGAGAGTTTATATGTTAAGCATATCAAGCCAGTCTTACAATCTAAACTTTATAGATTATCCACGTAGTAGATACAATAATTTAATGAAATAAACTTCCAACAAAATAATTTAATGAAATAGATGCGATTTCTTTATCTTCGAAAACTCCTTAATTGTTAAAAATGTACCTTAGATAATTGACGCGTCTTAAATAATTGGTGGAGAATACTGGTCATTGAACCAAATCTTTAAGATTTTATTTATGTTATTCCTTATTTAAAATAGTTAGTTGAGACGTACTGGAATATAGCAAATCATTTGATTTGATTCTTATATTTTTAATTCTATATAAACTATGCAATGCAGTGGATAAATGTGTAGTTTTTTAAAACATTAAAGTGTCTGCTTTCTTTTTTAGCTTATTCATTTTCGTTGTTAGTCCTTCGGCTGTCAAAAAAACCAACATTAATGCAAGTAACCTACCTGATGTTGTTCACAAGATATTATGAGATTCGGGCTCAAACCTATACATGATGAGGATTATCAACGTACAAATGATCTTCACTTGTCTCCCTGTGTATCAGCAATAAGTTGAAGTTCAACTAGAATTTTCAAAGGCTTAATTTACTAATGCAGCTACAACGCTATCACTTTGATCACAATAAAGAAATGATGATTTATATGATCCCAAATTCTCTTGGAAACGATATGGTATATGTATGTGAGGGAACTTGTGATGATATTGATGACCATGACGAGAGCAACGCCAGTCCTTTGTGGTGCAAAGCATGCATTGCTTGCTCTTTACTTGTCATTTTCAAGTTAGATGGGAAGTATCTAGCCTTTGTTTTTGCGTTGATTTGAATTGAATAGCGAAAGGTAAGAAAAAAAACAACAGTTCTTATTCTACCACTTCAACTCGCGGTCATGAAGCTGCGGCTCGTACATATAATATGCCTTCAAATATTTGCTTTTCTGATTTAGTATAAATACAAAGTAATAATTAATCCATACAACCAAGGTTTTAAATACCCAATTGCAAGTAATATTTGCTTTTTTGGTTTATTATAATACTCAATGAATCAAAAAACTCAACCAGTTCATCCGTAAAAATCTTGATCATTCTAATTTTTCAGTTCAGTTTTTTAAATTTTCGATTCGATTTGTTTTAATAACTTTTGTTATTAAAAATCGATTAATTTATACATTAATTAATCAGACAATTTTTGTAAATTAATAAATTTTTATAAACTAAAATAAATCAATTAATTTTTATTTAACAATATCTTTTTTAATTAAACTTTAAATTCTTTGATGGGTAAAAATAATATCTTTCAATCATACTTCAAATTCTTTAATTTTATTTAATATTTAACCGATTTTATGACGATCTAGTACCGGTCGAACCTTTTAAATCTTAAACCTCTCGCTTTACCGGTTTAACTTTCGGTTTGATTTTTAAAATATTGATAATACCAATGATAGCACATCCTAATTAAGGTTTATATACACACGATCAGAGTTTTAGATAACGGATTACAAGTCAAATTAGCAAATCTCAATTTACAACGATTGCATATGATTCAATTGCCACTCGGCCAGTTCTACCTACTACTGGCATATGGTTGATGGATATGGATAAAACAGGAAACAATCTCCATCCCTTAAACAACCCTTCCACTAGTTCCACCCTCCAAAAAAGAAACGATTATTTGGTTATCATGTCAATAGCTTTAGCTCTTGAAGCCCTTCGCTATTTCAACTTTATATCATTATAAAAATTTAAACTCCATTTTGTCAGCGGAAATATCAGTTAAGAACTTGACAACAAAGAGGATTCAGACTGCCTAAAGGTAATACAAAAACAGTAGCACATCAATCCAATACCACAAACCTATATGGTCATGTCAAGGCGTGGCGTTTTTAAAAGTGTAAGCCCATTATTCTAATCTTACAAAGTTTAATTGGCAACTTTGAGCCCCTCCAAATTTCAGCAAATGTTACCATTTGATACACTTTGAATGTCAACAATGAGCCCTTGATAACTTTCATGTCTGTAAATTCCAAATCGTTCACATGTAGATGTAAAAGTTGGTGTACACGATAATTTATACAATGCAATAAGTCTATAATGCTTGCTTCTCAGGGTATGAAGTCCAGAAAATGGACAAGTTTCTTCTCACAAGTTTATATAGACCAACCCTTCTCAATTAACATAACTAGACGTCTCAAACTCAAGGTCTATCTTAACCCCAGATACGCATGCCCTCACCAAGGACCAGATCAATCCAAGAATTCAGCATTACGTCAGAAAATGCATAAAAAATGACCCAGCACGAACACCCATATCTAATTGATGTCAAGTGGTGGTTTAAAATTTTCTTGTAGAAACTGGTAAAGTTCCTCTACGACCAAAGTAAGATATTCTTCTTGTGGCAGAAGAGTGCCTGGAACCTCAGACGAATTTGTTGATCCCTTGGCCTTTTTAAGTGCTTTTCCATCTCTTCCTAATCTCTTTGGAGATCCAGGATTTGCTACAATCCAGAAATGGTATCCTTCTATCCAAAGTTGCAAAGAGTTCAAGGAATTCATCTCGGCATTGAACTGAGTCAAGGAAAACAGTCAAGAAAGCATCAGGGGCATACCAAACGCCTTTCCTTTTAGTTAATGCACATCTACTTTCAACATCTGGGGTTAATTTCCTAGAATTTTCATAAACGTGTGAATTGTACTGGGATTCAATCAGCTCCATGTTCTTTACATGTTATACATCATTCAACATGAAACCAGGCCATTGGATCCCTAAGCAGCCAGTACCTGCTAGTTGAAGGATAATAAAAATCCGTTTATTCCAGTTCAGCAAATGGTATGTACCGACAAGATGCTGACAATCTGTTTTTATATTGAAAGCTATGTGAAGGCTCATTGAGCTGGAGCAAATCCTTGCTTTGGTTGAATATCATACCATCCACAAAACAGATATCCTACTATGGGGACTGCTAGTCTTAACAGTGAAATGACATCTAACTACACAGAATCAATCAATTGAGAGCTCAAAATAGATTATTCTGACATCCACGTGAATGATAGTGAGATTTCGGTATCATGCATAACTCCATTATTTTGTCGCAATCCATTTATATCTATACGGTGATAGTGAAATAGAGCATACCAAGTATACATGCTGGTATGTCGACTGAATGCAATTGGAAGGGGACCAGCCATGTAGGAGCAACGGCAGCGTAGCTCTTGGCTCTGCCAAACCCATTATGGCATCATGAACTATTCTTGTGGCAGCACAAGCTCCTCCAATAACCACAAAATAATCTACTGAATGAACCACACAAAATTTTGGTAAGAATTAATAACTTCGAATAGAGGATACCCCATCTAAAGAAGACAAAATATCTGCAGCAAGTTCTACAAAAAATCAGATTTAGGAAATTATGGGGGATAGAACAAGATCAAAGGAACATACATGGCACTGAAGATTGAACAAACATTGTTAAGTACCACAAAGAATATGCCACAAGAAAGGTTAGGAAAATGTAGAAACACATTGATAATAATGCAATGATTTTTAATCAGAAGAATATTATTATGAAGTCCAGAAATACTGCACCTACTAGAGATGAACAGAATACTCAACTATGTCTAGGTCTATAATATCAAGCGTCAACACAAATCTCCACCTTGTTAAAGATTTGGAAAGTTTCTATCTATAAGGTTTTGAATAAAATCATCATTAAACTATAGTCAATCATCACCACTTGTCCGAATAAAAGTATTTACTTCCCAAGGACAAGCCTGTCAAAACCTAAAGAAGGTTGAACTTGACTTACATTTGACCTCCTGTATGAGACGGAAAATCATCGAACCCTTAAATTTGGCAAATTCAGACAATTAAGCCACAAAAATTAACATAGTGAACTAACATACATGACTGATGTAACTGCTAAAATCCATATATACAGATTATAGTGCAAACCCGCTTGGCAGAGAAAAAAAACAATTGATGTGAAAAATCTGCTGCTTCTCCTCAAAAATCATAATTACCAGGCTAACATGGCCAATGGGGATAGGGATTTTGATACGATGTGTTCGTACTCTCTTCAACAGCATATGATGCCACATGCTATATGTTGCCCCACTATCTTCACATTTACAGTTTAATTGTTTGTCATTTTCACATCTAAGGGCTCAACTGAGTTTCCTATAAGACAAGGGTCATGGTTATTGAAGCTAAGTTTAGATCCTTCAACATGGTTTTTCCTAAATTGAATGGAAAAAGAGCGGGAAATAACAAATAGATTATCCCCCATCATATTGAAACAAAGAAAAATCTCTGAAGCATTTTACAGCATGATGACAAGGAGAAGAATAAACAGATTGAAGTTTCACAATCACATCGAAACACATGCCTTTTCAAGTCTTCTACATCGTTTGGGTTGAGGGTTTTGTCATTTAATTAACTATTTGGTATTTCAAAAAATTTGGACATAAGCTAAAAAGGATGCATCCTAAGTGCAATGGTAATTAAACAAGAGCAAAAGCAATATAAATGCACAACACACAGTGCATCACATGAAAAGTACAGAAACATACTCAGGCTATCAAGCACGAATAAAGCATTACACCAACAAATACAAATATAATTAGCTCATTGTGTTAGTTTCCTGCAAAGTTCCATGGACTATTGCGTTAGTTTCCTGCAAAGTTCCATGGACTATCTGGTGAATTTATGAAGCGAACCAAAAAGTTCTAATATCAACATTACAATTCATCTTCGGCCAGTCAGGGTACTCAAACCAGGCCAATCAACAATAGTTGCCTGCCAATTGATTTTTCCAGCTCATTGGGCAATGTCATTGGCCACAGACCTCCATTCTTCAACGGTGAAAACATCAGAAATAGTTGATACCACAAGGATATTTCTGTTGGATAAAAAATTTCTCTAGCATGTTCATCATAGATGCTTACATTTGTCTTTGAATTTCCATTAGCAGTTATTTGACTGAAAGCAACTGAAAATTTCGTAAGCAAAACAAACACAACCTAGCTTTAAAATTTGTATCACAATTAAGCAATAAAAAAAATTCAATCCTGTTTATAATTGTTAGTTGAATGTCACTGGATACACCATACCAGAAAATCCCATATATCTGTACTTTCAGAAAAGGACGTAAAATTATTTATAGAGGCTCTTGAGAACCACATGTTAACCTAGTGCTGGTTCTATGACAGAAGCATGTGATATTATGGTTCTCAAACCATTGTAATGTAGGGTCCTGAACAATTAGCATGTCATTTTGTCCCAGACGTGGCTAAAAAACACAAACACAATGTACCCCATTACACAAGGCTTCCCCGCTTTGCGAGGATCAGGAGAGAGTCATCATTTACGTAGCCTTCCCTTTGTCCCAGACGTGGCTAATAGCAATTAAAGACAGGTTAGTTCCTGAATGCCAGAAATCTTTGGTATTTTCACAATGAGAGAACATATAGAAACCAGTCACTTTTCAAATTGGTCCATCTTTTCAACATAAAAATTAACTGGAAAATGCAGGCAGAAAGATTGAAAACATCTTGGCTTTTCAATTCATCAACCTACCAATTTTTCATCTAAACACCAGATTCGTTATCAGTGTTTGGCCTAGTGAAACCTTGGACTTGGAACTCGAAAGGGGAATTAGCAAACCATGCTGCGAACTTTTCTAAAGAAAAGACCCTGGTAAACGCAGTCCAATTGCAGAGCTGCATTACTCAATGCAACACAAGCAATCCTATCTATTCATTATTTTAATTGTGATTTATTGAGTACTTCAATCCTCTTCTCTAAGAAATGTGAGCAAATTCTCAATCCCGATATGAAACCAAAGCCCTTAACATCACAACTTCGACGATTTGCAAACCACACTGGACCAAACTAGACAAAATCAAGTAGTTAGCCCGTCTGAAATGTTCTTCCAGCTCTTAAGAATAAGCTTAAATTAACAGGTCTCGGGAATCATTGAAAACCCCAGGTCAACACTGAAAATATAAGATCTTGAGATAATTGAAAATACAGAAGATAAAAGCAAACTCCTTTAATTAACCATTAAAGATGAGACCCAAATTTTACCTTGAACCCCGTGGGAAGCTTATCGGCAAAAGAGAAAGTAGAGTTTCAACAAAATTGAAGAGTAAGGCATGGTTGTTTATGGGGTTTGTGGGAATGAAGGGTGGTGGAATTGGGAAAGTTGACAACTTTGAAAGTGGCATTGGAGTGGAACCACCAGGGCCATAAAGTCCACTCAGATTTTTGGTCTTCCACAACAAAAAGTCAGAGGCTTCCTCCATCTTTGGAATCAGAAAGTCATAACTTAGGCCCACTTTCCGATTGTTTTTCACGGATTTCTGCTTTTTGGTCAAAGACCCTCGTGCAATGCCTTCCATTTCTCTAGGGTTTGTTTTTGTTTACTCCTAAAAATTGGAATTAAATATAAAAAAAAGGAATTACTACATTACAGATTACAGTAGAATGAATATAATAAAATTGGAATTAAATAAAATCCTTCGCCGTATCAGAATTTTAACGAAGTGTTGATGACGATGGATATAAAATAATTTAAATTAAGTGAAAATTCATAATTGCAATTCTATATGTTTGATAAACAAAATTTATAATTAAAAAATACGTAATAATTGTAAATTATATTTTGAAAAAATTATGCAGTGAATTAAGTATTTAAAGAATTAGTTAAAATGAGATTATATTTTTAAGATTTGAAATATATTTAAAAATTGACTTGTGTGACATGAGCGCAAAAGAAGATGATTACATCACTTGTTAGCAATGAGGCATGCAACGTTTTAAATCCTGTAAAGAAATGGGAATGGTTTGCTTTCATGACCCAGAGAACAGTTACCATTCTTCTGCAACAACTATTCCCTTTATGTTCATTCTTGAACTCAATTGTTACCTTTCCATTTCAAGTCATTTTCTCTTTATTTCAACTGTTTTCTTCACAACGGTTACCAGAATTTGGATCATTGATCTAGACCTTTTCTTCTAAGATGCTGCTTTCCTAATGTCCATTGTCCGCTCAAACCGCTGTTTCAGTGGGCCTTTTGAGCTTTTCTTGCTCCTATAAAAATAGATTCTTGTCTTCCTTTTACCAGAAGTACTTGCACAAGCAAGAACCATCCCCAGTCACTGAAACCGGCTTCTACCTCCCAACTTATAAGCCTGAATCAAGTTTCGTCACATATGACAGCCACCGACCAAATCCTCAAATTCTTTGCTATCCTACGAGCCACAGCTAACTCTTCACTATGCATAGTCATCCAACTTCCCTTGTTCTTCCCCTTCTATGTCATGCTAAACACCCCCCAAGTTCTGGGACAATTTCCTTCAACCCTAAGCCTCACGTTTATTTCCTTTAGTTTCTTAAAACCACGCCTGTAACGTTGTCAGGTTTCGCACCAGCTACGAAATTATAGGTCATCTCCTCAACTTCAATTACGTCTCATGCAGGATTTTTCTTGATTCCCGTGAAAGTCATCGGTCTTCTACTCTTCTCACAGATGCCATATACTTCAATTTCCAGGCAACAGCATAAACATTTGGGTCTCTAGCTCAGAAAGCGTTTCCTGCATTGGCTCTGCTAAGTTGACATCATCATCAATGCTACAACAACCAAGAAGCATTCATTTGTCAGATAATAGCATTTGAACATACAAAAGAATACGCATTTTGGAGCTGACCTGCTCGACCATATCAATCATTCATACAGCATAACCTTAAATAGAAGGCTTTATGTTGTACGTGTGCTCATTTATTGAACTGTATACACATGCATATTCTCGGTCAACCAATACAGCATGACTACAATCATATAAAAGTGAAATAAAAGTGTCCATCAGCTCTAATTCGAAAAAAGATACGTTGCTTCTTCTCCATGAAGTGCATCGAAGCCCAAGAAGTAATGCTCTTCTTCTCAGGCAGTCGCTCAAAGATGACTCGGGCCATTTTAAACATTTCCAGACTTGGGTTAGGTATTGGCGAAATCCAACCAAAGCCAGCTTTGTCAAATGTACCTTTCCAGGATACAGACAATATCAAATGCTCCTGCAGCGTGTACACACGCTAAGAGAGTTATGCTGGTATATCAAGCTCCTGCAGCTTGTGCACACGCTAAGAGAGTTATGCTGATATATCAAATGCTCCTGCAGCTTGTACACACTCTAAGTGAGTTATGCTGATCTTATTTGGTCTCACCCCTCGCTTCTCCACTCCCTTAAGTAAGAGATAAAGCTTGACAATGCAGCTGAATTCTATAAGCTATCCTGGCACCCATTTCTCCCTCATCGCAACGAGCAAAGCAATGGGATTCATCGAGGCCTTGAACCCTCGTATTTCACATGAAGGCAACTGATGTGACTGAAAAGCTTGCAAACATAGTGAAGACTATGATAAGAGTTACACCACCCAATGCAACTAGAGGCTGTCTTGAATAGGGTAGAGTGAATTTGCTTCAGAAACCTCAGAGTCTAGCAGTTGTTTAACAGAGAAAGTGAAGTGGTTTTGCAATGTCCAGTACTGATGTCTCTATTTACTTAGTAACATCAGCAATTCCCCAACTTAACAAACCAACATGAAGATAATGTTGGCAACATGAACCGCCGTACGACGAGGCAGAGAGTCGACAAAGTTGCCGCCACTCACACGGAGTAATTATGAGAGTCGATATGAACAACCAACTCCAGCCAACAAATTAAGCAGAAGCCAAGTCGTGAAAAACACTGGTACCTGCCACCTACTCTTTTACTCTGTAAAATGGATGATGACTCTGAGTCCTGTATTTCATCAATCCCTCTCTGTTTATTTCACCCATCTTCCTAACATTTGCTTGCTTGGTTGGTTAATCTTGTTAACTTTGGCGCTATTATTTGCTTCATGCTTGATACTTATCAAAGTCTCACCCTCATCCAACATTACCTATAAAAGTAGAACCTCTCCTATCGGTAATAAGGCATGGCGCCGGCCCAACTCAAGTCAGTGAGTTTCAACTTGCCTTCCATCTTTTTTTTTAATCTAAAGGTTTAATTTTTTTCTAAAGATTTGTAATTAAGACAATAATTTAAATACTTTATTTACAAAAAAATTATCAACCAGTTATGAGTAATCAGACCAATTTTATTATATAAAATTTTGTAAAATTACTCATAATTGTTTTATTATTATAATAAATTTGATTTGGTTCGATCTCCGTCTAATTAGACTTTGAGCTATTCAAACCTAATCAACCTTGTAATTGAGCCAAGCTTCTAACCCTAATTGAGTTCTAAATTGGATTCGGACTTCAAAAAAAAACCAAAATAATGATTTTTTAATCTATTATTTAGGAGTATTATGAAAGTAATTATAAAAAAATATTAAAATTAAATAAAATTATTAGAAATAATTTACATATTATGTCATGTTTTACTAAAAATTATACATAAATTTTAATTAAGCTACTTTAATTTATCTTATTACAATTTTATTAATAGTAAAATTAATCAAGGAATTACAAGGAAAACCTTAAAAATAAAGTTTTATTAATAGAAACGACATGAAATTAGATGCTATACTTGATAAGGGGAAAAAGAGACAAGTAGATGTATAACCCACTGTGGGTGTTGCTACTGCAAAATCATGTAGAAGAAGCGAGAAATTAATGTCTAATGAATTGAATTAAGTACATCCAGCTTATCATGTTTAGCTGGTGTTCCTTTCACCGAAGCTAGCCTACTTATGGCTTTTTGGATCCCAAGACGATAACAATGGAGTCTTCTCTCGGACAATGACTAGGACTTCGTCCTCTCTAATAAAGAACTAAGGATTTTGAAGACATTACAATGCCGAGTCGTCCGATGTTCTGACTGAGTGCTCAGGTCTGGAATGCCTTCTCAATATATAAGCATTTAGTGCCCTCTCGATCAAGCACCTTTTACTTCTCTTGGAATCCCTTCATGTCTTTTCTCTTGTGCTTCTCCGTCAGTTTTCACCGTCCTTGATTAGTTCCTGGGCTATTGCTTGGAGAACTGACTTGGTAGTTTCAGTCAACATGATGAATTTATGTAAATTTGAAAATGAACTAACGAAGTTTTCTATCAGTTTTATTATTTATATTCATAGCTTATGCCCTTCAGCTTCAGAAGCCGCTTGCGTAAGGGCGTTGTTTTCCTCTCCCAGGGAGCGTCACTTAGTTTTCCACTGCCATTAATCTCTGCCCGTTTATGTTAGTATATGCTCTTGTAGGCAATCAATTGTGTAGGATTTGCTATGGCTGTATGCATTACATGCATGCAGATGCAACAGAAGTGTCAGAATCAAGATTCCAACACTATGACAACGCGAAAATCACAAGATCTAACATGCATACAAAGATATATATGTATAAAAGAACATGATGTAAACTTTTTACCTTGTGTATCTCCTCCTTTCTTGTTTCTTCTCCTTGTCTGGATTGTTACAAACACCAAACCATTCCTTGATCTCCAAGAACATACAAAGATTGAAGAAGAAACAATGTATAAGGGCTATTTGAGTACCAAATTAGATGAGTTCTAGTAGATGCTCAAGATGATGGAAGATAGGTCAAGAATCTTGTTTTATGCACTTTGAATCGTGCAACAATTGCATGAATTGCAAGAACAAGACTTAAGACACTTCACTCTGACTCTAGAACTCTTCTAGAGCCCTTTCTTTATCACTTGAGTGTGTAAGAAGTGAAGCAAGCTCATGTACATAAATGAAGAACTCACTTGTATACCATTTCGTGCCTTCCGTCATGATCGTGGCATATCTCGCCTTCGACCACGATTGTGGCCCTATGAGGCATGATCGTGACCTGTTTAAAATAGGCCATACATACTTGTTTTTTATCCAATCTTTTATGCGTGTGACTTTTAGCTTTTCTGTTATTTTAGGTACTTGAATTAACTCTTAATTCAAGCATATCATGAAGGGTTTCATGATGCCTATTTACCAGAATATAAGTGGATTAACACACAAACTCTTTGATACTTAATTATCCAACTTATGAACCTTGCCACTGACAATTAATGTGCAATTCGTCATTTCACCATACTATACCCCATTTGGTTTGAAGTATGGGCTATGTGTCAACTCCTACTAGACTGACTATGTCATATTTAGTCCCAGTGATGTTAGTTCTTGTCCTGGGATCTCATTACTCTATGTGTCATTGAAGACTCTCTTTATGAAGGCCTAAGACTCCCGAGTAATGGCCCTGATAAGAGGCTGTAGGTATCATCTCCTTCTATCAGGAGTGGTGAATCCTTTATTGGCTACACAATTACCTTCGAATACAAATAGTTGTACCTAATCACCACCCTAAGAGCGACCTCGTCTTGAGATAACAAGGAATGATGTCAAAGCACAGGATTTATATCCAAGATATCCTTGAGTACCTTAAGTCTAAGGATATTTGTACCATTGCTATGATGAGATTAATCATTGACATTCAATAGATCATCCATATGATAATCTCATAGCTGGTTATCCGATATACTTACAACCCTTAGTAAGTATCCACATATTAACTCTAAACATCTCATGCTTACAGTTTATGAGATCCACTGCTTTATCAAATCAAGGAGTATAATATGTGCTAGTCTGTCTGGATTAATAATGTCCTATCTTATTAATCCTATGAATAGGGATTATTTAGATACTTATATAATTGCACATGATAGGAATCACATTATCATGATCTCATTATGATTTCCTTCATGCTATGTTTTGTATCATGGACTTCATTAATTCGATTTAAGATCAAT
>JANIIA010000008.1:39442557-39456680 GCA_027478495.1 Erythroxylum alaternifolium
ATCTAATTTATGGAATTGTAGGTTAGGACATATTAAAGAAGGATATTTGGATCCTTTTGATTATGAATCTTATGAAACTTGTGAATCTTGTTTATTGGGAAAGATGACCAAACTACCCTTTAAAGGAAAAGGACAACGTGCTAGTGAGTTACTAGAATTAATACATTAAGTTGTATATGAGCCTATGTCTACAAATACTAGAGGTGGATTCTCATATGTCATTACATTCACAGATGACCATTCTAGATATGGTTATGTGTACTTAATGAAACAAAACTCTGAATCATTTGAAAAGTTCAAAGAGTTTAGACTAGAGGTAGAGAAACAAACTAGGAAAAGTATTAAGATAATTAGATCAGATCGAGGTGGTGAATACTTAGACCACGAGTTTCTTGGTTACTTAAAAAAGAATGAGATTCTCTCACAATGGTCTCCTCCTGCAACTCCACCACATAATGGAGTTTCTGAAAGGAGAAATCGTACACTATTAGATATGGTACGTTCCACGAAGAGTCATGCAGTCCTTCCTATGTCCTTTTAGGGATACGCAATTGAAACCATAATATATCTTCTAAATAGAGTTCCATCTAAATCGGTTGATAAGACATTATATGAGCTATGGATTGGTAAAAGACCTGGATTATCACAGTTAAAGATTTGGGGATGTGAAGCTTATATGAAGTGTGTTATATTTGATAAGCTTCAAGCTAAATCGGATAAATGCAAATTTGTGAGGTATCTGAAAGAGAGTTTTGGTTATCAATTCTATCATCCTATTGAGCAAAAGGTGTTTGTCTCAAGATATGTTACATTCTTAGAAAGAGAATTTATTCTCGAAGAAAGTAGTGGGAGTGAGGTTGAACTTAGAGAAGTTTAAGAGCCACAAATTCACATCGAAATGGAACAAGAACCTCAAGTTGATACGTATGATGTACAACCGAGAGTTCAAAAGACACATAGTCTGCGACAAACTAGTAAGATATGTCATCCTCTCACTAGATTAGATCTATATATTGAGTAAGGAAAGGATAACGTATCACTCATACATGATGAGCCTACTAATTTTAAAGAAGTAATGTCTGATATTGATTCTTTATAATGGCAAGAAGCTATGAGATCTAAAATGGAATCCATGTAAACTAACCAAGTATGAACTTTGTTTGATGCACCTACTACTATTGTACCTATTGGATGCAAGTGAGTTTTTAAGAGAAAAACTGACATGGATGGTAATGTACGTACGTACAAAGCAACATTAGTAGCTAAAGGTTACAAATAAAAACAAGGAGTTGATTTTGATGAAACTTTTTTGCCAGTAGTTATGTTAAAATCCATCAGGATCTTGTTAGCCATAGTTACACATCATGATTATGAAATCTGGCAGATGGATGTCAAAACTGCATTTCTCAATGGGAATTTACAAGAGGATGTGTATATGATATAACTTGAAGGTTTTGAATCCAAGAGATTTCCTAATCAAGTATGCAAATTGCAAAGGTCCATTTATAGACTTAAGTAAGTGTTTCGGAGTTGGAACATCCGTTTTTATGAGACAATCAAAGAGTTTGATTTTATCAAAAAATATGGATGAACTATGTGTCTATAAGAAGGTTAGTGGGAGTGCAGTCGTGTTCTTGGTATTGTATGTGGATGACATATTACTAATAGGAAACGACATACTTATGCTACAGTCTGTAAAGATCTGGTTGTTCAAGAACTTCTTAATGAAGGATATGGGAGAAGCAGCTTATATTCTGGGAATAAAGATCTATAGAGATAGATCAAAAAGGTTACTTGGATTTTCCCAATCCACGTACATAGATAAAGTGCTAAAGAGGTTTAGCATGGAGAATTTCAAGAGGAGATTCTTACCTATATCGCATGGGATTTCTCTCTCATAGAGTATGTGTCTAAAGACACATGAGGAGAGAGATAAAATAGATTGTATTCCATATGCTTCGGCAATTAGATTAATCATGTATGCGATGCCATGTACTAGACCAGATGTTTCTTATGCTTTGAGCATATCAAGCATGTTTCAGTCTAATCTTGGTGAGGGTCACTGGACAGCCGTGAAAAACATCTTAAAGTCCTTGAAAAGAACGAAAGATGTTTTCTTGGTCTGTGAAGGAGTGAACTGAGAGTTCAAAGATATTCAGATGCTAGTTTCCAGTCAGATCATGATGATAGTAAATCACAGTCAGGGTACATCTTCATTCTAAATGGTAGTGTATAAGTTGGAAGAGTTCTAAATAACTAACTATTGCAGATCCAATGATCGAAGCAGAGTACATTTCAGTATCAAAGGCGACAAAGGAAGCAGTTTGAATCAAGAAGTTCATCATTGAATTTGGAGTGGTTCCTAGCATTGTTGAGCCCATAGTATTGTATTGTGACAACAATGGTGCTATTGTGCAAGCAAAGGAACCTAGGCCTCATCAACGGTTCAACACATGTACTCAGGAAGTTTCACTTGATCAGGGAGATAGTAGAGCTAAAAGACATAGCATTGGAGCGAGTTCTCACTGAAGAGAATCTAACAGATCCTCTTACTAAACCATTGTCTCAAAAGAGACATGATCGACATATGAATGGATATGGTATTAGATTCATAGGAGATTGATTTTAGTGTAAGTGGGAGGTTGCTAGTTTATGCCCTTGCAGCCAATCAATTGGATGCAAATTAATGTATGACATTATTTTTGAATTAATGAAAAGGCATTATTTATCTTTATGTATAAATTTGATTAACATTTTATAATTTAATACTAAAGGTAAAATCCTTGGAATAGTTATTGTGTAATTGAAATTATGATGAGATCATAATTATAAGATTCAATTTATACTTATGTATTATTCCTAAATGTTTCTAGTTATAGTTTCATCAAGACGGGATATTATTGAAATGGTAAAACTAGCACACATTATGTTTCTTTTTTATGAAGAAAGCAATTGATCTCATAAATTAAAGTATAGAGATACTTAAACTAATGTGTGGGTGATTATTAGAGAATAAGTCACTGAACTGACTGGATTATGAGAATTTCGGATGGAAAATTACTTATGTCTCTATTGATTATCTCATAATGATGATTGTATAATTGATCATCAGACTTGAGATTACCAGGTATCTAGTGTAGGAATTATTGTGTTTTGATGCCACTTATGAATCGTCATAGGATAATTTAGTCGGTAGTAATTAGATACAGTATGAACCATATGTAGATAGTTGAGTAAGTCAATATAGAATTCGTCACTCTAAAGTAATTAGAAAGAATATTCTACTATTCTTGATTAGTAATAATTTATGGAAATCTCTTATCAGAGTGAATTGACATTTAAAAAAGTGTTTTCAAATTTCAATTATAAATGAATTACTAATAGAAAGAACGAATATGATTGGATGATAAGAGTAAACACTGTATCCATACTTTGTCCAATTAGAATATTGAATGATGAAAGAATTAAATTATACTTCATAGTCATGCATGAACAGGTTAAGCAAATCACTTTGACATTTATGATATTTGGGTAATTATGACATATTGCTATACATCAATCATGATTTATGATTATGAATTTTTTAATTGAAGAATTAAAGATAAATTAAAAGAAGTTTATCTCTAATTTATCTAATTCTTATTGTGAATTAAAATTATAATTTATAATCATTGCCATTTTTTTAGGAACTTAATAGGTCACACATCAAAGAGCAATTTGTGAAAGAAAAATCAATTTAATTAAGTTGAACTTAATTATAAAATTTGAGAAACTTTGGGGGTCAAAGATGAGATATTTGACTTTATTAAATTAAATTAATTATAATTAGAATTTGATTTTAATTATAATTAAAGAAATTTAATTTAATAAAAGACTCTTATGATTTTTCTATTTAAAGGGAAGAACTTTTTAAAAGCTAGTACTTTTTGTTTTCTTCCTCTCAAATCAATTGAGAATTGCTCTGTGGATACTATTAGAGGTTGGACATTTGAAAAGCTTGTGATTGATCAATCGGAAAAATTTTTAAAAGTTTTTTTGACAGGAAAGCGAATAAGGTAAGATTTCTAAATCGTTTTATGTTTTATTTAAATTTATTCAATTATCGGGATCTGCTCAAAATCCGTAAAATTTTATTTTTCACTACGCTCATGATTCGATCACGGTTAAATTCTAACAATTTCTACCAAGTACGTAATTCCATGAACTTTGAAACTTGGAAGCACTAGCTCGTTAAGATTATATGTCGACATTCGAAAGTCTTACATATTTAACATTGGTCCAGATTCCAGATTTTATTATGATACAATCGATGATCATCTGCTTATACATCTTTTTTTTTTATATATTGTTATTTTTTACTATCATTAATATTTGTCAAATTAAAAATCAAAAGAAAGATTTTTTCATGACAAAAACTCGTATTTTGTTTAGCAGTGTCCAACGTGAATTCCTTGTTAGAAAAGAAGGCCCATTACCGTCAGCTTTTGTCCATAAGCAAAAGCGCAAAAGAAGTTTTCTAGAAACAAAAAGGTAGAATCGTAAACCACTGTCAAGAATGGGATTCGAACCCATGCCCTTTCGGACCAGTACCTGAAACTGGCGCCTTAGACCAACTCGGCCATCTTGACTTTACAAAAAGTTGAGTTCGAAAATTTAATTCTCACAATGAAATCTTTCTGGAGTTCCCGCGCTCTCAAAACTACTTTCTCATACTTCTTCTCGGCGACAGCGTAAATGATTTCTCTCATCGCCAAGCTTCAAACTAAACTGCTCTCACTCTCCCATTGCAGACTTATCTCATCACTAGCTCTTCTCAAAGACCCGCCTTTAATTGAACCCATAAAACATGAACACCACTTTCCTAATTCTTCGCTTGACCCTTTTCACGTCTTCAGTGTTTACTCCAGAACCGCTCCCTGTACCATCGAGAACACAGAAATCTTGCATTCCCATTTGCTTAAAACTGCATTATTTGAATGTAATATGTTCCTTTCTAACTTTTTACTTGATTGGTATTGTAAGTCTGGTGATATGTTTAATGCGGCCAAGTTGTTTGACAGAATTCCTCAACCAAATGCGATTTCTTGGAATATTATGATTTCAGGTTATAACAATACATTGAAATTCGAAGATTCGCTGAGAACCTTTTGTAGGATGCGTATTTTAGGTGTTGAGGCCAACGAGATCACCTATGGGAGTGTCCTTTCCTCTTGTGCTAATTTGCAGGCGTGTGTTTTCAGTGAACAGCTATATTCTCTTGCAATCAAAAATGGATTTTATTCGAATGGTTATCTTAGGACAGGGATCATGGATGTATTCTCCAAAAGTGGTAATTTTGATTGTGCTTTGAGGGTGTTTAATGATGTCTCTTGTGGGAATGTGGTTTGTTGGAATTCCATCATCTCTGGGGCTGTTAGGAATCAGGAAAATTGGGTTGCTTTGGAATTGTTTGGTCAAATGTGTCGAAGGTTTTTGGTCCCAAACAGTTTCACCTTTTCAAGCATTTTGACTGCCTGTGCCGCTCTTGGAGAAATTGAGACTGGAAAAGGAGTTCAAGCGTGGGTTATTAAATGCTGCGTGAAGGATGTTTTTGTGGGAACTGCCATAGTTGATCTGTATGCAAAATGTGGGGATATTGTTGAAGCTGTCCAAGAATTTTCTAGAATGGCAGTCCGCAATGTGGTTTCGTGGACTGCCATTATAGCGGGTTTTGTTAAGAATTATGACTCCATCTCTGCTCTCAAAATTTTCAAAGATATGAGAAAAATGGGAGGGGAAATAAACAACTTCACAGCAACAACTGTAGTTACATCTTGTGCTAAGCCAGGCATGATCAATGAGGCAATTCAAATTCATAGCTGGATTTTAAAAGCTGGATTCTGTTTGGATCCAGTGGTGGAAGCTACTGTGATTAATATGTATTCAAAAATAGGTGCCATTGATTTGTCAGAGGCAGTGTTTAAAGAAAGGACTGATATCAAGAATACTGGGCCATGGGCAGTCATGATTTCTTCTTTTGCTCAGAATTACCATCCCCAGAGGGCCATAAAATTGTTTTGGACAATGATAAAGGAGGGTCTGAAACCGGATCAAGCTTGCTATTCAAGTGTGTTTAGTGTCATAGATTCCTTGAGGTTAGGGAGACAACTCCATTGCTACACTCTTAAAACCGGATTTGTCTTTGATCTTTCCATTGGTAGTTCTCTTTTCACAATGTACTCAAAGTGTGGAACTATAAAGGACTCCTACAAAGTTTTTGAGGAAATTCCTACCAGAGACAATGTTTCATTGGCCTCAATGATTGCCGGTTTTGCAGAACATGGCTTGGCAGATCAAGCTTTTGGGCTTTTTCGGGAGTTGCTGTCTGAAGAAACTAGACCAGACCAGATGAGTTTGGCTGCTATTCTCACTGCATGCTCTGGCCTTTGTTCCTTGCGAAGTGGTAAAGAGATTCATGGATATATTTTTCGTGCTGGAATTAGCAGAGAACCATTGGTTGGTAGTGCACTGGTTACAATGTACCTGAAATGCAGGGCTCTGAAGTTCTCAAAAGTAGTCTTTGACATGCTTCCAGAAAAAGATCAAATTTCATGCTCTGCTCTGGTTTCAGGATACGCTCAGAATGGGTTGTTGGAAGAAGCATTGTCATTATTACATGAAATATCAATCTCCAATTTTTCCATAGACTCATTCATGATTGCATCCATCCTTGGAGCAGTTGCTATTTTGAACAGGTTGGGTGTTGGGATTCAATTGCATGCCTACGTCACAAAAATGGGTTTAGATTCAGATATTTCTGTTGGAAGCTCACTTGTTACAATGTACTCTAAATGTGGAAGCATTAAGGATTCCAGTAAAGCATTTGATCGAATTGATGAGCCTGACTTGATAGGCTGGACAGCTATGATTGCATGCTACGCTCAACATGGAAAAGGTGAAGAAGCATTAAGAATGTATGAACATATGAGAAAGGAAGGGATCAGACCTGATCCTGTTACATTCGTTGAAGTTTTATCTGCTTGCAGCCATGCCAATTTGGTTGAAGATGGCTATTTTCACTTTAATAATATGACCAGAGAATTTGGAATTCAGCCGAATAATCGCCATTATGCGTGTATGGTTGACCTTATTGGTCGTTCTGGAGGGTTAAAAGAGGCTGAAAAGTTCATTGAAAGTATGCCAATTGAACCTGATGCTTTAGTTTGGGCAACACTACTTGCTGCTTGCAAATTGCATGGAGATGTTGACCTCGGCAGGGTAGCTGCCAAAAAAGCTATGGATTTGGAGCCCTATGATGCTGGAGCTTATGTTGCATTGTCAAACATCTTCGCAGAGGTAGGTCAGTGGGAGGAAGTTCTAGAGGTTAGACGCCTGATGAAGGGTACTGGAGTTAGAAAAGAATTCGGCTGGAGTTCCATGTGAAATACATGCTACCTGTCTTGGTAAGTCTCTGACATATGTTTTAGTATGGCATTCAGGAGGATTTCTCAACGCAAATATTATGTGAAGTTGAAAAAATAAAAGGAAAACGGTAAATAAATTTATGCACGCCATCAATGAGACATCTAACTTACGCATCCTTTCTTCCTTCAGTTCCCATTTTCAGAATTTGAACTCTTACGAATTGATTCCATTTACTCTCTATGCTATCGAATTCTAGGACTAAAAACAGAAAGCTATAGTTAAACTCGTGTAGTAGCTATGAAGGCTATTCACTTTCTAAGTTCTCAAGTTATATGTAGTCTCTTTCAGAGAACAAATTGTTCTTGTTAAATCCGAAAGTTGCACCCCTTGCACGAGTAAGTAGTCAACATCACGTGAAGAAGTACATCAATATCCAGGACCAGGCAAGCAGAATGATTGGGTACGTGGCTTGAATACCCATAGGCTGGGAACTTAGTTGGGTTAGAGTTCATCTGCCAACCTCTATCACTAGAAGCTCTAACTGCTACCTAGCCAACCACAACTGCGTTCCTGTAAGTAATCTGGCTTTCATATGCTTTCAACTTTTGCTGATATCAACACTCAAATATAAATTGGTTTATAAATTTGACTACCGATAACAAGAAAATGCGCAAGTTTATTCTATTTTGAATTCCACGTTTGCTGTCTCTACTTTGTTTTAAGTTTCCATCTTAGAAATTGTTAATATGAAGAGAGATTGGGGAAATACTACTTAAGTTAATCATCTGCTTAACCTTTGTATATATACATATTAATAGGGTTAAAAAGATTACAAGTATAAAATTACTAAAATAAGTCTATATTCACACCCTAAACTTCTGTTCTAAATGGCTAACTGAGCTTGGAAATGGTTAAAAAAAAAGGAAAAAGAAAACTACAATTTGGCGATAAACTGAATATTATTCAAGGTCGTTTGTAAGTGTAGAAATAATCGTTAGATACCGTTAACGTAAGATGACATGGAAACTTGAAGGGATAATCTTAGGCGTTATGTGCATGCTTCTCTGATATATACATGCTCCTTACTGTAGCCAAATTTAAAACGTTGGGCATCATCTGTATCTGATTGTGTTACTGTTACAAGTCAAATGATTTGACTTTAAAACTTAGGCGTTATGTGCATCCTTCTCTGATACATGCATGCTCCTTACTGTAGCCAAATTTAAAATGTTGGGCATTTTCTCCGGAGATGTTCGCAGAGACTTTAGCAACAGATCATGGATCATACTTCATGAAGTTCACACCAAAGTTCTTCAAAACATATCCTCCGGACAACCAATTAAATAATATAGGAGTTTCTGCCCACGAAGCACTGGACATATATTTGACCGAGGCCACAAAGTTTCAAAGTGAGCATGTTAAAAGCAAGAAGCCATGTTGAAGAATGCTATGGAATTTTAGAAACTGAGACCACAAGTCATAGAAAGGGAGCAAAAGTACCCTTTCTAATTCTTTCTAGCGACCACAAGGTCTACCATCATCGACACCCGAGGAGTTGATTCCATGAAATCTACTGTATTAATAAATTTCAGTTTGATCTTTTAAGTGATAAACAAAATGTTTGGTTTGCTCATAGATTCCTCATTCCTCAGAATTTTCTAAAACTCTATGTTCTAGATTTGGTTCTTCAAGAATTTATAGCAGATAACAGTTCTTGTATATTGAAAGGGAAACAAATTCATTACCGTCACAGCCCAAGGTTGCCGGCCTCATGAAGCAGTACAGTATCAAATTTTGTGAACACCAAGTCAGCACTTTATATGCACAAATTATAATTATCAATTTCGATTGAAAATTAGTATCTCAAGTTCACAAGACAAGAAACAAGTTTAGACATATATATGTACACAAATACCCATTTTATAAATTTACATGAGGGCATTTCTGTTCATATTAGCCAATTCCCCCATTACAAGGAGCTGATGAACTCTAGTACCAAACGCTTACCGTGGAAACGAAGGGAAAATAAATCACAGTTGCAAAGATCTCCCATCAGTCATTGCTTCCTTTTCTTATCCATTTCTAGCTACATCGCTATGTATCTCACCAGTCAAACATGCTCTATCGTGATTGGATAATTTTAAACTGCCTAACTTTTACCCTATGCATGAAGAAAACGTAAATTGAATTGCTGAAAACAATTTATAGAAAGATTAAAAGGATAGAAAGATAAGAGTCGTTTTCTTCTATGATACCAACCTGGAGGACAAAAACTTGCACTGTCACTATTAATTAGTAAAGTTTCCAAACTGACCTAACTTGACACTGTGGCATCAACAAACCGCAAGTTTCAATTCTGAGGTGATATAAAACAGAAGTGAAAATATAAAAAATCGAATTACTAATCCTTCAAGAGAACCAACCTGGTGCATGCAAGCTCACATTGCGAACTAAATGCATCAGAAACTGGTGTAGCATAATAACCTTGGAGATGCTAGAAAAGCCTCAATTTACAGCCCTGGTTCACAAGTTATGGTAGCAGGTGCAAAATGACAACTGAAAGTTCGAAGGAATTGATAAACAGCCCACTGTAAACCTCTTTCTGAATCATGTTAGCCCATTTGGAAGATTCCTTCGTTTTAGTTTTTTGTCCCTGACACCGTCATAGAGAAGTTCATAGGCAAAGTAAGTTAAGTGACTTTTCTTCAATAAATCTTCCACTACAATCTTAGGTGCTGCAACCACCTTTTTATCAGCCTCAAAAATTGTACCCACAACCTCGGGCACGATACCATTCTGCACCATAAGATGGATAATTCCTACTGCCTGATGAACTCTATGCTGCAGGCACAAACAATTTATTACTCGGCCAAATGTTGCAAGTGATGGAATGAAACCTGTTTCAATCGTTTCTAGGAGAAAATTGTATGCTGAATCAATGTTGTCTGTTTTGCAGAAGCCATCAATCATGACACGATATGTATAACTGTCTGGAGCACAACCTTTATCACTCATTTCTAGGAAAAGCTTTTCTGCCATGAGCATATCCAGCTGACCCGAGAAACCCTTAATCATGATGTTGTATGTAGCTCTGGTATGAGACATTTTATACCGTTCTTCCATTCTACGAAAGAGATGGAAGGCTCCATCCAAATCCCCATTGTTGCAAAACCCACTGATTATTGTGCCAAAACTGACAGAATCTGGAGTTAGACCCATGTTCCCTATTTCCTCAAGTAACTCCAAAGCCTTGTTCACTTTCCGAGCTTTACAGAGGCTCTCTATAACTATGTTATATGTGATGATGTTAGGAATGCACCCTTTCTCCAGCATGTTATTGAAAAGCTCCATAACTTCTTCAGTCTTTGAAGCTTTGCAGAGGCCATTTAACACAGAGTTGTACGTAATCACATCAGGAGTAACACCATTTGACCACATGATATCAATAATGTCAATTGCCTTTTCCATCTTAAACTGTTTGCAGTAACCATCGATCAAAGTATTGAATGTAAAAATGTCCGGCGGATATCCTTTGGCAATTGCATCATTCATTAGGTTAACAGCATCAGAAAGACAACCCATCTTGCACAATCCATTTATCAGTATATTATATGTCCAGATATCAGGGGCACTACCATCTTCTGGCATCTTATTCATCAGCTGCAAGGCTTCTAGAATAAGTCCTTGTTGAGACAAACCTCTAATTAGCGTATTGTACAGAACAATACTTGGTTTTAACCCTTTCCTCAGCGTGTCATCAAACAGCGCCATGGCACGGTCTGTGTCACCATCCTGGCATAAACCACTTATAAGGGAGCAATAAGTAAATTCATCAGGAACAAAACCCTTAAAAATCGCATCATCAAGAATTTTTTCAGCATTTTGTATCATGCCCATCTTGCAATGCCCATGAATAATAGTATTATAAGTAAAGCTATCAGGCTCTAAACCTTCATTAACCATTTTATGTAGATAGTTTTCAGCTTCTACAACGTTACTGCTTTTACACAATCCACAGATTAATGTGTTATATGTCACAACATCAGGAGTTAGCCCTTCCTTGGTCATGCCATCCAATAAACTGATTGCCCAATTGACTGCTCCTTTTCTGCTGAAGCCTTGGATAAAAACATTACATGTAAACAAATTTGGGCAAACTCCTTTCTTCAGAATTTTGTTAAGCAGTTTCTCACCTTCTTGGGTACACCCCTTCTTGCATAGTGTATGTATAAGCTTATTAAATGCAGAAATCGGAGGTAAAATCCCCGACATGAGCATTCTATTAAACAATTCATATGCCTCAAGTTGATGATTCTCTTCATAGAACCCACTAATAACTGTACAATATGCAATTGCATTATGTTCACACCCTTGACAAGGCATATTGTTAAGGAGCCTCAGGGCAGCATGGGGCCTTTTTGTCCTACAAAATGACTTCATCCTAATTGTGAAAGTGCAGACATCAGGACTAATCCCTTTATCTTTCATTCTCAAATAAACTTTATGGGCTTGATTGAAGTACCTGTACCCTACCAATATATTCATAATGGCATTGTAAGATAATACGGATGGTTCACAATTATAGAAGTCCATTCTCTCAAACAAATCAACAGCTTCCTGAACCTTTCCTGTCTTTCCATAGCTTCTGATTACTCCAATATATACTTTCTCCATTAAACTGCTATCAATATTCATCCTCATGTCCATGAGCACAAGCTCCATGGCCTCAAACTCCCCATGAAATCCAAGCTTGTCAATCATGCACTTATAAGTAATAAACGTGTGTGCAAACCCATCTTCATTTTTAACAGAATTGAATACTTCAAGAGCTTTAAGAGGATGCTTTTGGTACTTTATGACAGCAGCTACATGCTTAGGAAGCAAAGTAGGACTCATACCAAGAGCAACAGCAGCTATGTAATTAATATACTCAAATTCTACTTGCTTCAATTTTCAAATTTCCTTAACAAAAAGCACAGGGCATGAATCATCGAAATGCACTCCGTGTAACAATCATATGCAAGCAGTAAAATTTTTTCGGTGTCAATTAGTAAACACGAAGCAAAGAATCGCTAAAATTATATCTTTCAAAAATTTTCCTAATAACCAAACACGAAAAGAAGAGAAAATAACAGAGTTTTGGGGCATGAAGTACCTGTTATTTGGACATAAAAACCTCAACGGTTCAGCACAGGTGAGTGTGTGTTTGATTCGTAGTACAGACATAGGGCTTTAGCTTTCAAGGGCTCAAAACTTCGGTCTTTGGATTTTATAAGTAGACGAGGAGTATTATTAAGCCGCGGACAGTTCTATTTCGGGTTAACCCGACAACGGCTGAGATCCTCCGATCCTTCTGAAGGACCCACAGTTCGATCAAGTAATGCTGAAAGAAAAAGACAAGGGATTGTTATGAATGAAAAGTTAAGAGGTACAAGAGGGATAAGATCGTTTGTTCCAGTTAAATATGTGAACCAAATTAAGGGGAACAGGGTTGAACCTGTACAAGAGGGCCAAAACGACTCTCGTTGAGTAATCACTAATTAAGGAATCCAAATAAAAAATTAGAAATGTGAATAAAAACTAGAAATTAGAATAGTAATAAAATTATTGATTATGCGGGTATTTAGTATGAATTTTTATTAGTGAAGTTAATAATTATATTAGTGTTTGGTATCAAATACTAAGAATGGTGGTAACAATTTTTTAACAATATTTAATTATTATATGATTAATTTTGTAAAAAATTAATTAAACTAGTTTATATTATTATTAACAAAAATTTTGTATTTAATAAATAAATAAATAAATAAAATTATTTTTAATTAATTTTTAAATAATTGTATATAATTTTTCTTATAAGAATAAAATTTTAAAACTATAATGAACTTATATTATGATATAAAATCATTGAAATAAAATAAAATAACAATTTGACAGAATAGATAGTTTTAGTTAGCACAAAAAAGAGAAGAAAAAAGAATTTCAATTACTTACATTTATTTATTATTCATTCAATTTTAGGTTTTTTAAAATTCATTTAATATATTTCAACCTTTATCTTTTCCATTACTATAAAACCAATTAAAAATTAAAGAATGTAACGTGCATAGCCATTCCCAAGTTACCAAATGTATGAACTAGGGATGAGATCATCCCCTCTGCTCCTACTCTGTTTCATCCCCTTTTAGCCACCTTACCCTTGATAACATTATCAGTTAACATTGACCATTGTCGTGATGAGAGATGAGAGAGAAACTCGAGCTTCTCTCTAACTTCCTTTCCACACACTTAACCCTAACCCTAGATTTGCACTCTTCCATCCTCTATCTAAATTCCATAGCAATTTATTTCCTTTCCTGCTTTCTTCTTTCCTTGATGACCTGCAAAACAAAACATCAACATATTAAATTAGTTTCCCAAGCTTAAAATGGAGACTAATTTTCCACCATTATCTACTACTTTTAAAACAGCCACCTCCCCAAATCTTTTTCCTAAACCCTGTAACACCCCACTCCCGCTGGATCCGAACCCGATATCGATGGTGATACTCGAATCCGTGCCCCGCGAGAATGACGTGTCACGTCACTTACCATTTAAAAACTCGGTATACTTTTTTTTTTGAATTTAAAACTCTTATCAATGGTCATAAATGTGGGCCCACTTTTCTTTTTCAAAACATGTTGTTATTTAAACTGAAAACGAAACAAATCATATTGCAA
>JANIIA010000008.1:39602084-39612539 GCA_027478495.1 Erythroxylum alaternifolium
CTTGATTTAGACTCCGTTATTAGTGATTTTGCATTGAGAAATGCTCGTAGAAGACATATTGTTTGATTATATTTTGTGTACTGATGAGTATAATATTTTCTACGACGTAATAAATATTGAATTATTTTTTCAATTTCTTTTTAATTAAAGTCAGGGGGCTCACATCTTCTCTTTCGCTCATATTGTATGTTTCTTTAAGACATCAAGTTAGACTCAGAATAATTTGTAGGAAGTTATTCATCAATTTCTTTTCCATGAAGTTCTTTACAAACTTCTATACATTTAAATAATTATTTCTTCCATTTTGTGCAATTAATTTGGCCATAAATATTGAATGTAAATTCTTTCATTTGTTTTCTTGTTATAATATTAAATCACATGAGCCAAGTGGGAGAATGTAAATCATTATCAATTTTGATAAATTTATTTTATTAATTAGATAAATTTTGGTGTTTTACATTTAATATTATCTTTCTGTTAAGTGGCCCAAGTGATTTAATTGATATGGGATAGCAAGAGATAAGGATGATGGTTAAAGGAGTTAGAGAGAAAACAGGGACATTATCTCTATTTAAACAACTACATTGATGGTAGGCAGTTATCAGGTTATTTATATATATACGAGTCCTTAGCCTACATGTACTATGCATGTTTTCCCTTAAGATGTACAATATGGAAACATAGTAGGCTAAACTAGAATTTTGAGTGACAGGGAGATTTTATTGGGTTTCAAGGCTTCAAGAGATTCTTCATTGTTGTAGTGTAAACTTTATATTCCATGTAGTGTAATATTCCGACGTGATTCACATAAAATAATAATACTTCCAGTTATATTGTCCAAGTAATGTTTGAAAAGAACTACATCAATGAAGAATCTCTTGAAGCCTTGAAACTTAATAAAATATCCTTGTTTGAAAAGTAATAAAATATCTTTGTCACTCAAAATTCTACTTCTTCTTAAACATTACTTGGACAATATGGCTAGAAGTATTATTATCACCAATTTGTCATATAAAAGTCAATTTGGCATAGTAATCTTTCACACTTCTAATCTACCTTAAATACTTCTAACTCTCCATTTGATGATCAAACATGGATTCTTCAAAGAAGTATTTTAATGCTATCGCGTACTCTCCCCACCTTGGTGATATGTAATCTAAAATACGAGCCTTAAGTTGTATTGGATTTTATCTAACATAAAGAACTGCTCACATATAAGAATTTAGTTATGAAGACCTTTATCATCAAAAGAAGAGTATTCAACCGTATTAATCATAGTAGACATTATATACTCTGAGTGTAAATTGCTCATATTCATCTCTAGTATCCTTCTATCTTCCTCCACGTTTTGACGAATTTGATTACCATTTTCAATTGCAATATCAATTTCTTCAATTTCTTAGTTGTCTTTTTACATTTTGCTTCCATCTTCTATGTCCTTAAATTTTCTTCCAGTCATTTAATATCTTGGGATTTAATTTTCTCTGCAATTTCTTGTACTCGATTGTCTTCTTATGTCGATAATCAATACTTTGATACTAAATTGATATAACTCAATTTTATGAATAAAATATCAAAATTTTGAATTTATTGATGCAGCTAACTTATCTGATGGAATGACTGAGAGCACATAAAATAGCTGGAGAAAGATGCCAAAATTGGTTCCTAACCCTCTTCAATAATTATTATAGTTGTTTACTTCTACTTGTGCTTAATTTCTCTATCTGACGTAACTTGTGTGATGGAGTGATTGAGAGCGACATATAATAGATGGAGAAAGATGCCAAATTTTCAATTAAGTCCAAAATTGGTTACTAACCCTCTTCAGTAATTATTATAGCTCTTTATTTTGAGATCTTTTTACTTATAGTGTTCTTATCATGTTTTATCAAATCTCATTTACATATTTACGTGAACGCTACATAAATATATAGATAAAATTTAATGGAACAGAATTAGAATAGAATAAGTGAAACATAAGATTTAATAGGTCTCTATCTGACGTATCATTTTTTTATTTACATCAACCTTTCCTCTTTTCGACAACATCGTGTTCATAATCGTCAGCTTCGAGCTGTGAGGGAAAAATTCAAAATTTATCACTTTCTACATACCAAGAAAGAAAATTTTCTGATTTATTGGAACTGCACCATGTTAACTTGATAGTATGAATATTAGTAAACCAAGGGATAATTGAAACCCCAATTACATGAGATTTGATGCACAAAGTATGAAAATGCCAGTGCATTCAATTTACTGAAAACAAAATAGCAGTACCATATCTTGTGAAAATCTTTTTCTTTTATTTATTTCCTTTTTTGTTTAATCTTTATTTCCTTTTAAAACATAAAAAATGCAAATTTTCCTAAGACTGGATATGGTTGGCTGTCAAATTCCTATAATAAAGTTTAGCACCAGATATCTGGATATGGTTGGCTTCCAAATTCCTATAATAAAGTTTAGCACCAAATATCTGGATATGGACGATATGGTTGGCTTTCAAATTTCTATAATGTATGATAATTAAGATAAACTTTAAAGATAAATTATTTTAATTTATTCTATTTATTTTAATGTCTCATATGATATTTATTAATAAATTATCAATAATTATTATTTTATTTTGATTAATATAAATAATTTAATATTTATTTTAAATATATTTTAGTTATTATATCAAATTTTATTTGAAATATATATACGTTGAAGATAATTTTAATTTAATTAAATTTATTAATCATTATTAAATTAATTTAATTTAACTAAAATAATTAAATAAATTAAAATTATTAGTCGTTTTCATTAATAATTAATTTTAATTAGATAAATATATAATACTAAATATATTTATTCATAATTGTTATGAATAATTAATATATTAAACAATTAAACAATATATAGTTCGATGATAGTAAATTAGATTATAAAAACAGAAATAGAAAATAAAAGTCACTTCCTTTTTTGTTTTAATAAATTTTGAAAAAGAAACTAAAATGAAAAAATAAAAAATAAAAACTCAAACAAATATATTTTTAACTCAAAAATAAAAATATATATATAAAAACAAAAGGCCACAAATTAAGATCAAACCAATATTATGAGTTTTGTACCGCTAAAGGTACCGTAGCGGACAAAAAAATGATACAAAACTGAATATATAAGTATCGGTAGTCTGTACTAGTACTGACCGATATTAGTTAATATTTAAAATATTGGTTCAATACTGACAAATACCGTAAAATTTTAAAATTTGGAGAATTGTTTTGTACCAAAATTTACTTGAAAGACTCCCACCCAACATTGCTTTGCTACTCTCACTCTCTCTCCCTCAGTCATTCTCTCTATCGATTCTCCTCTTTGGCGATTATCCATCAATACCTTTTCCTCCAGTTCTGTCTCTCTCTCTCTCCGGCGACTCTCCACTCTGCTGTGCAAGGCATAAGAAACCAATGCAACACCCACAATATATGACCAAACTTACACATAAAAGAGTAAAAGAGAAACAAGTCAAAATTACCCAAAGATTTAAAGTAGGATCGATCCTACAACTGCCTTCCATCGAACACTTTATAATCTCCTTCAAGAGTTTCTAATTATGACTGGTGTGGGTCGTTAGCAAGGTAAATGGGTATATGAGAACAAAGAATTTTAAGTGAATCAAGCCTCGTAAGTGCTTCCTCTATCCATCGGTCCCATGAGGTCTTTTCCGTCCCCATCTACCAACTTAACGATGGAGACAGGGAAAGACAAATACAACAATAATAGAAGGAGTTTGGTTACTGTCATACAAGTCAAAATGATGTCTTGTGCTTGTTTCTACTAGTTAAACTCTTGACAAGAAGAATAAAAATACCTTTTGAGGTAAGAATCAGAAACTATATTACGGTAATTAAAAAAAAACACAGTTTTTCCAGTCCATAAGAATTTAAGTTAATTTTTTATTACATATAATTTTACAAATATGTGAAAATATTAATATAAATAAATAAATTATTTTTATTTTAAATTTTAATAACTATAATTTTTGGAGACAGTTATTTTAAAATTAATTATATAATATAATATATTAAAATATTATTTTATAATTTAAAAAAATTTTAAACTATTTTATAAATTTAAAAATTACCCAAAATAATATTCTGTACTTACCGATACCTGTATAATGTCGTACTACAGGCGAATCTAGTCACTACAACAAAAAAGTTATTTTGTGACGAAAATAAACGTCGCTAAAAAAAGAGAAATCATGTCGTCGCCCAAATCGTCGCTAAATCGGTGTAGCAAAAAAACATCCGCAATATTTTGCGTAATTCATCGCCAAAACTTGTTTACGACAAAAATAATTTGTTGGTAATATCAGTAAAAATTATTACCAACGATAAGGAGGAACGTCGTAAATGATTTTGTGCGATATTTATATTTCGTAGATAAAAATTTTTTCTCACAAAATTGTGTTCGTAAGTATTTATGTTTAGTGACGATTTTATTTTAATAGCAAAATATTTTTAACTACTAAATTTTTATTGTAGAAAAATATTTTTAGATACGTTCCTGACACTTTGTCTCATCTTATCCATGTCATCTACGTCTATATAAAGGAAAGCGCTGCGATGTTCTTTCATAAGCACCCAAGTCGATCTCTTCTAATATTCATAGACTTGACTGTAGCTTTTGAAGATTATTATCAGCCCAAAGAACATGAGTCTCTTGGGTAAGTTGGAAGCTGATATAGAGATCAAAGCCACAGACGACAAATTTTACGATGTCTTCAGTTGCAGACCACATCATGTTGAATACCATGAGCCCTGCCAAGGTTCATGGTGTTGATCTTCATGAAGGCGACTGGGGTAAAGAGAGGACTGTCATCACCTGGCATTATACTCATGGTATGTTTATCCTCTGCTTAAGATCAATTTAATAGGAATCACTCAAAGTTATTTTGCGATTCTTCGATCTCGAGATTCCACTCCTCTTTATGGTTTTTCTATAATCGATATGCTAATTGTGATCAACTAGGTACAAGATAGCTAATAAAGGATCCTCCGTGGCAAATTTGGAAGAAGAAGCACTGCTGGAGTAAATACTATACAACTAAATTTGCTCTCAATTGAAGGCAATGAACAAACTTAAGAAAACAGTTCGCTAGATAAATTGCTGATCCAAAGGTTTGATAACTCATGTTTGCTCAAGGGCTCGGTTTCTGTGAATTGGTGATGTTTTTATCGCTGCGTATAGTTAGATATCTCCAAGGGTGGAGACAGATAACAAAACACAAAAATTTTGTGTCCAGTAGTGTTTGGTTACTGACTGCCCATTTTTGTTCTGTCTTCAGTTCACAAAAATATAAATTTTTTTTCCTTCCAAAATTGTGGCACAACTTTTTTGTGTCTGTCACAGAAACAAAACGCGTGAGCTGTTGGACAAAAATACTCCCATATTACTACTATAAATAGCAAAAAAAAACATTCTTAATAAAATATAAGACTTGAATATATCTTTAACCTATTATGTAATTAATTCAATGAACGTTTAGATGTTTTATTAAATTATTATGTACTACAATTTCTAACTTGTAGGATTTTTTATTCAATAACTCATTTTATTAAAAATTTTAGATTTCTCATTTCATTAAATATTTAAATTCTTGATTTTATTTCATCATAATTAAAAAATACAAATACAATTATAAAAAATATTGATACAATTATAAAAAATATTTACGTAATTCATTTTATTGTTAACTTATACGAATTTTTTGCTATTGAATAGATCATTTCATTAAATTTTTAGGTTCTTCATTTTTTAAATTCCTTATTTATAGATACAATTAAAAAATATTAATACAAATCATTCGTTTTAAAATAATCAATGAATTACATATTTCTAATCATATAATACTGTAGGAGTACTTTGGTCATTGACATTGTTTTCTGTGTTCTGTCAACTGCAACCAAACACATCTCTGTTCTCAAGATACACAGCTTTATCTGTTTTGTCCATTACAACCAAACACCTCACTATCTCTAATTTTTGTTCTGTTCTGTCTCTAAATTTTTGTTTTGTTTCGTCTCAGTATATAAATCACAGTAACCATACGCAGCGTTAAGTAACATAAGAATAGGATTTTGATGGGAAACACGAGTTAGGACACGAAAATATTACAGAGCATATTCAATGCCAAGTAACCCATGTTACTTTAATATTAAATTTATAAATTAAAATAATTAACTTATTATTAAATTTAAATATGTAATGGATATATTTTAATTACAAAAGGCTTATATTATTTAAAGAGTTTTAGTCTCTCCAAAATATTTACAAGAAATTAAGATCTAGAAAAAATATAAAAATTTCCAAAAAAGAACGCCTAGTCAATAAGATGAATTCAAAATTCTTTTTAATATATAATTTATATATAACATTTATTTGATAAGTGAAGAGTAAGTCATATTTTCTATCTTTTAAAGATTTTTTCAATTTAATATTAAAATTTTAAACATTTTTAATTTAGCTACTAATTTTTTAAAATTTATACAAAAGTTTATTTTTGCTAATATATTGTGCCATCATCAAACATATAAAAATTCATGGATTAGCTACATCATTTTAACTTAATCTGTACCAATTTTAAGGACTTAGTGATTAAATTAAAAAATATAAAAATTACGCAGCAATACTTCTCTCTAGTAAGACCTAGAAAACTTTCAAACCGGGATCCCAATAGAAACAGTGACTTCTTTCCCCACTTGCTAGCATAAACCCATGAGCCTCCCTTCCTGTATTAAGCACCTTACTGTTCGCACAAGCAAATTTTTTAGTCAACCAATGTAACTCCATATCCACTGACATTACCATCCATTCCAATCCTTATAACACAACCGTGTACAGATTTCCTTGGCGAATTCCCAGTACCTGGCAACAATCTCTGACCAAAGAAGCATACGCACAATGATTATCAAGTGAGTCATGTTCTTTCCATCTCTGCATACTTCTGTAAAAAGAGATGAGATGAAAAGGGTCGTGTAAACCTAAGAAGGATGGCGAAGATGAATTACAATGGTAAAAATTATTATTGGTAATCATCTCAAAAGTGACGTGGCGTGGAGTTGGCCGAGTTGGTCTAAGGCGCCAGATTAAGGTTTTGGTCCGAAAGGGCGTGGGTTCAAATCCCACACTCCACAAGACTTTTGCTGCTTGAATTAAATATTTGGGCAACTGGCCCAGTTAAGCAGTAAGAGAACATGTTTGGGACCTTTTACTCATTAAGTTATTTATTGGGGATCAAGCCCATGGATTACTTTTCAAGTTTCGATCCAAAGTCTAGCCCACTAATTCTTTGGTGCTTGGATTTATCACCACCTAAATGTCTATTATATTCTATGTTCAACATCATGAAGCCGAGGAAACTCACCAACACTTTGTTTCACAGTTCTAAATTTAAGAACAACATATGATGAAAATTTTGTTGCTTGATGCCACGTTTGATCTATGGTATTGGAGCTGTAAGTTTCCATGTAACATGAAATGCTTGTTGGTGGAATTGGAGCCCAATCTCCCTGTCATCTTAAAATTTATTACACAAATAATGATAGGGTTAATAAAAAAACCTCACACTTTTATAAAAATTTCAATTATAGCACGAATTTTAAAAAGTAATAATAAAATCTTCGAATTTTTAATTTTTTTCAATTGTATTAATGCCTCTGCTATCTTTGCTAACGTGGTAGTGTCACGTGAACAGGACTGTTAAGAAAGTTTTAATCTTATAAAACCCTCAATATTCTACAAGCACGTGAGTTGTAGCGTAGTATATGAGGTGTCAATCCCACGAGAAATTAATGAACTAATCGAATCTTAATTTGTCTAAGGCCTAAAATTGTAACTAAAATGAAAATAAAAATTAGCAGAAAATTAAGGAATTGAATATGAATAGATTAAAAGTGAAATTGTAAAATTAATACATGAAATCAAAATTGAATGCAACCAATTAACAATTGAAAATTCATACAAAGAAGATTAACCAATTATGAGAGAAGGGGATTCATTCTATCATCGAATGCTAACTTAACCACTTTTGTAATCATTTAATCCTAAACCATAAACCCTAATTAAATTGCAACATAGAATTTGCAATCTCTCAATTAGTAAACAACTCACACATCCAATTAGATCTTAAGCACTCTAACATACAATCGGGTCTTCACACGAGATCTCTCTTCATATAAATTACTGATTTGATTGTTTACGTGATCTATTAGCTTGTTTAACTCTCATTATCGGTTTGCTCTCTCGATTTAATATCGAAGCATGCAACTACTATAATCAATAATGAAACTCAACTCATTAACATCAAAAGTAATCAAATTAACATTGATTCAAAAACAAATTCCTAAGAGACTTTAGAAAATCCTTAAACCCAAATTCATCATCATCACATCCATTTTATACATCAAAATGAAAGAAATAACAAGATGGAAGAGAAATGTAACTTGGAGTAGACTAGAATGGTAGCAGCAGCAGATGCTCCCTCTTCCTCTCTCCTTTTCTCCCTTCTTCTCTTTTCTTCCTTAGCTTCTTTCCCAATGTAGCAAAATGGAGGCTCCCTCTTTAGAGCTTCTTTCTTTTCCTTTTATATCCTTTTTCCATTTAGGATAAAAATTAGGTTTTACCCACGCCCAAATTTCTGAAATAACCCTCAAAAAGTTAAGTTCGGAAGCAATCCCCACGTCTGTTATCCTGCTAGCCACGATCGTGGCCTAGTCTTGTTTGGTTTCTGCCATGATCGTGGCCTATGCGGGTGACTTTTGTTAAGATCGTGGCCTTGGCTCCTCCTTCGAACTTTCTTCAAATCTTCTCCAGTCTTCTTCATATAGTCTCAAACACTAACAAACTCATCAAAACACCTCAAACACACAAAATTAACGCCCGATAACATGCTCTAAACCACATAACACTAAAAAAACACCAACACATAATCATACTAACATAATTCTAACATAAACAAACACAAATCATCTAATTCAACTATAAACATATTAAATTACCCATTAAAACATAATGTAATCTATAACTATCAATATATCCACACTTAAACTTTTTCTTTGCGTCAAGCAAAAACAGAAACAAAACAAAACATAAACACAGCAAACAATAACATATATAAGCACACATATGCAATAATGGTACAATGATATTGAACTTCACGAAACTGATTTAACTTCAAACACAAACCTTCCAGTTCTAACTTATTAACTTATAAAATTTGTGGCTAAGCTCTTTGGACTATCAAAACCTTAACGTTAAATTCATTCGGATAATTATTTGTTCAATCAAAATTATAACTATCCCTTAGTATCTTTTCATGAAAATTCATGCTATTCACACAGATCAGTAGGTTTTATTTATCAAAATACTATTTTTGTTAATTTTCATGAACATTCACCTAGTGTTTTGAGGTGAAGGCAAATATTTGTGATAAATGTCCCCCAGTTTTTCAACTAGGTCATGTTTTTTACTCATAAGCTTGGTTGGACTGTCATTCTAACCTTTTGACATGAAGGAAAATATTAGTGATGAATGTCCCCGATTACTCAGCTAGATCACATTCTCAACTGACTACTAGTTCTATTCATAACCCAAAGGCCTGCAGAATAGTTATTTGTTTAAGAAATATACACTTTTTTTGTTGCTACGTCATTTCTTTAGCTAATAATTCTCATGAAATGACACTAAAATGATGCTACTTACTCAATTGATCTAAAATTTTAAATGTATATGGCAAATTCCTAGGTTGAATAAGCTAACATCATATCCTAATTAACATGCATATTTAACTAAAATGACGTAGGACACTAATTTCACAAACTAATAAATCTTTACAACCTACACTACAAGAAAATAGTGAATTAGGGACGGAAAATACCGACGGAAATGACAAATATTCCATCGGTCTCTAACATTATCGACGGAATAAACCGACAGCCAAAAACGTCGGAGATTCGGCCATAGCTAAACTTACCGACGAAAAGTTTGTTTACTGTCGGTAAATTTACCGACGAAATAAAAATAAACCGTCGGTACTTTCAACTGAAAAGTAACTGACCGTCAGGCATTTTCCGTCGTAAAAGTTAGCGACGGTAAGTTGATCACCCATATTTAAATT
The DNA here is from genome assembly GCA_027478495.1 of Erythroxylum alaternifolium. NCBI lineage: Eukaryota > Viridiplantae > Streptophyta > Magnoliopsida > Malpighiales > Erythroxylaceae > Erythroxylum > Erythroxylum alaternifolium. Next base: position 39,612,247 of record JANIIA010000008.1, read on the forward strand.
TAGCATCGGAATGTTTCTAATACGGTCGGTAAAGTTACCGATAAAAACATTTTTTCCATTGGCAAATTTTGATTTATTACTGACGGAAAGTATTTTCCGTCAGTATAGTATATAGGCAATTACCGATGGACATTGTGTATATTTTTGTCGGTAAAATTTTTATTAATTTTTTTAAATATATATTTCCATTATATTTAGATTATAACCGTCTAAAACTTTTATTAATAATATATATTTAATTAGATATAAATAATTAAATAAAAATTTTGATTAATGAATAAAAATTAAAATAT
>JANIIA010000008.1:39643493-39663311 GCA_027478495.1 Erythroxylum alaternifolium
TCGAACACTTCATACGCAATATGTATAATCTCAATATAACCAAACATTCACATTTAACACTAAAAACATGCTTTTTTGTAGAAATAATACACTTATAAGAGAGTTTACCTTAAACAACGCATAATGAGTAAGACAATAATCAAAAAACGATTGAAAAATGCGAGAGAAGGAGTCAGAAAACTCTTCACCGAATGGTTTGTGAGGAGAGGAGAAATGAAGGCGTGAGGAGAAGGCAGGGGGTCGGCGCCCAACTTATAGGGGCTGAATTACCGACGGAACTTAACATTCTGTCAGTAATCTAGGTTTCCAAACGACGCAACCGCCGACAGTTACCGACGGACAAGCCCATTCCGTCGGTAAAAGAGTGGCAATTTAATACGGTGGAAGCTCAAATACCGACAGAGCAATAATTCCGTCGGTAATCTAGGTTTCCCTGCTAACAGTTACCGACGGACACACAACATTCCGTCAGTAAAACATCGGTAACTTAACCTGGTGGAAACTTAAATATCGACGGAACAATAATTCCGTCGGTACTCTAGGTTTCCTTGCCGACAGTTGCCGATGGACATAACATTCCGTCGGTAAAACATCGGTAACTTAACCTGGTGGAAACTCAAATACCGACGGAATAACAATTTCGTCGGTAAACTAGGTTTCCTGGAAATAGTTACTGACGGACACAACGTATTCCGTCGGTGATTAAAGCTTATCGTCCGTCTTCATCGAAACGACGATGTTTGTTAACAATGTGCCGACGGAACTAGCTTTCCTCCGGTAAATAAGCTAGTATATATTGTGACGGAACAATTTTCTGTCGGTAAATGATAGATTTGTTTTGACGGTAAGTTAACCGTCAGTAAAGCGGCATAGCAATTAAATTGCGGGAACGGTTCCCATATTTTTTCCCGATGCCGTGAGTTTTGGCGTCGTTATATGCCATCGGAGATTTTGCTCGAAAATTTTCCCTACAGTATTATCGACGGATGTATTTGCCGTTGCTAAATCACCGTATTTGCTGACGCTATTATGTGATTTTCTTGTAGTACTAGAAGACTATGTTCAAGGCTAAACTAATTCCGATAAGTCCTATCTATTGACACATTCTCATGAGTCACATCATGAGAACCTAAACTAGACTTAGTATATAGCATGCAAAATTCACACTCAAAATAAAAACATATAATGCTCACAACCCTCCCCACACTTGGATAACACATTGTCCTCAATGTGAAAGGAACAAACAACACTAAAGGTGGGAATAAAACAAAATGGCAAGAAAATATAAGAACAAAATAAAAATAAAAAGACAAGGGTTAGAGCATAAAAACTAGTGATGGTGATTGAGGTGGTGATGGTGATGGTGACGGTGATGGTGTTCGAGGTGGAATTTTTACGCCTTGAGTAGTGAAGTATTTGCGAATGCTTTGAATGTCTCGACGTTGACATCTCTGCTCCCTCGCTATCTCCTTAACACCTTAACATTATCTATAATTGCCTTTTTAGTATTTGAGATTGCTTCCAGTACCTTCTCCCATCTAGTTGTCTCTTCCTCTCTTGACTCTTCAATGGTTGACTCCTCCTCTTATTGCGGTAGTGTCAAGCTTAAACTAGCCTGGCCTGTCCTGTCCTAGTTTTTACATGAGAGCATTGATATCTCAAAATTCCATATAATGGGACTTCAAGATCTCAGCTCTCGTCAGGTGATGAGTGTTAAGGAACTCAGGAAGATGTACAGTTAATCCATAACAATTAACACCATAATACTTGTAATAGCTGTAATCAAATATCCCATGCCTAGAGTATTGCTTCTATTTTTGGGAGTAGCAATAATAGCGTTAAAGATGTGACTGGAGGTGCAAACTTGGACACTATGATCTATGCACCATAACAAGAAAAGTTCCTTAACTGAACATTTGTTGGTTGTTTTGTCAAACATAGTTTGACACATAAACTTATGTAATAGCAAGTGCTCGGGACTATGAATTATGTTCTTATGGGCATTTTTAAAGTCAAAATTTTCCAACCCAGTCAGTTTAATCCAACAACATGTGACGTAGAAATCATCATGCTGGTCTACTATGGTCAATTCTAGGAATCCACTATAACACCCTTTATATGGAACCTACAACCATTCACACATAAGGCAACCAATTTCCTATACACGCGTTCACGGCATACATTTCGGTTCAATTCTATAAATATACACATTACAATACTCCCCAATGCTTAACATTATCATTTAATAGTAGTAAAATATTTTTACATTTATATGCTAATCCAAAAGAAAACAGACAATTTTCTTTAACCATTACATATACAATTATCTTTAACTAAAAGCACCTTCGAAAAGTACTTTTTCTCCTATTTATTGGCTTTGGTCCCTGTAGATATTCCTTGTACCTCACTCCTATGACTTGAACCTACACATATTAACACCCATGCTAAGCTTGAAAGCTTAGTAAGGAAGCACTTAGTTTGGATGACCACCCACAACAGCCATCCGCCAAGCACATACATTAATGAGTATCGCACAAATATAAGTAATGATAACAAACTTAATAAAGTAAATAATGCAAACATGCTTCAATATTTTTTTCATATACCATAAATTCACATTCAAAACTCAAAAATTGATATTCAACATTCAATTATATAAATTATCAATGCAAATGCTCATTCATATACTAATTATTTATGTTTTCATACTGTATTTCCTATTTATATCTCTTTACTTTACTTTGTGTTAAGTTTGCACATTTTTTCTATGGGTGTGAATAACATGTGTTGTGGATATATGAAGATATCAAACTGTGGATACCTGAAGGTATCAGATTGTGGATACACAAAGGTATCAAATTGTGGATATCCGAAGGCATCAAATTATGGATACCCAAAGGAATCAAATTGTGGACACCTGTAGTATCAAACTGTAACAGCTACATTATAACCCTATAGGCATGCCCATTTATCCACCATTAAGACAATACAACAGGCACTGTAACATTTTCTTTAACCATTTGTCAATTTCATAATTCATATATTGACAAGTCATATGATATACATTTCAAGTCATAAAATCTATATTTGCATTCATACATGCAATTTATGGCTTACCACCATTAGAAAGGTATCAAAATAACAATTGTATAATTAATATATACATATAAGTAATGATATACATACAAATCATTTATGCACATGTAAATTTTCTTTGGAATACATTATTCTCAATCTTATATCTCAATGTTTAGTCTCCCAATTCATATGTGATAAGTCCTATTTCATCTATTTCTAAGTGTTTGAAAATTTTCATACTCATTCATAAAGGAATGGATAAGATGCGATAGAAATCGGAAACAAAAAAAATGCCACAGTCATGACAGACACTTAATGTTCACATAAAAAAAGTTAGAAATGGGTTTTTAGGTCTTCTAGAAATTTCTCCCTCTATGCCTCTTGTTTCTATATCACTAACAATAAGGTCATTTGGACTCCTAACTCATGAGATGTGGACCAAATATTGCAAGCTGCTCCACAATAGGGGCAACATCAAGCTACAATATTCAATTTCAATTTCCAAGGTCATAAAGCCAGAATTAAGTCAGAGTCTCTCCTAGAGATTTCTAGTTATATGTCTTATTTTTCATATGAAACTGAAATCACCAAATTTAGAGGTATGTAGGCTGATTTATGACCCATACAATGTGATTGGTTCAACAAACACTGGACAAAATTCCACTACACGATAATCTCTTATCATATTCAACAAATTCTATACAAGATAACACCAAAATAGCACCAAAGTATCATCCCAGCAACCATTCCACATCTAAATGATTTTTTTACACATTCAAATGTACACAAATATAGAAATTAACCAAGTGAAGTCTCAAACCTCAAAATTGACAAAGTAGGTATTCTATTGCCTTTCCTTCCCTTTCTCTTTGGCTTTGCTTAAATCACCAAGTGAAAATTGATGGGATGAAGAAGGTAAAATGGAGAGGAGAAAAATATGAAGTTAAGCCATTAAAGTGTCGTCCATCTCCCCTTTCCATATGCCTTTTCATGAATTTTCTAGTCTTAGACACATGTTTCAATCCAATTGGACCATATGTCAGAATCTTATTAGACCATATATTACAATCTCATTGGACCATGTGTTACAATTCTATTGGACCATGTGTTACAATTCTATTGGACACATAAGCTTTAATCTTATTGGTCTATGATTTGACTTTAGAAAAATTGCATATTGGTCCATCTTCTTCCTTTAATTCCCACATTGGCCTATAATCTTATCAATTTATTTCATTCACCTATGTCTTAAGTTTCTAATGGCATAAATTTCATACAATTTGGTTAATTATATCAAGATTTAGAACTCAAAAACTACAGGCTGTTCGAAAATAAGGACATTAGCTAAAACTGAACTTCAAAACTCTTAGAAGCATAATCAAATTTCGGTTCCTTCATGAAAGTTTTAGAACTATGTCTTTGGTTTAATTTATAATTGAAATTATCCAATTTGGAGGTCTATAGGCCATGATATGGTCAAATTACAAAAATATGTTAAGTGGAACCTATCTATTTAGCGAGGTACACATCCCAAATCAACTATGTTTGGTCTTATCATGCAAGAACAACACAAAAATACATCCAATTTAACCAAAAACATCACATTTACTTATGGAATACTTCTTTTATCAATTCCCTCACATCACATTCATAAATCCAAGCAAACATATCAAAAATTTTCATACATATTTCACGTCTAAGTATGTATGTTCATGTCGTAGCGAATAAATTGTCCATTTACCCTTTCTTTTACATTAAGTATCATTATATTTCTTACTATACTTTCATTAGGTCACTTCTTAATACACCCTAGACATGTTATAATACTTCTAAGGTATATGTTGTGGCCTTACATCCATCGATTTCACACAGTGTCTCGAAGTTTAACTCATCCATTGACCCCGCAACCGAAAGCATAGATCCTTAGGGTTATTAGGCTTAAATTGGAGGGAGGTAAAGAACTCTAGGGTGAGCTCTTCATAAATGACATAATTGAAGCACATAAATTTTTCCTAGTGAATTCTTCCCCTTAAACTCTCAACCCGTTCTCTCAATCCAATAGTTTATAAGATTGTAAAATCCAAATATTGAGGCACAACATTTTTTTCAAACTAATGGTTTGGAGCCAATTATCTTCTTCTTCCGAGTAAATCCAAAAAAGTGCTTCGTAATCTGTTGCCCGATTTTGTTGTCCTTGCCTAGATAGTTATGTCTTGCCTTTTCCTAGAATGCACTTAACTAACTGCTTAATTCTTGGTCCCATTGGAATGAGAGGTGTGAAGAATTTGGATAGATAAGACTTTGTACAGAGAAGTGAGAGGATTTGAGAGTTTGGTTGTTAAAGAGAGAGTGAGGGAGAGTGGTATGGGTGAGAAAATGACGGTAAGGGTGAATATATATGTTAAGGAGTAGAAAGGAGGGGTAAAATTGAAAAAAAAAGCCTAAAAAATGCATGTCCCATTTTATCCCACCATAGGTCATGATTGTGGCCTTTAGAATTGGGTCATGATCGTGGCACTGGAAATTTCCACATTTCTTTCCTATTTTTGATTCTCTTCCTCACGTCACTCCCAAATTCCTTTCCTAACTTACATTTTACACCATCACTCCATTGTTTTACCTTTCATACCATTCCCATCTATTAACAAAGAAGAGAAGGATAAAGAAAACCCAAGTCATATTTATGCTTGATTCCTTCAAGTTGTTCAACTTATAACGAAAACATGCAAAAAAAGAATTGGAAATCTAACCTAATATAAAAGACAACGTTAAAAATCATGAGTTGCCTCCTATGCACTGCTTAATTTACCATCACTAGCTCAACGTACCTCTTTTGCTTATGGTGGTTCAAACGAGTCATGTAATCGTAGTGTTATTATGGATTTCATAAAATGTAAGTGAGCTACCATATTATACTTCCTATCACCTTTTGGTCAGGTTTTTGATTGTGTGTAAGTTTTAATTATTAACCTTTAATAATTCGCAAGCACACGGTTTATTAGCATAGTGCCAAAGGTGTCAATTCCATGAGAAGGGAATTAATTTAATCCTAAAATCTAAGGGTAGAAACAAATAATAGAAATTCAAGATGCAATGAAACTAATACAAATATTTAATTCAATCAATCAAATTAAGAATCAAACATGAAAATACTAATGATTAAGTAATTTGCAACACACCAAAGAATTAACTGAAGGAAATTACAAATTGAGAGAAAGGGAATTTTACTTATCCTTAATGTTAACCTAACTGATTATGAATTATTGGATTGTTAGTTCTAAACTATCCTAGGGTTGATTACTCTCTCTAAAGTTATAACCATTAACCCCAAATCACAAACTCTAATCAGATTATGGAGTTGCAATCTCTTAATGCACAACCTATCCAAAACCCTAATTAGTTTTGAAGTTCTTCAATAAATTATTGAAAACTTATACGAATCTCTCTTTGTATAAATTATCGATATGATTTAACTTTGGTTTCTATTAAATCACCTAACTTTCGTTACTCAAATTTAATCATTTTTATTCAATTCACTCTCTCAGTTTATTATAGAATTATGTAATAGAAGAATCAAACCATAACAATATCCAATAAACATATAAACAATCAGATTCTCATTAATTCAAGAATAAAATTTTGAAGGTGAGTTTAGAACATCCTCGACATTCTAGATCCTATCATCAACTGTTCAATCCAATTCTATACAATAATAAAACTGAAAGAAACAGAAAATACAATCTAAAATGGATGATGGGAGGCAGTGACGTCGAGAAACCTCCTACTCTGGTAAGTACTTCGAGTCAACTTCTTCTCATCTTCTCTCTTCCTTCTTCTCTTCCTCTATCTTTTAATGACTTCTCTCTAGGGTTTCTCAAGATAGTTCATGCAAAAGCTCCCTTTTTGCCTTTGTTGTTGTTCTTTGAATATCCTCATATGTTCTGAGCAGTCCTAGGATTTTTTAAGGATTCTAAAGGTCTAAAAAATCCCTCAAAACTTTATGTTCTTGAGTGTCTATGCGTCTGCCCGATGTAGGCCACGATCGTGGGCCACATCTGAGCCTTCTGTCATGATCATTGCATGCAGGCCACAATTATGGGCTAACTCTGGTGCTTCTGTCATAATTGTGTCTTGACATACCATGATTATGGGTAGTTGTTTCGGCATCAATGTCTTTGGAACTCTTTCATTCTTCGAAGTTGACCTTAAAACACTTGCAAACACATTAGGGTACTTCAAAAACATAACATTTAAGCTCCAAGACTTTTACTAACCTATAAAACACTTAAAACATAAATAATTAACAAACTAATACAATTATAACCTAAAAATATAATAAATGATTGAATTAATAACTAAACACATATCAAACTATGCCATAATACACGATGCAATTTACACTTATCACCGTTCTTCCTTGTTTTCTTCTTTTGAGTATTCTTTTGATTCTGTGGCTGTTCTAGTGGGTCTTTGTGAGTATGACTCTGCTCAACCTTTTCACAAGACTCATTCCTCTTGATAGTGTCCACAGATTTGAAAGAACTATTTTTTTCATCAGACACTTTAAATGACACATTCTCGTCCTTCACTCTTAGAGTTAATTCACCCCTATCAACATCTATAAGAGATTAGGAGATGGCTAAAAATGGTCGTCCAAGGATAATGGGTGTCTCCAAATCTTCCTCAATGTCTAATATAATGAAGTTCATGGGAAAGGTGAACTTGTCAACCTTAACAAGAGCATCCTTAACTAAACCTTTAAGACAGTGGATTGATCTATCAGCCATCTACACATACATCCTGATGGGTGTAATTTCACCTAACTCCATCCTTTTTTACAAAGTGTAAGGCATCATACTTATACCAGCTCCTAAGCCCGTAAAAGCCTTATCCACTTCGACACTACCAATAGTGCATGGAATGTAAAAATCTCTTGGATCTTCTTGCTTCTGTGGTAGTGCTGCCATTTTAATGGAGTTCTCCTTGCTTACTACTTCACTCTCTAACTTCTTTAGGTCGCCTCTGTTTACCCATTTCTCTTTTATGGATTTTATAAGAGCGAGTCGCGTTTTTAGTTACTCTATTATACTATATAATTCATTCAATTTTGCTTCCTTTGATTTCCTCTGTGCTAGGATGAGGTATGGAATTGGAGGCCGATATTGCTTGATTTCCTTCAGGTTATATTTACTTTGCAGGGAAAGTTCATTGGCTCTTTTCTTTTCTTCTTCCCTTTCCTCTTTAACTTGGTCGAGCTTCTTTTTAGGGGTTTGGGTGATTACCATTATCTTTTCCTTCATATTTGTCTCGACATTGCTTCGAAGAATTTTCGTACTTTATGTTGACAATATATATGCTAATTGGCTCATTTGAACCTATAGGTTGTGGATGGAGGAGGTGTGGTTCTTTGTGACTTGCGTGAATTGTCCTTCCAACCTTTTGTGAGCATCCTCCATGCTTCTAATCTTTTCAAGGATTTTATCTAATTTGGAGTCTGTGGAATTGGGTTTTTTTCTGTTGGAATCCAAGTGGCCTTTGAGGTCGTAATTGACCTCCTGCATTGCTTGGTCATGAAGAGTTTAGGTGATTCTTCCTCCCAGGATTATACGTGTTTAAGTATGGGGTTTTCCCCCTCCTCGAACAAACTATGCTCCTATGTAATTAAGTTACTCTAGTTAATTATTTTTGCATTAGAAAGCATACGATAGTGTCATATTCATCCTGTTCACACATCTCACACTTTTGTTAAAGTGCTTTAATAGTAGCTGAAGATGAGGCTTTCATGTTATTCAGCTGTAAGGTTAAGTTGTCAATCTTAGCTTTCATCTCTATTATTGGGTAACAACTATGGCTCCTTGTTACTCTTGGATGATTGTATGTTGTTTACTCCTGTCCATTGTCTAAAGATAATTGTTATTGCCATTTCCTCTAACAATTCCTCTGCTTCTTGAACTGTCTTCCTTATTAAAGATCGACCGAATGCTGTATCTATGGTAACTCATAGGGATGGAGTGACTTCATTATAGAAGGTTTGTAACATTAATTCCTAGATATCATTACCATGCCTCATAAAGTGATTCTCCTTCACTTTGTTGAAAATTTGTGATTTCCTTTATTAACTTTGTAGTCTTCGTGAAGGAAAAGTACTTATCTAGGAACGCACGCACCAGCTACTCCCAAGTTGTGTCATTTACAGGGCTTAAGGAATGATACCATGTCTTGCCTTAATCCCTTAGTGTGAATAAAAAGAACCTCGTCCTAACGGCATCTTCCAACATCTCATGATATCCGAAAATGTCACATATTTCTAAAAAGTTAGCTATCTAAGCATTAGGACCCTCATTAGTCAATTTGTAGAATTGCACATTTGTTTGCAACATGTTAAGTATGGTTAACTTAATCTCAAATGAGGGTGCTTGTACTAATGGTCTAGTCATGCCTTAATTCGTAGTATTGAACCCCAATCTCATGAAATCCATAAAGGTTTGAGGTTAGTTCCTTGATTTCCTCCTTAATTGAATTCATCCGCCATTAGTTCCTCTATTTCTTCTTCACGTTTTACTTTTCAGATTGCTTGCTTTAAACGAACAATGTAAAGTTTTAATGTTTCAATGATCCAACTTGAACTTCGGGTGACTCTTGTGTTCATGCAATTGTAAGGACATAAGAGAGGTGACAATTCCTTAAACTAAAAGAATTCAAGTAACCCTAACTAATTTCCAGGCAATGGCGCCAACAATTTATTCAACAAATTTTAATCTTATAAAACTCTCAATATTCTACAAGTGCGCGGGTCGTATAGTATATGAGGTTTTGATCCCACGAGGAATTAGTGAACTAATCAAATCCTCATTTGTCTAAGGCTTAAAAGTGTAATCAAAATGAAAATAAAAATTAGCAGAAAATTAAGCAATTGAATATGGATATATTAAAAGTGAAATTGTAAAATTAATATAAGAAATCAAAATTGAGCGCAACCAATTAATAGTTGAAAATTCAAACAAGGAAGATCAACCAATAATGAGAGAAGGGGATTTATGCTATCATCGAATGTTAACTTAATCACCTTTGAGTTAATTTGGTGTTAGTCTTAGAAGTTCAAAGGGTGATTATTCTCTCTCGAGTTGTAATCATTTAACCTTAAACCATAAATCCTAATTGAATCACATCATGGAATTTGCAATCTCTCAATTAGTAAACAGCCCAAACATCCAATTAGATTTTAAACACTCTAATAGATAATCGGGTCCTCACACGAGATCTCTCTTCGTATAAATTACCAATTAATTGTTTACATGATCTATTAGATTGTTTAACTCTCATTACCCAATGTAATCATTTTGCTCTTAATTTACTCTCTCGATTTATTACCGAAGTATGCAAATATAATAAACAATCACAAAACCTAACTCATTAAAAAGTAATCAAATTAACATTGATTCAAGAACAAATCCCTAAAAGAGTTTAGAACATCCTTAAACCCAAATTCATCATCATCACATCCATCTTATACATCAAAATGAAAGACATAAAAAGGTGGAAGAGAAATGTAACTTGGAGTGGACTGGAATGGAAGAGAAATGTAACTTGATGAGCATTTGCATTTGTATTGATAATTTGTATCAATGAGCACTGAATATCAACATTTGGCTTGTAAATGTGCATTTTCAGTATATGGATAATATGTTGAAGCATATTTGCATTATGTACTTTTCTTAAGTATGCCATCATTGTTTACATGAGTGTTAAAAATCAATGTTTGGCTAATGAATGGGAATTTATAGTATGTGAGTTGTGATATTTTTGAATGTGTGTGCTTGGTGGATGACTGCTGTGAGTGGTCATCCAAACTAAGTGTTTTCCCCATTAAGCTTTCAAGCTTAGTACGGGTGTTAATCCGTGTAGGTCTAGGTTATAGGAATGAGGTAGAAGGAACATTTGCAGGGATCAAGGCCAACAACTAGAAGTAAAAGTACCTTTGGATATGTCTTTTTGATTACAGAATGGTTGTATATGTAATAAAGGAAATTGTATATTTTCCTTTTGGATTAACATGTAAATATAAAGATGAAATACTACTTTTCAATGATAATGTTAAATAATATAAAAATTTGTAATATGTATATGTGTAGCATTGAATAGAAAAATGTATGAAGATAGTCCCTATAAATGAATTAAAATGTATGTCATAACTGTTTGTACAGGAATTCGGCTGCTATATATATAGGTAGTTGCAGGTTCTGTAAATGGGGTGTTACATTTGGTGATATTAGAGTTGATAATGTAGTAGGGAGAGAGACCAACTAGTTTCGGGTCCTCTTAAGCCTCCAAGGAATGTATAATAGAATGTTATCAGTAGATCAACTAGCCTATGATATACATATGACTAGTCCATTCAGACATAGTGTATATGTGAATATAGTGTATAAAAGTTGCCCTATTATGGTCTATGTGAAACAATTTGCTGCTGATTTGATAGAGTTATGCTTCCATGAATTTGACTTGATTTTTGGAATAGATTGGTTATCTAAACACCAAGCTGTAGTTAATTGTGGGTTGAAAACAGTGGTGCTCAAAGATTCTGATGGTTTAGAGACAGTGGTGCATGGTATTCGGTCTAGTCCTTTAACTAATGTAATATCAACTGTACAAGCAAGACGACTTCTTAGAAAAGGTTATAAGGCGTATTTGACTTTAGTACTTGATTCAAAAAGGGAAAAAGGTGAACTTACAAGACATACCAATAGTAACTGAGTTTCTCGATGTGTTCCCAGAAGAGTTACTGGGTTTGCCACCCCAGAGGGAGGTAGAATTATCTATTGAAATTATATCTGGTACTACTCCTATTTCAAGGGTAATTTATAGAATGACTCCTATAGAGTTAAGAGAGTTGAAGATTTGATAGATGTGATTTGCAATATATTTTAGGTTAATTTGAGTGTTGAGTGTGTATTTATACTTTAATTGTGTTAGTTTATGTGTTTAAGTATTTTTATAGGTTAGTATGAGTCTTTAAGCTTAAATGTTATGTTTTTTAGATACCTTGATGTATTTGTTAGTGTTTCAGGGTCAACAACTAAGAATGGAGAAGTTTTAGAAAGTTTTAGGCCAAAACCACGGCCCACGATTGTGACACAATAGGCCACGATCATGACAAAAAGATGTGAGCCACCAGTAGCTAGGCTATAATCGTGATAGAGAGGGTTACGCGCTGGCCACGATCGTGGCAGGCACAAATACTTGATCGACGATGTACGGATGCTAAGTTTTAATATTTATATCCTCGATAATACCACAAGCACATGGGTCGTTCGCGTAATACTTAAAGTATCGATCTCAGGAGGAGGAGTAATCTAATCCTAAAATCTAAGGCTTGACTCAAATTTGAAATAAATCAAAATAACAAGTTAACGCAAAAAAATTAATCAAACAAGAAAGCAATCGTAAGAATTAAATTCAGAAATTATAAACAAGACAACAATTTTGCATAACCCAATCAAAAATCAACCTAGGACTACCAATTGAGAGAAAGGAGGTTTTAATCCGACTTTAATGAAAATCTAATTGATTATGAAATTATCGAATTATTGGGTCTAGACTATCCTAAGATGGATTACTCTCTCTCGAATTATAATCTTTAACTCTAATTTATAATCCCTAATTTAAACTATGGAATTGTAATCTCTCAATTTCCAATTAACCTAAAACCTAAATTAGTTCTAAATTTGTCTAATAACTACTGGAAACCTATGCTCGATCTCTCATTACACGATTTTACCAGTTTGATTCAATTCTTATCTATCAAACTACTTTTCTGTTCTTTAATGTTCTATTTATACCTTGGAAGCCTTAGGGTTGATTAGGGGTTGAAATGGTCCAAAAAGTCCTTAAAAAATTGACATTTTCGTCTTTTTTCGTGTTTCCTCGACGCAGGATACGATCGTGGCCCTACCTATCACAATCATGGCCAGCGTCTAACCCTCTTTGTCACTATCGTGGTTTGGTTCTGGCCTCTCTATCACCATCATGACGAAAGTGTCACGATCGCAGCCTAGCTCTTGGTGGCTCACATCTTTATGTCACGATTGTGCCACGATCGTGGGTTGTGGTTTTGGCCCAAAATTCTACGAAACTTCTCCATCCTTTGCTGTTGACCCTGAAATACTAACCAACACATCAAGGTATCTCAAAATCATAACATCTAAGCTCAAAGACTCGTACTAATCCATAAAAACACTTAAACATATAAACTAACACAATAAAAACATAAATACACACTTAACACTCAAATTAACACTAAATACATAACATATTGAACCTTAAATCATAATACAAATCACAACTATCAACATCCCCACACTTAAGCATTTGCTTGTCCTCAAGTAAACAAAACAACAAACACATACCAAACATACAACACGCAATGCAATAATGAGGCAATGACTTTAACTTCATGAAATTAATTTAATCTTGAACACAATCATACAATTTATATCTAATCATTAATGTGCAAAATCTATGTCTAAGGGATTTGAACTAAATATACACATTAATTGAGATCTAAGTGTTAATTTATTTACCCTTTTCAATTATACACACACATTAATAAATCTTTGGTCATTCAGACTCTATAACTATTCCTAAGTATATTTTCATGAAAAGTCAAGCTTATTACAAGTCCGGTAGGTTTTTATTAAAAGAACACACAATTTTTTAAAATTAGTGAACATAGACTTAGTCTTTTTACGCGAAGGCAAACATTGATAATGAATGTCGATCCAGTTACTTAACTAAGTCATGTTTTTTATTAAACTACTTGGTTGAAACGTAATTATAGCTTTTTGACGCGGAGGCACACATTTGCAATGCGTGTCAATCCGGTTACTCAACTATATCACGTTTTCATCTAGCTACTAGCTCTATTCATAATCTGAAGGTCAGAAGAATAGTGATTTATTTAATAAACAAAAAAATTTATTGTCTACATCGTTGCTTGAGCTACTCATTTCCATGAAAAATACTAGTCAAGCTACTTAAGTTGAAAGGCCTCAAATTATGAATGAATGTGAAACCTAGAGGGTGATAAATTTACACAAAATCCTAATTAAGCTATATATTTATCCAAAGACCCCTAATTCACTAATTTTGCAAGCTAATGATTATTTATAACCTAATAGACTATGTTCAAAATTAAATAAATTTCAATCCATCTAAGCCATTGACACATTTAAACAACTTACACATCATGCAACCTAAATAAACTATCATACAATATGCAAAATTCACACTCAAGGTAAAAACAGATAACTCTCCTCACATTTAAGTAACACATTGTCCTCAAAGTCATAAGGGTACATAAACACAGCAGGGGGAAATAAAACACAATATACAAAAAACATAAGAATAAAATACTAACAAAAATGAAAAGAAAATGGTTAGAATACGAAACTGTTTATGGTGATAGAGGTGGTGATGGCGATAGTGTTAAGACCAAATCCACTTGACATCGATAGTGTTTCCCTATCTTATAAGTGATTCAAGATAGCAAAAGAATTAGCAATCTAAACTGTTCCAAATCACTCAAAACTTATTTAAGAATTTAAAACAAATCTAATTACACAATAATTTAAATCTAACTACTAAATATGCTAATTTATGGTCATTAGCTTGACCTTCATCCTTTAAAACTTAGCTAGGATCAATTATGAACGATTTGCTTCCACTTTTTTCGTTCAAAATCAATTTTGTAGTCTGTGAGTAAGCTACAAATTGTAAAATAATCAGAAGGACAATATTGATAAAATTATAAAAACCAATTAATTTCAGTAATTTTCTTTCACTAACAAACTGTCAATAAAATAGGAAATAACAAAACTCCCTGAATTGTCTATTAAGTCTAGTAGTTTATTTGGTGAAAGGGTGAGTTGCTTTTGTTCTTCCTTAGTCACTCCCTTTTCTTCTTCTTATTTGGCTTCACAAACAGAGACTTTTATAGCTTCTTCAAAAGTCGATGTCCGTTGTCAACTATTCTTCATCCTTATGCTCTTTTGAAGATTTAAACACATCAATTATCCTTAATGAGCTACTATCCTTAAATACATCATTCAAGTTGAATGTCACTTGGTCATCATTAATTAGAAGGATGAGGTTCCTTCCATGGACATCTACCCAAGATTTTTCAATGTTCATGCACGGTATACCAAGATCTGGCAGATAATATGAGGGGTTTTCATCCTTTTCTTCATCCTCTTTCTTCATCTCTTGGTCTTCAATAAGGTGGGGTACAGTTTGATTTTTCGCTGATCCTTTTGGCTCTCCCCCATTCTTAGGTGTAATAGCCTTATATTGCTTTCTTTGATGTATTTCCATATTACTTAGAGAGTCTTCCACACTTCTCTTACAAAATTCACGAGGAAGCTATCTCACTTGAATCTCTAGGTTGTGAATAGACGAGGCATGATTTTCCATTACTTGCTTAATTTGTTCTTCTAGTCTCCTCTGACCCTCTTCTATGTTCGTGAGCTTATTTAGGATCTTGTCCAATGTAGAATCCCATGAATTGGATTCATTTTATTGAAATCCTGATAGGTCTTGATGTCCTAAGTGAGTTCTTACATTATTAGACCAATAGAAATTTAGGTGGTTTTGCCACCCCAGAGTGTACATATTCCAATAAAGATCATCACTTCCCCAACCATACTGTGTCTCATTGTGGTTCGCAAAAGTTCCTTTCTCCCTATAATATCTATCCTCCATCATTGTTCTTTCTATTTCTTCTTGGTATTTAGCCCTTCAGATGTCTCATTCTCACTCTAAGATGTGGTGATGTACCTTTACTTTACGCCCTAAATTTCTCTCTATATATTTTTTTATTTTTTAAAAATAGTGAAAAAACTTTAGACTTAAGAACTAAACTAATCGCCTTCGTGACAGTAACACCAAAAACTTGATCGACGGTTTACGTATGCTAAGTTTTAATATTTATAATCTCGATAATACTACAAGAGCATGGGTCGTTCGCGTAGTACCTAAAGTATCGATCCCATGAGGAGGAGTAATCTAATCCTAAAATCTAAGGCTTGACTCAAATTCATAATAAATCGAAATAACAAACTAATGCAAAAAATTAATCAAACAAGAAATTAATCGCAAGAATTAAATTCAGAAATTATAGACAAGATAACAAATTTGCACAACCCAATCAAGAATCAACCTAGGAACTACCAATTGAGAGAAAAGGAGTTTTAATCCGACTTTAATGAAAATCATATTGATTATGAAATTATCGAATTATCGGGTCTAGACGGTTTTAGGGTGGATTACTCTCTCTAGAGTTATAATCTTTAACCCTAATTTATAATCCCTAATTTAAATTATGGAATTGTAATATCTCAATTTTCAATTAACCCAAAACCTAAATCAGTTCTAAATTTGTCTAATAACCTACCAAAAACCTATGATCGATCTCTCGTTACACGATTTTACCAGTTTGATTTATTTCTTATTTATCAAATTACCTAACTCTTGTTAGCCTAATTTGATAATATTCACTCAATTCACCCTCTTAGTTTATCACTGAATTATTAAGAATAGAACTTGAATAACGAATAACTCAATAAAAAACACAATAAATTAAACTTCATTAATATCAAAGAAAAAAATCTTGAAAGTGAGTTTAAACAATATCAACATTTAACAACACCTATTCTCAACGACTATCCCAATTATATAAATCAATAAAATTGAAATAAAATTGGAAAATACTATTAGAATGGATTAGTGGAGGCAGTGATGGAGAGAAATTACCTGTTCCGGTAAGTACTTCACTTCAAGCTTCTTCTCTGTGTCTCTCTTCCTTCGTCTCCTTCTTTAGATCTCTCGATAAGCTCTCGAGGGTTTCGAAATTGGCTGATGCAAAAAAAACTGCTCTTCTATTCTTTAATGTTCTATTTATACCTTGGAAGTCCCAAGGGTTGACTTGGGGTGGAAACGGTCTAAAAAGTCCCTCGAAACTTGACATTTTTAGCTGTTTTTGTGTCTGCTCAACACAGGCTACGATCGTGGCCCTGCCTACCACGATCATGGCCAGCGCCTAATCCTCTCTATCACGATTGTAACCAAAGTGTAACGATTGTGGCTTGGTTCTGGCCTCTCTGTCATGATTATAACTAAAGTGTCACGATAGTGGCTTAGCTCCTGGTGGCTCAGATCTTTTTGTCACGATCATAGCTTATTGTGTCACGATCGTAAGCCGTGATTTCGGCTTGAAACTCTCCAAAACTTCTCCGTTCTTTGTCGTTGACCCTGAAACACTAATAAATACATCAATGTACCTCAAAAACATAACATTTAAGCTCAAAGACTCATACTAACCTATAAAAACACTTAAAGACATAAACTAACATAATTAAAACATAAATTCACTCTCAACACTCAAATTAATATTAAATACATAACAAATTGAACTCTAAAATATAATATAAATCACAACTATCAAGACTCAATTACAAGAACGGCATCCGAATCCTAAAATATAATGTAAATCACAACTATCAAGACTCAATTACAAGAACAGCATCCGTATAGGCGTGCTACATTTAGCCTAAACTTGATGTGTGTCCAACTGTTGTAGGAGGAACCTTAAAAAAATGCGTGAAGGCTCTTCTTGTTAACCATTACTGATACGAGCTTCTCAATTAGATGGGTAAGATGCCTTAACTTGTTTATGACAAGTTTTTAATTATATATTTCGCTTTAATATTTTGTTAATCAGAGTTAGAATCTAATGAATACATCAATTATATCCGCCATGATTGCTTAAACCACAAACGAATTAGTGGAAGAAGCGAGGGAAGTATCAGATTGATCTGGTAATTAAAGACCAATGTGGTTTATCTGGTAAGTGGGCTGGAGCCACTGATGAACTCTTATCAGTTGGATAGCGCTAGATATTCCATTTTCGATCAATTCATAGAAATCAACTCTTGTTACTTGAGATGCCGATGTAGTGAAAACTTTTCCCAAGCATAATTTAACCAAATGCATAACATTTTACTACCTAAAAGACAAGGGTGATTCAAAAGAAGGTTTTGCCGTTAAGCATAGACGTCACAAATGTTTGTATTCTTCTACAACTCGTATGGCCACCTAAAGCAATAACATACCTTGTTTCTATTGGAACCATTATGATAGAAAGCCGGTATTGGAGTTGCTTTAAACTTGAGGCATTTTCGTAGTTGTTTAATCTCAGCCTCTGTCTTTTCCAGAAACAACAGTTAATTATTCGTAAAGAGCAAATAATAGGCGAACGATGAAGAACAAATAATTACGCGTCAAAAATGTCTCAAAATAAATAGAAAAAAGAAATAAAGATTACAAATTAAAAAAAGAACCCTGTTGAAGAAAAACCAAGTACGAAAAAATAAGTATCTTGCCTCTTTCCTTCTTTCTGCTCGTTCGTTAAAAATGCACAAATTTAGCAAGTTAAACATAAAGATTACAAGAAATTTTCTATAATTCATCTACTAGACCTGTTTGTGCTATGACCAGCTCCAGGTTCAACTTTTCTTAATCCAAAAAGATGATTTTCAACTACTTTATTTGAAATTGCTTCTCTTTCACTGCCAGCAGAAGTAAGCATTTAAAAGATGACATCCATTTTAAAAGTAGTTTCACACTTTCAAGAAGCAGTTCATACCTTCTGTTCCCAAAGTTTAATCTAATCTTGCAACTTTCAGAGACTTACGAATAAACAACCAAGCAGACAGAACAAAAAATTATGGAAGAAAACAAAAAAAATGTTTTAACCTTAACGTTCACGCTTACTAACTAAGATTGTATCAGTAACTTCAATGCACTTGCCTTTTTGGAGTTTTGTGATGTGATTGGAATTCTAGGTGGGGCTTTTTCAGTAAGAGAATTTGTACAGAGGGTGTGTGGTTTGGGAGAAAATGAATACATGTAATTGAAAAACTAGAGAGGAGTGTCGTCGAATTTAGAGAAGGAGCTTTCAGTTGAAATTGACCAGCGGAAACCAGATGAAAGTGTTTAATGCGGGTCTTTGTACACGTGGCACTGGCACTGCTACATCAACAAATATAACAGTAATATTAATATTAGGCTAGAATTGAAAAAAATAGAAGGTTTTGATATTTTAATGCTATTTTTTAAAGTTTAAATTATAATTGAAAATTTATTAAAACTTTAGATTTTTTTTGTAATTAATCCATAATAATAAGTCTTTTCTTAATTCTTATATTTTCTGATTAATTAAATTGCAAAGGCATATTAAAACAAGTTAAGGATAAATTCTTAGGTGTAATTTTTCTCCAAATAGGATTATTAAATTTTATCTGAAAACAGGGAAAGATTTGTAAAGTAGTCTACATCATTAATGAAAATATCGTTTGTTGCCTTAGAAGTAAATAATATTATAGCTAATTAAATTTTACCACTCAAAAGGCTAAAATTTACTAAATTAAGAAAACGAAATTATAAGATATATGAAACAAGCCTTAATAAATTCCTTTGAGACATAAAAAGCGCGTAGTGACTTTCTGATGGTAAGAGAGAGTGGCAGAGGGGAACGGGAAGTGGCGATTTGCTGTTGAGTTGAGCACCGCAAAATATAACTGAACCTGAACGACCAAACATCATAAAGTCTTCATTAAGTATATATACTAAGGATGAACGGGATGGACGACCACGGAATTCATCTCGTTCGTCCGTTTAATCTGACGG
>JANIIA010000008.1:39688371-39703935 GCA_027478495.1 Erythroxylum alaternifolium
ACACAATTATTCACAATTAAACCGGGATATGTCATGAATGCATGTACAAACATTTACATGTGCAAAAATTCTCTATTTACTATTCATGTGCCTAAAAGAATGCATGAATATGGCAAAAACACTTTAGACAGTCCTAACCCATTCCATATTACCAAAATACCCTTTCCAATTGGTGAGGGGATGTTACAAATTGAGAGAAAGGGGGAATTTATTCGAAATTAAAGAAAACCTATCCAATTATGAAATTTCCTATTTAACAGGGCTAGATGGTCCTAAGGTGAATTACTCTCTCTCAAGTTATAATTCTTAACTCTAATTAATATTCTCTAATTCAAATTGTGGAAATTCCGATTCGCAATTTGTCCAAAACCTAAATTAGTTCTAACGTTGTCTATTAACCTACTGGGAATTTGTGAATTGCTTAGTTTAGGAGAATAAGGAGTAGTATTGATTTTTATTCCCAGAGATCGAGTATATGAAGATAGTCAGAGAACTTCGAAAAAATTTCGATATATGAAATTCCATAATTTTTCTGAAATTATGAACAAAAGTATAGGAGTAGATATAATTTTCATTGCTTAGTTTAGGAGAATAAGGAGTAGATATTGATTTTTATTCCTAGAGATTGAGGATACGAAGCTAGTTAGAGAACTTTGAAAAAATTTCGAGGTATGAAATTCCATAATTTTTATGAATTGGCAACAAAAGTATCTAAATATGAATAACTTTTTAAGGAAAAAAGATAATAGAAAAGGACTTTAGTAAGTGCTTATTTTATGGAAATAAGTTCATATGACTTGACAATGACTCAGGTTAATATCCTAGGAACTTGTATTTGCCCTACTCTAGAACGAAAATCACTTGAAACTAAAAGGAAAATACAGGAACAAATTACTTAGATACAATACACTTGATATCTCTAAAAAGGAAGAAAATTTTAATTTCTTATTATAGGAGAAGTTTATTACTTTATCAGTAGAACAAAAAATTCTCATAAAGGATGAGATCTGGGGGAAGGACTATTATAAGTAATTCAATAAGGGAATTATATTATTTATTGAAGTTGATCAGACGATAGTGATAGGTGAAGATTAGTTTCCACTGGCTACAACTGTTAATGCAATAAAGTTTGATTTACGAATTTTATTGGATGTCAAGAGGAAGCTGAAGATCGTAGAGGATTGTTTAGTGTCAGCCTTGAACTCATTTTTACAAAGGTCTAGAAGGTCTTCAATACCATATATTTGGTTTGCTCAATCAAACATAAGTGAGGGGAAATTATTAATAACCTAAATAAAAATTTTCCCACCATTTAGCCTAAAAATGTTGTTAGGATTTCTATAAGTTAACTAGATTGCTTGCAAAAATCCTAGAAATGGGAATTAGTAAAGAAGTATAAGATTTGGGAGTCAAGAAGGTTGAAAATATGTTTAATGTATGGTTGGCAGTTAATTAGGAAGCGGCCATACTTGTAAGATAATTGAAGATTGAGCACTTACAAAAAAATTGCTTAAGGTGGTTGAATTTGAGAAGGATATATAAACATACCAACATCACAACACAGGACACACAAACATAATCACGGACAAGCAACTTAAACAAAAAAACATGATCAATCTCTTTAAGTTTTTTGGAATTTTGTACTCATCCTTTACTTAAATAAAATTATCTTTTTAATTCAAATTTTATATTTAACACTCTTTAGAGTTTGGGTAACTTATAATTCTCTTCTTTAAGTTTTTTAAAACCCACTTGTATCGCTGATTGGAAGTCAAAGGCAATTTTGTAAGAATTCCTGTTTGGCACTTTCGAGTTTCAAGTTGATTATCAAAGTGATCAACGAAGAGAAATAGTGATGAATCACAATTTCAATTGAGTGTAAAAGGATCAACATTAATATTAACCTTACCTTTTACTCAAAAACATTCTCATATAAAGACCTTTATTTAAATTAGTCCATTATCAATTCTTTCATTTATAGTTTAATCTTCCAAATCACTAAGAGGAAAATTATTGTACAAGAATTAAAGATAGATGAATAAAAATGAGTTTGAGGATAAAATGATTAGAGACATCTATTTATATTGTTATGAAATATAAGACTCCATGTCCTAACTACAAAAGAAAAAGTAGTAAATCATATTTATGATACAATATGATGCGGAGTAGGAGATTAATAAGAATATAAAGAAGATTAATACTAAGTTAATTAATATTAGACTCCCACAAATGGTTTTACAAATAATATCTAGTGTATATGATAATAAATATAAGTAAATAAGGGTAATAGGATTCTTTAAAGGGAAGCCACCACATATATTGATAGAGAATGAAAGCATGCATAATTTTATTGATGAAAATGTAATTTAAAAGGTCTTTATAAGGTAGAGGACTTACAAGACTTAAAAACATTTATAGGTGAAGGATTGCATCTACTTTGATTTAAAGTTTGAAAAGATTTTGTGTAGATAATGAAAACAACTCAATTTTAAATAAATTTTTGGTGTTGGCATATAGAAGGTATGATATAGTCCTTAGAGTTTAATGACTTTCAACATTGAATAAGGTGTTATGTAACTCTCAGAAACAAACTACATTTTTTTTTGTAAAAGGATTAGAAGGTAATGTTAAAGAGGGTCATATTAGCGAATCATAATTGGTTTCCCATAAATGTTCTACAAACAAGTACAAAATATGAATGTCACTAGTTAATGATGTATGTTGAGGCTCAATAGAACCACTAAATAACATATGCACAAGTTATCATTAGACGATAATGAGATTTTCATTAAGAGAGATGTAGAAATTATTGAGTTACTGATATAATTTAACTTAATCTTTCAAGAGCCTAAATGTTTACATCCTTATAGTGCTTATAATTATAAGATTCTCCTAAAAAGAAGGTATTGAAGTTGTGAGCATAAGTCTAAATAGGTACCTAAGTATCCAAAAGAATGTGTTTGAGCTTTAGTTCAAGAACTAATGACTTAAAGATCATTAAACATAATAGTAGCCTATTTTATTCACCTCTTAAGTTAATTAAAAAGAAAGAAAATAAATGAAGATTGTGCATTAATTATAGAAAACTAAACAACCATACCATCAAATAAAATTACGGATTCCCTTGATTAAAGACCTATTAAATGAGTTATATAGAGCTAGGTGGTTCTCTAAGCTTGACTTAAGGTTTGGGCATCATCAAATAAGGATGAACCCTAAGATATACTAAAATAAGTCTTTAGCCTCAATAATGCTCTAACAACATTTAAAATTCTCATGAATGATACTTTTAATGCACAATTTAAGAAGTTTATCTTTAATGCAATTTTGGTTTACAATACAACTTTTTAAAATCACACTAAACACCTTTAACTATTTTTAGAAACACTATAAAATCACCAATTTTATTTCAAGGAAAACAAGTGCAACTTTAGATCTTCACAAATAAAGTATTTTGTTATGTTATATCTACTAAAGGAGTTATAGCTATCCTTAAAAAAGGTGGAAACTATAGCAATTTGTCCTCACCCTTCCACTATAAAGGAATTAATGGGATTCTTGGGGTTAAAATGATCAAGGTCAATAAGCCTTTTTAGATTTAAAATAATCTATAATGTTTATTCCAATTTTTTCTTTACTTGGTTACTTTTAAATTTTTATCATTAAAGATGATGCAAATGGTAGGGGCTCATGTGTTGCTTTGGTGCAAATCAACATTTCATTGCTTATATAAGTAAAAATTTATTTCTAGAATATTAAGATTTATCAATATATGAGATGGAATTCCTATTATGATGATGACAATCAAGCTTGGCACTACTTCCTTAATAGGAGAAATTCATAATCAAAATGGATAGTAAATGTTTAAAGTACCTTTTAGAGCAGAGAATCAATATACCATTCTAGCAAGTTTGTTTCTAAAGTTGCTTGGGTATGATGTTGCCATTATATATAAGAAAGGGAAGGAGAATTCTATAGTGGATGCTCTGTTAAGAACCTCCATTATGGATTATTTATGCTAATATCATCACATGTATATATTGAGTTATGAGAAAGAATCAGAGAGAGCTAAAGAGAGGACACCATAATTCAGGATTTAATTAGGAAACCTACCCAGAGAAATGAGCAATCTGATTTTTACCAACTTCTTAGGACATTTTAAAATAGAAGGGTAAAATAATAGTAATGGGGCATAACATTAAACGAAGGAGCCATATTATTGAAATTATTAATAATGGTTTAAATGGAGGGCATTATGGTGTCTTACCTATTATTAAGAGGCTACAAACTATGTTCTGTTGGAAGGGGTTATCCAAAGATGTAAGAAACTTCATTAGGAGATGTCAAGTTTTCCATGTAAACAAATATGACATTATAGCTTCACCTGACATTGTACAACCTTTGTCAAATCCTAAACAATGTTAGTTAAAAGTTGTTATAGATTACATGGATTTATTAAATCCAATGGTCATGATATATTCCTTGTAGTGTTGTATAAGACTTAATAAATACACACAATTTACTTCTTTATCGCATCCTTATATTTCTAGGTAAATGGTCCAAATAAACATGTTTTTAAACTATATAACATGCATAACATTGTAGTTAGTGATAAAGATGTTATCTTTTTAATATATTTGGCATGAGTTTTAGACTTCATGTTTGGAATTATATATCTTTAATCTAACAACCTTATTCAAAAAAAAATCTGAGTTCCTTAAAATGATGTTAAAAACACTTAACTTTAATGTATATCAGGATATGTTCCCCATAATTGATATTATTAGTTGATCCTAACTGATTGGTGATATAAAAATGCTTACCACCCATTTAAATTATTGTATAAGTAACCTCCACCTATATCTCATTATTTGTTAAAGGATAATGAGTGTTAGAAATAAACTAGGTTTTATGTAATAGGCTAACTATTTTATAGGTGGTAAGTTCCATTTAGAATGAGCTTAAAATAGAACGACAATTCAAGAAAACAAGGAAAGATTCTATGAAGAATTCAACATTGGTGACTTGAAGTATCTAAAACTATAACCCTACAAACAAATGTCTAAACATTTCTTATGTAGATAGATCATTAGTAGCCATTTTGGATAGGCTTTAACAAGAGACAAAATTTTTCAGCAACATAAATCTTAATTATAAACATAACTTTTTAAGGATTAACATAAAGATTCAAGAAAGCATGTTGGTCACAATAAATCAGTTGCATTGCCAAGATTAATCACTCTTCTGCATATTTTTTAAGTTGAAATATGATTAATACATGACGAACAAGGTTGGAGAATGTTTAACAACCTAATCTGCTTCTTTTGAGTTAAATGGAACCCAATTCACATAATTAAGATGTATTTAAGGTCTTTAGTTCATTATGTGTTATTAATTAGCATGTTATTTTAAGTAGGCTGTAATCTACTTAATTATAAAAAACCATGATAATATTATTTTAAAGTTATTTTCTAGTTTCATATTTAGGTTAGGACACGCTATAGGGTTAAGGATTTGAAATGAAATAGAATTCCTAGACTCCTAGTTAAAGTAGTATTAGTAGTTAGTATTTTAATTCTTATTACACTTAATAATAAATGTTCTTTTAGGACTTTAGTTTTCTTTTTCTTCTAGGATTTTTATTCTTAAATAGTTTATGAATATAAAAGATTGTCTTATTGATGTAATTCATTGATCATTAATATAGAAATCAAATTGAGAGTTTTGTTTACTTTGTGAGAATTTTCTCTGTGTTCTTTAATAAGAACTTAATTTGATCTTTTCAAGGCAACCTATAACAATTAAAGTTCTTATAGCTTTAGTTCCAATCAATATGTATGGTTAAGGTTAAGTATTCTTAATTGGTTTGAAAATGATCCTAGGGTTCTAATTCCTTGTGATTTAAGTTTTAAATGGTTTTTAGTCTAAGGTTTGCATTATTTGGCATAAGAGCTTTGACTCTTGAAATCAGTTATTATTTTTCCTTTAAATTTTTGTTTCATTTCTTCTTATTTGTGATTATTTCATTCATCATCCATCATATCTAATTCTTTGTTTGTAATTTCTTTTTAATTTATCATTTTAAAATTCAATTGGTCCCTTTAGTGAGTTCTAATGAGTTGCCATAGTCTTACAATATTACACATCTAGTACCTCAATGAGCTTTAATAGTCTTGATATGAATTTGATGTATTATTTTGTACATTCCATGTAAACTTAGGTTAGCTATTAATGTAATTTATTTACCTTCCAAATTTTTTTTTTTGCATTCTCATTTCTCTTATGTTTTTTAGTTAGCTTCCATTGCATATACATAAAAACAAAAAAAATGACAAAAAGGAAAAAAGGAAAGAAGAAAGAAGAAATCAAAATAAAAAATATGCATTAAAACCTAAATATCATATATTATACAATATGGTTACAAAAGATTTGAACATGAATAGTTATGAAGATAATGCAAAAATCGATCTAAGTTATTTATGAAGGATGTTCAAAACTAATTCCAAGTTCTAAACATGAGTTAGATAGTTTAGAGTCCCCATCTAGATCTTCTAGGAAACATACGTTTACGGAGGAGGAAGAGGAAGATTTTAATTATGATGAGACTAGTTCTGGGAAGGATAAAAGGGTTATTGCAAAATAAGATAAAAATTTAGGTAATAGTAAGGTGAAAATCCCTACCTTTTAAGGGAAGAATGATCCTGAATTACATTTGGAGTGGGAGAGGAAGTTAAAGCATATGTTTAATTGTCATAATTACTCCGAGAAAAGAAGGTTAAACTAACAATGATTGAGTTTACATATTATGCTAGTAGTTAGTGGGATCATTTTATGGTTAATAGACGTAGGAATGGTGAGAGACCTATTTACTCATATGAAGAGATGAAGATAATGATACTTAAGAGATTCATACCTAGCTATCACTATAGGGACTTATGTAGAAAGTTACAAGAACGTGACAAGAGGATCCTAAGGCGATTATGGCTAAAATCATTGGTGGTTTGAATAAAAATATAGCTTAAGAAAAATGGTGAAAGATGAGTGAAAAATAAATAAGTACTTAATAAAAAAGAAAAGAGTGATAAAAAGAGTGAGTGTGTATAGAAAGGTGAAAAGCATATAGGGGTACATAATAAGAAAAAAAATTGAAGTGTAGAGTGTAAAATAGAGAGGAAAGAAGAGAGTTAGTGCTTTTAGCAACTATTTGTACTTTTATGTATTGATGTTAGTTTTACAGCTAACAATATTAACATGTTAGTTTACAGCTAACAATATTAACACTTCTTTGACTAATGTACTTATGCCTTTGTTACACAAATATGCTAATTTATTTTTTGAGGAAATGCCATATGATTTACGTCTTTTAAATGAAAAAGACAACATATTTATTATTGATGATAGGTTTAGTAAGATGGTGCATTCCGTTGTACGCTTTAAAACCAACAATAATACATATTATTGATTTTTTATTTAAGAAAATAACACATTTGCATAAATTGCATAGAATAATAGTAAGTGATAGAGATGTTAAGCTCTTAAGTCATTTTTGGCATACTTTGTGGAATAAGTTAGGAGCTAAACTCTTGTTTTCTACTACTTCACATCCTTATATAGATGGACAAACTGAAGTAGTTAATAGGACATTTACTACTTTGTTACATATAACATTCAAAAATACTTAAAATAATGGAAAAATATTTACTGTATGTTGAGTTTGCATACAATAGTTCAGTTCATTCTACTACCTCTTATTCTTATTTTGAAATTGTGTATGACTTTAATCCTTTAACTCTTTTGGATATCTTACCTTTACCTATTAATGAACATGTTGATAAGCATAAGGTAAATTTTTTTAGGGATTTTCATGTCAAAGTTGGTGCTAACATAGTCAGAAAGAATAAAAGGCAAGCCAATAAGGTATGGATAAAGGTTATTTTTGAACTTGGAGATTAGGTTTAGGTTCATATGAATAAGGAGAGGTTTCTTGCTTAAAGGAAGTTTAAGTTGCAACCTAAAGGAGTGGGCCTTTTCAAACGTCAAAGAAGATCAATAACAGTGCATACCAACTAGATTTGTCAAGCTACTATAGTGATGCAAGTACTACTTTTAATATTACTTATTTATCAGTGTATAAAAGGGAGAGCCTTAGAGCATCTGGTAAAAGTTGCTCCTTTATGACCATAAGGTCATAGGTTCAAATCACATAAAAGACCTCTTTGTAAAAATTACAAATGGAAGGCTTTATAGATTGATGACCCTCCCTCGACCATCGCAAAGCAGTGAGCCTTGTGCACTAGGGATTTTGACTATTTATCTTTGTATAATATGGATAATTCAAGGATGAATCCTTTTGAGGATAAAGAGAATGATTGAGATCAACTTACCCTAGCACTTAATTTCTAACCATTCTTATGATCCTTTACAGTAAATTAAAGGTCCAATAACTAAGGAAAATACCAAATTTATGAATATAGCTTTGCAAGGATTACTTATAGAGAAGCAAGAAAAGGAGGTTATTCAAGATAAATTAGATACATTGCCAAGATTAATCACTTTTCTACGTATTGTTAAAGGTGGAATATGCTTAATAAATGAAGAACAAGGCTTGAAGAATGTCTAACAGTCTATTTCACTTATTTTGAGTTAAAATGGAACCTAATTCACTAATTATTTAAGATTTATTTAAGAGCTTTAGTTTATTTTGTGTTATTAATCAACGTGTTTTATTGTAATTGGGCTATAACTTACTTAATTATAAAGCCCAAGCAGTGTTAATATTATTTTATAGTTATTTTCTAATGACCTATTTGGGTTAAGACTTATTATAAGGTTAATTTATAATTTGATTAGAATTCCTCTTGACATTAAGGATATGAATTGAAATAGGATTCCCATAATCCTAGTTAAACTATTGTTAGTAGTTAGTATTTTAATCATTGTTACACTTGATAAGGAATATTTTTTTAGGACTCTAGTTTTCTTTTTCGTTTAATGTTTTAGTTCATGGAGAGTTTATTCATACAAAGGTTGTCTTATTAATGTAATTCGTATATCGCTAACATAGAAATCAAATTGAGAGCTTTCTTCACTTTGTGAGAATTTCCTCTTTATTCATTAATAAGCATTTTTAAAAAAAAATGAAAGAAGGAATGAATTAATAAATAAAAAGTGTACATCCATTTCTTAGGATGAACCCTCAATACAAATAAGCACAATGGATACACCTAAACATAAAGGAGAACAAAGAGAATGTAAAAAGCACACTGTTTAGAGATTCAGTGAACTTAGTAGAGTGGAACTACAATCAGATGTAGGATTCTTCAGTAAAATAATTTCTCAAGTCCCATTGATACTTCAATGATAAGGGCATCTACGGTTTTGCATTTGGATTCAAACTTTCTCGTATTCCTTTCTTTCCAAATGGAATATCAGTAAGAACTTAATATAATCTTATTGAAGAAAATTTTTCTAATCAAAATTCTTATAACTTTGGTTATAATTAGTGGTTGCTTAGAGTCAAGTTTCTTTTCTTGATTTAAGGATCATCTTAAGGTTTTAATTTCTTATGATTTAGGTTTTAGCCTAATGTTCACGTTAATTGGTCTAATGACTCAAAAGAGAAAGCAATGTGAGGTTTTCTTTAAAATTTACAACAAAGATTCTAAATTTGAACCTTATAAACAAGATGTTTTTATAAGGGATACATATATAATTAATGGTTTATACATAAATAATACTTGTTATAGTCAATAGCTTATAGAAGTTGATTAAGTGGGAAAGGTCCAAGGAGTAAGGCACATTTTTTCTTTTTAAATTGGTTACTGTTCTAACAAATTGAGAGAGATATACCTTTTTCTTAAGAAATGATAGTCATTACGCTAATTTGTTATAAATTACCTTGTTTTTTTATCTCCATTCTCTAGAATTTTCTTTCAAATTTTAACTTATTCTCTTTATCTATTCATTCATCTTTGTTTAGCATTCATAATCATTAGAAGTAATTAATGATTGCTCTATAAAATAAATTAGCGTATCATTTTGTGAGTAAAGCAGTAATATAATTGTTAATAAGGCATCCTTTGCATAACTATACTCCTTACTGTAAAGGTTAGCTTAGAAAGCTTCATATCAAGTACAATTTCAGCTTATTAGTACCATCTTCTTCTTTTACTGAAAGTTCATACCCATAGTAAAATGAGTTTGGTTTTGAAGTTGCACCTACTTTTGGGTTTCTGCTGCTCAATGGATTTTAATATATACCACTTCTATTGTACTATTACGATAATATATAGCAGTAGAGTCCCAAATTTCATATATACATTTTGAAATAAGATTGGTTGGATCTAATAAATATTAACCATTAAGTTCTATGATTTAAGATGTATCGAGTTCTATTTTTTATTTTTTTGGATTAGTTAACTTGATTTTTTTATAAGGAACCCACCATTACCTTTAGGTGTATAATAGATAAACTTATGTATAGAATACTTCACAAATCACATGTATGAAATAAAGTCACTTGAAAAATGAATAACTTAAAATCAAATGGCAACAGAATAAATACAAATAATCAATAAAAATCTTCCAACCTAATGTGTATCTTTTATTTTTATTCACTTATTTTCTATAAGTCTTATCGCTATTAAACATAATATGACCTTTATTGATTAGCATGGGGTCAACAATAAACTTGTGTAAACAGAGACAATGCATAAACATAGTTATTTTGTTATGCATTTCTATTTGAGTATATTGCTAAAGATCTTGAGTACGGTTGTAAACCCTCAAACAATCTATCAAAAATCTCAATCATCTTTATTAAAATTTATTTATAACAATGTCAATAAGATCTTTGTACACTTTTCTTAATACACAAATTCTTAAAAGAAAAATATATATCCATAAAACTTATTTAAGTAGGTGTGGGAAACCCAATAGTTATTTATAGTAACGTAATGAGCCTCCTCATCATAGGTGTAATAAGAAATTATCACACTCTAATAAGGTTTCATTTTATGCACTAGACATTAACACACTTAATTAAGTTATTTACTATATTACTTTATTATCTTTAAATCATATCAAATTTTAATTTTCTTAATATTAATTTTTTAAAAAAGGTAATTAATAAATATATATTAAGAATAAAATTATAATATTCTCCCCTTTATAAAAATATTAATTATTGTATTTATAATAAAATTATAAATGATAAGAGAATAAAAATTATATTGTATCAGTTAAACCTTTATAAAACATTTTATCTAAAGATAATAAAAGTTTATTATTCGATCTTATAAGATTTTCAATATGGAAAGGTATTAGAAACTTATAATATATATAACACATATCTAATATAATTACATATTTAAAAACCTTACTAACATGAACGAGGAAATAAAGTTTGCAAAAAAAAAAGATGCCTAAATGATCTACAAAGTACTATGTTTTATTTGTTGATCTCAATTTTTTAAACTTTATGCTAACTTGTAATAGAGAAATGTGTTTTCTTTCACTATATACCAAATTGCATCAAAGAAAATCTTTATGGATTAAAAGTTATATCCCACTATATCTTATAAACCTATCAATATCTCAAGATACTTGAATGTGTCAAGAGATATAAGATCAAGGTCAAGGTGTATATATGCCTAACAATCTGTAGTATATTTAAGATTGACACAAATATTAAAATTTTTAGCCATGTTAATGTAAAATAATATATATAATTGAGAATAAGATGAAGATCATCAATATATAAATAATGCAGCCACATTATATAAAAGAAAATTGTATATAAAGTAAATATATAAACATCTCTAGTTAATAACATTAGATGACTTCAAAACACCCATACTACAAATATGTCCATAAAAAATGGCAAGGTGAAAGCCTTTAGTTAAAGGATTAACTAATATATGCTCAGTCAAAATATATTCCATTATAATATTTCTATATAAGTTCCTTTATGGTTAAATATTTAGCCTCCAAATGTTTAGATCATAGGATATTCTTACTGTTATTACTAAATAGCATTGTAGAAAGATTATTATTGTATAACTAGATAAGTCTAGCAACTGAATTAGCTACATAAAACTCAAAAATAAAATTTCTTAACCAAACTACCTATGGGGAAATTTATAATATGCAATTGACTCTTCTTTTATGTAATTATATAATCCTTTGCTTACAGAAGGTATCTCAACATCTGCTTAACTACATTTTAGTGGTCTCTACTGAGTTAGATAAATATTTACCTATCAATTTAACAATGAATACAATCTTCATTATAGTACACACCTGAGCATACATTAGGCTACCATCTATACTAAAATAAGAAATATTTTTCATGTTCTCTATTCGCATTTCATTCTTTAGACACTATTATAAAGATAATCTCTCAATAAGAGATCAATCTTATACAAGGTTTACAATTTTTCTTATTAAACCTTTGCAACACATAATATACACTCTTTAAGAAAGTCTTAATAAGTTTTGAGATCTATCTTAACGAATTTGAATACCAAGGAGAAAGTTTCACCAAGATCCTTCATGTTAAAATGTTTGGCTAATAGGTGCTTAATCTCATAAAACATGGTCAAGTTACTTGATGCAAGCAAGATATTATATACATATAAAAATAGAAAAATAATCTTGTTTCCGTAACTTTATAGTACAAACACCTTTCAAGTTTATTTTAATAGAGCCAAATAAGGTAATTAACTCATCAAATTTTAAGTACCACTGATAAAAAGCTTATTTTTATCCATATAATGATTTCTTTAATATACAAACTAGATAATTCTTATCATCTCCTTAAAACATTTCAGGTTGAATCATACAGACCTCCTAATAAATGTCTCCATTAAGAAAAATAGTTTTAACAACTATTGATGTAACTCCATATCATAATGAGCAAATTGTCATAATTACTCTAAATGCCTATTTAAAATTTATACCCTCTCTTTGAGTGAAACATTTGGTAACCAATTTGGCTTCAAATTACTGAATCTTACATTGAAAGTCCTTTTTAGTCTTATAATCACATTTTCAGCCAATAACTTTACATTTTAAAGGTAAATTAATAAATTGTCATTTGTGATTTTGCTTTATAAATTGCATTTCATCTTGCATTACATCCTACCATAAATTTACTTAAGGACTAGAAGCAAGATTCGAAAAAGAAATTAGATCAATAAGTTTAATACTATAATTATTCTCATTAAGATAAATAACATAATCAGATGATATAGTAGACCACCTCACTCTAATGGATCTTCTTAATTAAACTTATTCAACATGGTCTTGTGCCATAGGAACCTCATTATATGTATGTATTAGTTCAAATTCTTCTACTAGAGGGGTACAACATTATGTTCATGACTATCTAAGATAGTACACTGAGTTACTATCTATAAGTTTCCAAGGATTTAATAAATGAACATTTTTATTTAAAATTCCATATTTTCCAAATACACAACTTCATAATTAGATCCGATGTTCATAATTGATTTTTTTTAGTTAGTTTTAAACTTCAATCTTAAAGGTCTTAGATTTGTCAAGAACTTTTTCTTGATAAATATAAAAAATACATATCTATAATGAGAATAATCATCAGTGAAGTTAAAAAATATTTGAAATTACAAATGAATAAAGATTAAAAATATAAATATGAATAATTTTTAAAAATTAAATATATGAATTAACCTCTTTTTCTTTATTTTGGTCAACTTACCTCTACAACAATTAATACGTATCTTTAGATTATTAAAATCAAGAGCTGGAAAACTATTTTCTTTTATTAATCTTTCGAATCTTTCTTTAAAGAAGTGACCTAATTTTTTTATACTACAACATAAATATTTTTCTTTTTATCAAAGATCTTTTACTAATAATCCTTTTAACAATATATGAAGAAGCATATATTTCATCAGAAGGCACAGATTCTATATAAATTATATGATAAAAAATTATACCAACATTTTTTGTATTGAAAGATAACTATGTATTGAAGTTTTTATTATAAAACTATAACATTATTTATCCAAAATAGCTATAGAGATCAAGCTCCATCTAAAAGATAGTATATAGAATAAGTTATATAAGACAATTTTAGAATCACTATCAGGGTATAAACAAAAGACATCCATTTCTTCATTATTGTTAATAATCATTTGATAGTGTGTCATAACACTACACAAAATAACTGAACCTACAACTATAGCAGTGACAAGTCTAAGTCGATCCCACAGAGATTAATTCCAATTACTTTTCTAAATTATACGTATATGTAAAATAGGGGGATTTGGCTTAATGTAAATTAGAAAACAAAGTGAAATTAAAAACATAAAAGTAACTCACATTAAACAATAACAAAGTGATAAAATTGATGAATGGTTTGAAATTCTGTTCTTCTATTTAATCTCAGCGTACGCACAATTTCACAAGCATCATTGCATTTCGTATTCTTACCTCTCTTTATAATATTGATCGTGAATTAACAACAAGCTCTGTTAATCTCGATTTTTCCATAGGTCATATTTAATCAAGAAGAGCTGATTAATTAACCTATCTATCGGATAACCTGGAATAGGCTCTCTAAGTTTAATTGGACAGTCGCCTTATGAGTGAGAAAAATATACCAATTTAAGCAATAATCACAATAGTTCATATTATTTAACCTAGGTTATGTTATCCCTAATGATATAATACCATTAGTTGTCACAAACGAATTCAAACACGACTATTATGTATTGTATTCAAAGTTTTAGCAATAGGTTCTCATGAAAACCAATCCAATAGAGCATCCAAATCATTCTTACATAATACCCAATCAATAAACACAAGATAATGTAAACAATCTGAAAAGATGGAAGGAAAATGATACACAACAACTATATGCCTAAATGTTCTCCTCGATGTCGACTTCATCTCTGAACTAGCGTCGGGAAGGTTAGCCCTCCATCTTCTTCATCAATCTCTAAGAAAAACCCATGAATAGCCTCTGAGATGTCAAAAACTGAAGAGAGAATGAAGAAAATCGTGTCTGTTTCCAAGAATGTGTCCACTGTCACAACTTCATGGTTTGATGGTAAAAAACTAGGTTAAAATGGGACAAGTGGAAAGTCATGGGTGTGACTTGGTGTGTCACGACCATAACACAATTGTTATATGTATGACTTAGGTCTCGCAGCCATGATAAATTTGTTATGGCTACGAGACCTAAGTCATACACATAAATTTGTCATGGTTGTGAGACACATCTTATGGCTATGATTTTTGTCATTATTCATTCTTTTGAAATTTTCTTGTTTCATCTTTATTCTAGTCCTTCTCCTTCTTGCTCTATGAAGACAATAGAGTATGAATCTTGGGAATATGGCTTAACGAGTATGCTTTCGGCTCACCTTTACTGTAACACCCCACTCCCGCAAAACCCGAACCCGATATCGACAGTGATACCCGGATCCGTGCCCCGCGAGGGTGACGTGTCACATCACTTAACACATCACTTAACAAAACTCGGTACACTTTTTTTTTTGAAACACTTTACACTTATCACAT
>JANIIA010000008.1:39707893-39724858 GCA_027478495.1 Erythroxylum alaternifolium
GAATAGTCACTTGAATAAAGGTAGTGTTTAGATTTGCTTGAGGATTCTGAGCTTTCTGTATATGATTCATACTGATAAATTGAAGAGACTGTAGAGTCAGTATTATATTCAGATTCTACAGGTTCTAATTCATTTTCTAAACCAGAATTTAATATATTGATTTTTTCTTTAAATTTTGTATTTTTCTTATTTGGACATTCATTTGCATAATGTCCTTCTTCTTTACATATCCAATATCTACAATTCTTTTTTCTTTGTGGACAATCTGTTCTTTTAGGTTTAAATTCCCTATATTTTCTTTTTCTAAAATGTCGTTTATATGGTCTAAAAAGCCTTTGTTTATAATATCGTCTTGGATATTTTTTCCATTTATATTTTCGAAAAGTTTTACATTTTTTTTGTCTTTTAATAGATTTTGGATATCCATATTGTTGTGGTACGTCCGCATTTTTAGAACAGCAAATTTGAAGTTTATTATGCTTTAGTGTTTTTCTTAATTGACTTTCTAAATATTGTTCAGCTAAATATTGTTGGACGGTAGAAATAGCTCCTCCTAAGTTATTTGCTATTTCATTTTCACTTATTAATAGTTGAAACTTTTCTTCTACCTTTTGGCTAAAAGGATAAGGTAATTTTTGAATAAAGATGTGTGTATAAATTTCTTGTTCAGATCTTGCTAAATTATAATAATATTTTTTGAATTGACAAATATAATGTCCTAAATAACAGAGGTCATATATTATGCATATTATTTAGATGTTTTAATGCTGTTATTCTATCTGCATCTACTGTTTCTTGTTTATGATAACTGTAATCTTTTCCAATAAATTCTTTAAAAATTTCAATAGCTATTGCATGAAAAGTGGTATCAGAGCCAAAATCAGAAATAAAATCCTCAATTATAATAGTAAGACCATGGAAGACACTTTTATAGAAGATACAGCTCTTAATATTGAATATTTAGAAACTGTAGAAAGAAATATTCATAATCAATTAAATGATATTACTCAATTAATGCATAAATTAACCTTACATCAACAAATAAATCAAATAACCGATCAAGATGAAATTATACATGCTTACGAATCAGATGAAGAACTATTTGTCGAACAACCAGAAAGTAGTAAAGAAAGAGAAAATATAAAAAGGGAACATGTTAGTGGAGATAAAAGAAAAAAAGAGCATCAAGATCAAGACTTATATACGTGGCATTGGACTTCTGATGACTTTTTAAATAGACAAGGTTATTATAAAAAAGGACCAAAACTTAAAAAACGATGAATCTCAATTAAACTATGCTTAATATTTAAGCATTTACACATATTTAATTAACGAAACGAACAAAAAATGGATATATTGCTTTGTAAGATATAAAATAAAACAAACCTTTAACTTTTTTTCCCCTCCTTTTGTCTTTACCATGTTTATTCTACTTAATTGATCGGAATATAACCTTTTTTGGCTTTAGTTAATGTACCAGGACCATATAATCCACTTAAATATTTAATTGTTGCTCAAATGGCACTTTAAAAGGTTGCTGTTCTAAATCAATCTCTTTTACTTTGGCACTAAATATTACTTTAAAATTGTAAGTATACATAAATAGTTTTTGTTTTCTTGTTGAGAACTATATTAGCAATATTTTCTTTAAATTGGGTTGTTGATATACTAAAAAATAAAATTATAAAAATTGGTGAACAAATTTGGAAAAAAAACAACGAGGAATATGATGAAGAGAAGCAAATTTCCGTTTTAAATATTTCCGATATTTTGGAACAGTGAGATATTTAATTGCGGCTGATTGATCCAGAGGGGGGGGGGTTAAAATTCGGAGAGAGACTGCCCAAGATCCCTCTGATAGAATCTAGCATTGCATGTCTTTAAACGTTTTTTGAATGACCAAAATACCCCCAAAATCAGCAAGTTGTCTCTTTGTGGGCTGTCCACTAAACCTTTTAACTACGTGTTGTCATAAAAGAAACTCCCAAAACCCTAGCCACTCTGCACAAGGGTTTTAGGGAATCTGAGATCTGAACATAGAGAGTTGAAGAGCGAGCGAGAGAGCGAGGGGGAGAGACGAATAAGCATGGTTGCACACAAGGAAAAGAAGATCAAAATATCGGAAAAGGTCGATGAGGAGACCAACCAAGTCGACGAACAGCTTGTCCTCTCCATAGAGAAGCTCCAGGAGATCCAAGACGATCTCGAAAAGGTACTGTCTTTTACACTCTGTTTAGTTCTTTAGCTTTAGGCCTCAATTGGGTTGCTACGTATCCTTGAGATATTTTTTGTTATTGTGTTAAGTCTTTGTTTACGGTCTTTTTTGTTTCATCATAAATTTTAGCTGCATTGCTGTTTGACTGAATGTCTATTGGTTGCTGGCTGTTTTTGCTTGATGGTTCCGCTCACGGGAACTAAATTGTTGAATTTTGTGATTATTTGTTGTAGTCAATATTGAGAAATTAGGATGGATCAGATGCTGTGTGTGGTGAGATAAGAAGTAAATATTTGCGTATGATTTATTAAGTCAAGATCACGTAAAATTTATAATGTTATTGACACATAAAATATAATAAAGTATAAATCATAATTTATATTTTGTTGTGAAAATTGATATTTTTCTTGTCATTTTTTTGTGAATTGTTTTTGAAATTGTTATATCTCAACAATCTAAATGTCTAATTTTTAACGGTATTCACAGAACGTATTGAAAGAACTTTTTAACTATTGTAGAGAGAGTTAGACAAAAAGTGCTAGTTCTTTTGAAATCTTAGTGATTTAATTAAATAAAAATTTAATTGTAATTAAATATCAATTGTACTTGAGTAAGATATAATATCTTATATTAATCTTTAATTATTAAATATTTCATATTTCATCATAAAATTTATCAAATTTAATATTAAAATCAAACTTTATTAAAACATTTTTTCTCTCTTTAACCTATTCTTTGTATGCGACTCATTAAGTTCTTAAATATATCGACAATAAATATAAATTATAACCTTAAACTATATTTACGATTAGATAGATTGAACTCCTTTAATATATCTTTAATTCTCTAATTATATATTGATCACTCAATTATATACATATAGTTTATACTACATCTAATGACTAACGATTGAGCTATTATTGACTATAGTAGATAATTATAGTATAAAAAAATAACAATCTCTACAAGATACTTTGGAGATTTCAAGTCAAATGATCACTTATACAATTATCACAATAAGACTTTCTATATTCATATAAGTAATGTTTCAAACATAAATCTCATATAGGGTCAGTTTAGTGAATTTGTTCTTTAAGAAGCATACACATGTTTGTTTAAGTATCTCTATATTTTAGTTTATGAGACCGACTGTTTTCATAAAGAAAAATATAATGTGTAATATTTTTTTACATTCTATTAATGTTGAATTTTAATAAAATAATGATTATGAATAATTTAAGGATGATACATAAATATAATATAATTCTTATAATTACGATCTCATTTACAATAAATGCTTATCCCGATAACTTTATTATATACATTTAAATATGTATAAAATAAAGAATATCTTTAAATAATTATGTCATTAAATTCTAACCAACTGATTAGTAGGAGGACATAAGCTAACAATCAAACGGTTAGGTTTCCTTGAACTGTCTTGTTAAAGAATACTAGTTGGATTTGGTTATATCCATTCAATACATCTTCTAATTGGTTGTTCACTTATACCTTTTGTCCTAGTACTTCACGATTTCCAGATTCCATTTTGGGACATTTTAGCTGATAGAATGCATGTTTGTTGTGTTCTCAACATATGTCTGGCCATGTTATTGATATTCCACATTCACATTTTTAGTTATCTTTTATTTTCTGCTAGTTCCTTTAGAGACTTCATTGGTATATTGATTTTTTTTTGTCCAAGTTACTATAGTTTTCAATTAAGCTACTCATATTACTAAAAAAAGAGAATAAATAATGTAGGAAAAATAGAAAAATTATTAACTAGTAGCTAAAAGCACAAAATTAGGAAATATGATTGATATTAGGTTGCTGGAATATCAAGTTTCCAAGTTGAATTTTGGCTAGGAAATTTCAGATTTTGTACAGTTGGAATTTTAAGGTTTGATTGCTGGAAATTTAGGCTTAGGATTTTAGAGTTTAATATGGCTAAAATATAGGTTTGAGATGACTGGAATGTTGGTTAGGTTTTCTGGAATTTAGTAAGGAACACAAAGAATGGAAGGTAGGAAACTAGGAATCACTCTTAGTGTCTAAGTATCACTCTTAGAAAAAAAGTATTACATCTTCTAGTTGAAATCTCAAGTTTATAGAAAAATTTTAGATTGCTTCTTATTATTGAAGGACTGAGTACACATATATATAGAGTTCTTAGAACCCTTATTCTAGTAGAAAATGATTCATAACAAATTTAAATCATGTTCTAATAAAAATTTTATAAACCCTAAACAACTGGAGTAACATATGTGAAATAGATTAACATATTTAACTTACTACTACTTCTTATCTAAAAAGAATCCTAAAATAATCTAAATTTCAGCCCTTATCTTTTGTTGTCAACTCAATTCTTAATCTTCATCCCACCAAATTAAGACTTGTAGTTGGCTAATTTTTTCTCTTTTATTGACTTTAAGTTCTTTTGCATGAACAAAGTTATGTGATTTCATGATTAAAATGGAATTTTTAATGGAGTTAGACTTTATTACCCTATTTTCAATAAGTAGTACCTCTTCATGAAGAATTTAGGGGAATGTTGAAAGTTTAATTATTCATCATATAATTTTAAAATTTTGATTTATGTTTTTCTTTTAATGGGTGAAATTTTGTTAACATAAGTGGTATAATCACTAAATTTGGATGTTTTTAGATCAATGAAGAAGCAAGTGATAAGGTCTTGGAGGTAGAGCAGAAATATAACGAGATACGAAAGCCAGTGTATCAAAAGAGGAATGAGATCATCAAATCAATTCCAGATTTCTGGTTAACTGCTGTCAGTGATCTGTTCTAATCTGTTAAGATTAAGCAACATGTATTATTAACATTCTTAGTAGAATATGGCTTTTATGCTTTGATCATGGCGTTTTTTGCAGTTTTTAAGTCATCCTGTTCTTGGCACACTTTTGACAGAGGAGGATCAAAAGGTTAGGTTTATATTCTCATACACTCCAAAATACTACTGCAAGGTTCTGCAGATTTGCTAAAATTTCCTTTCCCCACTGCAATAATTATACTTGTCTGTTTAATCTATCTGTTAAATTTTAATCTTACTAAACGGTGAATACTTCTGCTACGAAAAAGGGTTGGGATAAGAAATGCTCAATTTTTCACGCTCTTGCTACAGTTAAGCGATCGTCCTCGGATAATTCGTACAACTCAAGGATAGCAATAATGTCCTAAAGCTCTTTGTAATGTTGTAAAGTTTGCTTAACTTTTTGCGCAATTTCATAATGTTCCTCGCCCACGATCTGAGGTTGTAGCATAGTTGATGTTGAATCTAAAGGATCCATTGTTGGATAGATACCTTCAGCGGCTAACCCTCTTGATAATACAGTAGTAGCATCTAAATGTGCAAATGTCGTAGCATTATGATTTTTAAATTTTCCTTGCTTGTTAATAGATATTCAAACACTTAAGCTCTTTGGAGGTGGAGGATTTCAAAGATCTGAAGTCGGGTTATTCTATAACATTTGTAAGCATCTTGTTAGATCTTTCATTCAGAAATCTTGGTTTTCAGTGGATGAATTGGGTCCTGACTGTATAGTCTTCCTTCAGAACTTTGAGCCGAACCGATATTTTGAGGATACAAAGCTTACAAAATCTTTCACCTTCCTTGATGAAGGATCAACAGAAATTACAGCAACAGAAATTAAGTGGAAAGAGGGAATGGTAAGTGCTTCTGATGTTGC
Source organism: Erythroxylum alaternifolium (assembly GCA_027478495.1). Classification (NCBI taxonomy): domain Eukaryota; kingdom Viridiplantae; phylum Streptophyta; class Magnoliopsida; order Malpighiales; family Erythroxylaceae; genus Erythroxylum; species Erythroxylum alaternifolium. Next base: position 39,713,816 of record JANIIA010000008.1, read on the forward strand.
GGCAAAAGAAACTTTGGTTTCTATTCTTGCTTGATATTGCTGTTGTTTCTGGACTATATGCTTTGGTTCTTTTCCATTCTTGCTTGATATTAATGTTGTTTCCGGACCTTATGAAGGGTCTGCCTAATGGAATTAATCATGGGAAGAAACGAAAGAATAGGCTTTTGGCTGAGGAAAGGTTGGTTTTTCTTGACTTGTTACCTACTCTCTCTCCATTTTCTCAATAATTGTGTATGAAAATACATCACTTTTGTTTCAGGAATTCGTTGTGTTATGGGTAATTCAATAGCTGCTGAATACTTTCTGTTTCTAATAACAATCCTAGTTCATGGTAAACTGCTCTCAAATTTTGTTTCCAAAGAACCAATGGTTGCTTTTGTATATCTAGGTGAAGTCCAAGGCTGCAGATTAAACATGTTTCATATTCCAAATAAGTTAATCACCTCCATAAATTATACTCATTTTCATTAATGCAAACATCATTTGGAGGTTGTGGAAGATAAACTCTGTCTTGAAGGTCTTAAATATTTTTGCCTCTTTTGAATCTTCCATTTTTAATTTATCTGTAGACATTATTTTGTATACAAGATTTTGTTTTGACTCTAGGATATTGAATTTCTCATATCTTCACTAACAATAGGGTGACCTTTAAACGTAAGAATGAGATTGCTGTATTTTGACTTGACAGGTTCAAATCATTGGAACTGTCTTTCTGCAAACTTATTGGGAATGCTGTGTGAATCTGACCTTGATCTCAATTCCTAAATGTGGATTTTGTGCAATACGACTCCCTGTTCCATGTATTTGCATTTGTGGGTTAACTTGCCCCTGCATTTGTCTCCTTAATGCAGCTTCTTTAGCTGGTTTAGCAACACTCAGCAGAAAAGTTTAATAGATGAAATACAGGATGAGGTGAGTTGCTTATGCATGTGGAGATTGCTCTAAATTCTTATTTTCTTCTTTGAGATGACGTAAATGATTACTTCTTTAGTGAAGCTGCTGATCTTTCCTTGAAAATTTCAGGTTGCAGATATAATCAAGGAGGACTTATGGCCCAATCCACTCTCTTACTTCAACAGCGTAATATTTCTTGTGATTTAACTTTCCCATTTTGTTTTGCAGTAAAGTTAGCCTGAATGTGATTGACTATATTCAACTTGTCCAATGCAGGATCCTGATGAAGAGGATTCTGATGGTGATGAAGGCGACGACTTGGTATATGACTTGTATTAATATGAGCCATGCAAATAGTTTCACATGCCAGTGCTTAGCTTTTCATTTTTAAATTCTTCACTGTTACTACCAGAGAAGAAAATCCCATTTGTTTCAGTTCCTTGGTGTTCTGATACTTGGGCAGTAATGATTGCAAATTTAATTAAAGGTTCATTCAGTATTTAGCTTAGAGTGTTGTTAATTTTTTCTTTCTGGAAGTAAAGATATTTATGGGTAGAGATACGATCCTTTTTGGTGCTTTCTATTTTTTGTTAAAGTTGCTGAGGTTGCAGAGGAAACAAAGGAGAACATGCTGATTGAAACATAGTACATTCAAACTTCTCTACAACATAACAGTCTTAGTTGCAATTAACACTTTGACTTGCTCCCAACGTATTTGTGGGATAACCTTAAAACAAATTACTTGCATGGTGCTGAATACAAACTAGTTGGACACCTATGATTAGATTTTGATATGGATTGTCACGTGTACTCCGTGCTACTCTACCGAGGCTCGATGTTTTTCATTGTCAATCACGCATTTTAAGTGTAAAATTAGTTAAATTGTTTTGGTGTTTCTGTGGCAGTAATGAAGTTTTTTGGGATGTTGAAGGTTAGATTTGGCATTGTTGTCTACTTAAAAACATGCCTAAATGCTTTCTGGATAGACTTTATTGAATTAAATATAGTGCCTGATGATCTGTTTGAATGGCTATGTTAACCGCACTTGCATATATAACATTTACAACTAGTCTGAAGGCATTTAACTGTCTATGACTTTTATTTCTATTGTATAATAGCATGATAAAGATGGGGATGACTCTGAAGAGGATGATGACGAAGACGATGACGACGGAGAAGGAGATGAGGAAGATGATGAGGATGCAGAGGAATGAATTCTTCTTTCATGATATTATTTATGTCACCTTGCACTTGGTGAATAACTTCTTGCGTAAAGTGGTCTTCAAAGGTCGCTGAAGTACAAGGTGATATGGAGGATAACTGATAACTTATAATAGCTATCTCAACTTTGTAGGCGACTGTAGGCGACTGACTAAACTGCAGTTGGTTGTTCTGGTTTTGACTTGCTTCTATTTCATTCAAGGCTTTTCTTTCCTGATCTTCGCTTGGTTTTTGCGGTTTTTCCCAATAGGCAGTCTTTCTGAAGGAAAGTGTTGTGTTGGGATACAATACATTTACTTTCTTTTGTGATGGGAAAGAGTAGAAATATAGTAATGTGATATAAATTTAATCTGGACATAACTATTTAATATGTCCATGAGTCTGGATATTACTTTGCAGCATGTAATGGCTGTCTTTGTATTAGTTTAATTTATTGTGCCCGTAGTCCTTTAGGTTTGTTGCTAGTGATCCACAGCTACACCTTTTGGTACTGAAAATCAAGTGTTTGAGCTCATATAGGTCATGGGTTGAAAACTGAAATTAGGGGCTAGTCTTCTTGTTCCTTAATTGGTCGGTCAGAGTGGTCAGGTTGTCACTTACCGGTTGCAGGTTTGAAGCTAACTTGTTAGAATAAGATTCATTCAGAATGAAACGAAAGTCTTTTGACTAGTATTTACTTGTTTGTCCAAGTACCACCTTCAAAACAGCGACCAATGGCAACGTAGTATTAATACCCTGATAGGTACATCCACATTGGAGGTTCTGAGCCTGTGCTGTTACTCTTCAGCCTATACAATGCATTTATGGAATTCTGTTTCGTATCAATAACTTTCTGTGTTTGCTAAGGCTTTCTGGCGTTCCATTCTGGTTTTGTTCCTTTTTTAGCCCTTTTCAACTTATGATTAATATATAGTCTAAGATTAATCAGTGGGAAGTGGTATTGTTGCTTGTAGTAAATGGGACTGGATTAGTATTTTTAGGAGTTTTCAGAGAACGAGTCATAGTTTTTCTAATATTCATATTAGCACCTGGCAAGTCAACTTGCTTTGCTTACCTACTGATCAATCGGGTTTGTTCCGTCGTTACTGTTTTCACCTGAAGTAGGCAACAAGAAATGAATAATTCTTGGTTCGTGGAAAGTCTTCTGTCTGATTGCAATTACCGAATAATTTACAAATTGAAAAGAGTACAAGCGTTTCTCGGCGTAAGTAAGTTAAATATGTCAATCTGAAAAATGCCAGACTATGAACAAATTGAAGTCCATTGGAGACCAGGTTTCTGTATGCTTTAAGGCTTGGATGTAGCCTAAGCTTCAAATTAATGGGTCTGTAAATTAATTATTCCCAAAAGGTCAATCTTTGCAATTTAGATTTAAGGATAGAAGCGATTATTTTTTATAATTTTATTAATTTATCATATTTACATATAATTAAATATATTAGTATATTTGATATATAATATTAGCTTATTTTATTAAAATTAAAGAAATTATTTTATTAATTATTTATAATTATTTTTGTTTATTATATAATGACACCAATAAATAAGTTAATAAATTTCATAATCTTTTTATAATTTATAATTTTATAGATAATATGAATGCTATTTGTGATTAATATATAAAATTATATTTTTTATCATAATAATATGCTATGTTATGTCCTTTTTGAAAAGTTAAATTTTATAAATAATCAGAAAAGGCCCATGGCCACACAGATGGTCCAATGCACAAAAGAATCCATACCACCAAGGGCACAGACCACACAGCTTGGGTAAACTACTTGTCCTCTTAACTAATATTAATTTGTAATGTTAACATTAGTGATTAACAATATATTAATTTATCTTAATAATTAATATGTATATTAACCATTTTAACATTATATTCAATTAATTCGTTCATTAAACTTTTATTTTATTATGATTTATTTTTATTGATATTAAATTATTATTTTTACATATCATTATTTACGTTAAATAGTACAATAATATTTAGTACTCATTATCAACTTATTTTATTACTAATTAGTAAATATAATTGATCATATTTTATTAATAATTAATAATATATTTATTAGTTTATATAACAATAAATTAAATATTTTATTACATTTTTATTTATTATCTAATAATATTAAGAAGTAAGATATTTTTATAATATTCAAAATTTGAGTGTTTAAATCTTAGTGTTAAGGAATTCATCATGCCTCGTTAGTTCACTAGATACAATACCAATGTCGAATAATTACTGTTAATAAACTATTTATAAATTTTTATTTTTATTTATTTAGAAAAGAAAGATCAGAAAATAAGAATAATATAATTATGACATAATTATATATTAATTATAAGATAGTAATTATCTCATTTATTATTATAGTTATATAATAAAATAAGAAATAATGAAAGACTTATTCTGATATCATTTTAAACTAATTAATATTCTAATAACTACTTTAAAATATTTTAGTTTATTAAAAATGAATTAAACATTACATATTAAATAATACTTTTGGTATCAGTAGTGAAATGTAAATATGGTAACTTATTTATTAAACATATAATTCAATTAATTTATTAGTTATTTATAAATTTAATGAGAAACTTAATGTATTATCATATAAAATAAAAATAATAATTAACTATTAAAAATGTTTTTAAGTAATATTATATAATATATTTTAATATAAGTAATGATATATAAATATATTAAATTAATAATTCAATAAAATTATTAAATCAATATACTTATATACCTTTTTCTGTAATTTATTCATTCTTATTTATTCTTTTATGACGTGGTTTTTAATGTGAAGTGTCACCTACAAATTGTCACTCAAATAGGAGTTAATAAAATAATTTAATAAAATATTTTTTAATTTTTTAATAGAAAGATTTTTGTCTTTTACTCAATGTTATGAATAACGTACCAGCATTGGTATCGAATTTGATTATGATATGGTAGTATACCCATTCCGGTTAATATATGGTACCATTTCAATTAATTTTTAAAATTAAAAAATAATCCTTGAATTTTTTAAAATTATAAAATAGTCCCTCAATATATAGTACTATATAATTTATAATTTTATATCAACTATATCTCCAAAAAACATAACAATAGAAATTTGAAATAACAACAATTTATTTATTTCTATTAATATTACTTTTTACATATTTAACATATAAGCAATAACCACAATTAATATAGAAAAAGATCATTTAATTATTAAACAATATAAAATTAAGGATAATATTGTTACAATTTTATCATATAATAAATAATAATTATATCAAAATATCAAATAAAAAGAATAACAAAGTTCAATCACTCTCTAAGTATTACAACAAGAGTTCGTTATAAGGAAACAACCAATTAGAAGTGAAACCTGAAACAAAAATATTTACAGTTACATTTATATTGCATATATAAAATTTAACACATGAATCAATCATAAATGAAATTAAAAGGATGAAAGAAATGAAAACCGGGAACATTAAATATAAGTGAAATTAAAAGAAGAGAAGAAATGAAAACCTAAAACTTCATTAAATCGAATATCTGCTCAAATTGCATTGACGTCAATTCTCATTTAGTACAAAATTCTTATTATTGGCAGGAGTCTTATTATTACTATCATTTAATTGCACCAAATGACATGTCAATATTTTTCCATTCAAGATTATCTTTCAAATCACTCTCATTTATTAAACTCGATTCCTCATAAACCTAATTTGCCAAAAGATCGATATGGTCAAGGAAAATTAAATTTATAAAATTACTTATTCTATTAAGAGTCTTAGTAAATAAATAAAATTATATTATTAAGAAATTACAAGAAATTATATTCAACTTAATAATGATAATAACATACTTTTCTTGAATCTTTAAATTGTATCAAATAAAATACAAAGTTGTTCAATCTTTTACGTTTAATTTATTCATTTTCTTGTAATGGATGAATTTAAATATGTTCCAATTCTTTTCACACTATGTTTGCACTCACACATTGACTCAAAATTTGAATTGCAATCCTTTATAATTCTAGAATACTATTTTTGAATTAACCCACCAAGCAACTGTAAGATAATAATAATATAAATAAAATAAAGAGATGATTAATTTTCAATAAGTAACAAAAGTGAAAAATATATACCTGAATTAATTTTGTCTCTTTGATCAATAGCAATAAGTATCCCAAAGTCCCCGAAGCATCCTTATAAATCTCCATTTTTGAGCTTAGGAGATCCTTCATCACTTTATAGGCAATAATTGTTGTAATAGTTAATAACACTCTCCTATTAACTTCAATTTTCTTTGCAAAACTTGTTCTGAAATAGGCACTATGATTCAAAAATGGCTCAGCTGTAAACAATAGAGAGTAAAATTACCTTTTCCATCTCTCATTGATAAGGTGTATACAAAGAAGGTCTATTTTTCAAATTGGCCTTGATTGCTTGATTTGCTCTCTTCATGACATCATTAAAAAAACGCTTTGTTGTCTTCTTATCACTATTAGCTAGATGAAATACTAATAGGTGTGAATTGCATCATGTTTTAGGGCTTAATTTGTTACATATTAAGTGTTAATTTGAGTGATTAGTATGTGTTTAGGTTAGAATTATGTTAGTTTGTGTATTTTAAGTGTTTTTATGGGTTAGTATAAGTCTTTGAGCTTAAATATTATATTTTTTGAGATACTTTGATGCGTTTGTTAGTGTTTCAGGGTCAACATCGAAGAACAAAGAAATTTTGGAGACGTTCGGTCTGAAACAACGGCCCACGATTATGGCACAATAGGCCACGATCATGACAGAAGCATGAGAGCCAGCCCACGATCGTGGTATTTGGGCCACGATCATGACAAAAGACTATGCCACAGCCTACAATTGTTGCTTGATTGCCACCATCATGACAGAAAGCTTTGATGCAGGCCACAATTGTTGTATGCAGGGTCGCGATCGTGCCCTGCGTCAGGCAGATGCTCAAACAAGAGAAAACGTCAAGTTTTGAGGGCTTTTTTGGACTTTTTTGACCCTAGAAAAATTGTAGAGCTGCTCAGACATAAAAAGTATTTAAAGAACAAGAAGAACACAAGAGAGGGAGCTTTTTCATCATCCACAATTTCAAAACCCTAGAGAGTTTTATCGAGAGATTGAGAAAGAAACGAAGGAAGAGAGACATGGAGAAGAAGCCTACGCGAAGTATTTCCCAAAACAGGAGGTTTCTCGTCGTTGCTACGTCCGTCATCCATTTCGAGTCTATTTTTGGTTTAGTTTCAATTTTATGATTGTATAGAATTTGGGATAGCCATTGATGATAGAGTTGTTGAATGTTGAGGATTGTCTAAACTCACGTTCGGGATATTTTATCTTTGATATTGATGAAATTTGATTGTTACATTTTTATTGGATTTCTTGTGATTTAAATTTTACACTTGCATAATTCAATGATAAATTGAGAGGGTGAATCTAGTGAAAAATCCTTAAATTGGGCTAATGAAAGTTAGGTAATTTAATAGAACAAGAATTAAATCAAACCGGTAAATTTGTGTAAAGAGAGATCTTGCATAGGTTTTCAATAGTTTTTTGGATAACTTCAGATCTAATTTAGGTTTTAGATAGATTGTGAATCGAGAGATTGCAATTCCCATAATCTAATTAAGGTGTATAAATTAGGATTAATGGTTATAACTCAAAAGAGAGTAATCAACCTTAGGATAGTCGGTAATCCAGTAAATTCATAATCAGTTAGGTTTCATTAAAGTTAGATAAAATTCTCCTTTCTCTCAATTGGTATTTCCTAGGTTGATTCTTGATTGGGTATTGCATATGTTATTTTTTTATATTTTCGAATTTGATTCTTAGAATTGATTGTGTGATTGAAATAATTTCTTACTTTAGATTTGTTCATTTCGAGTTGTTGCAAATTATTTTTAGCCTTAGATTTTAGGATTAGATTAACCTTACAACTTAGGTACTACACGAATGACCCGTGCACTTGTGGAATATGGTTAAATTATTAAAGATTTTTCATATCAGAAACTTGTGATCAAGTTTTGACACCGTTACTGGGAAGGCGATTAGTTTAGTTCTATAGTTTAAGGCGTTTAGTTCAGTTTTTAATTTTTGTTTTTGTTCTTTCCTTTTTTATTTCAGAAATCATGCTCTTGCATGAATACAAGAGTAACGAGAGGTTTGAGTTGGGCAGCTGAAACTTTAGACTTAGACATCACTCAACTAGAGTGAACCATTAGGAAAGCTCTGCGTGAAGAAGAAGAGGAAATTGTGAAATCAACAATGGCTAAGGAATTTCAGCAGAATATAGACCACGGAGCTAACTAAGTACGTCAACGACGAACCCTTATGGATTTTTTGAGGTCAGGGTTCAATGTGGCCAACCAAGGAGTAGCTAGGCTGCCCATTTAAGTAGCCTCCTTTGAAATTAAACTAGCCCTCTTAAATATGCTTCAACAGAATGTGCAATTTTACAGATTAGCAAACAAAGACCCCATGTGCACATAATGAACTTTCTTGAAATCTGTGATACCTTTCAGTACCATTAGATGTTGGAGGATGCGGTACGAATTAGGCTTTTCCCTTTTACCTTTAGAGATACAGCAAAGGCTTGGTACCATTCCTTTAGCCCAGCCAATGTCACGACGTGGGATCAACTAGTTCGTGCTTCCTTAGATAAGTATTTCCCTTTGACTAAAACCACTAAGATCATAAAGGAAATTACCAATTTCTAGCAAGGTGATGGAGAATCAATCTATGAAGCTTGGGAGAGATATAAGGATTTGCAACAAAAGTGCCCACACCACAACTTACCCAAGGAATTCCTGTTGCAAACATTTTATAATAGAGTAAGCCCACTGACAAGAGGCACGATTGACGCAGCTTCAGGAGGATCACTAATGAGGAAGATAGTTGATGAAGTGGAAGAGCTAATAGAGGAGATGGCGAGTAACAGCTGCCTCTGGACGAATGAGCGGAGTAGACAGATTACTTCATTTCAAGAGCAAAAAGGAATTGTGGTTGTTAATCAAATGACTGAAATGCAAGCAAAAATTGAAAACTTGATGCGACAGCTCAACAACATGAAGGCTTCGTCCTCAACGTAGGTGAAAGCCATACAACTAAAGTGTGAACTATGTGGACAGATGGACAATGATACCGTGGACTGTTACTTGATGAAGGAAGACAATTCGGAGCAAGTAAATTATATAGGGGCGTAATATGAATGAGGAGGGGGTAACAATCCCTACTCTGACACCTATAACCCTAGGTGGAAGAATCACCCTAACTTCTCTTAGACAAATAATGCTGGAGGATAGTTCAGGCCACAAGGATAAGCAAGCTTCCAACAAGATAAACCAAGCTAGATGGAATCTACGTTGGATAAGATTTTGGATAAAATTGGAGGCATGGAGGATGCATATAGGAGACTTGAAAGCAAATTCAAACAAGTAACAAAGAACCATGCCTTGTCAATACACAATCTGGAAGTCCAACTAGGCCAACTAGCAGAGGCAATGTCTATTCGGAATGTAGGAACCCTTCTAAGCAATACCGAGTCTAACCCAAAAGAATGGATCATAGCTATCATTCAGACCCACGAGAAGGAACCTGAAGATGTGAAGGAAGATGGAGATAAAGGAGAAGGAAAGGTAATTGTGGAATTCTTTAAAGTGAGCTTGAAATTGAGTCAATTGAAGAACCTCTTTATGAATTTCCATACCATATTCTAGCTCAGCGGAAGTCAATTTTAAGTAGGGCGATAAGGAATTCTAAGGAGGTTGAATCAAATAGGGTTAAGAATATAAAGAAACAACTACAAACGAGGCTCACCCTAAAGGAATCAGTCCAGAAGAAGGTTAAGGAGCTTATCGAAGAAGAAACCCCTTACATAGCACAGAAGAAAGAGGACCCAAGGGATTTTTTCATTCCTTGCAATACTAATGGAGTTAATATAGATAGGGCATTCGCAGATTTAGGCGCGAGTATCAATATGATGCCCTATACTTTTAGTATAAAATTAGGGTCAAGAGAGTTAGCACCCACAAAGATGTTAGTGAAGATGGTCGACAGAACAGTTAATCAACCGAAGGGGATTATTAAGGATGTGCACGTACAAATTGATAAATTTACCTTTCCTATAGGCTTCTATATATTAGATATTGGAGAAGATGTGGAAACTCATATGCTTCTTGAACGACCGTTCCTGGCCACTGCTCATTCAATAATTGACGTTGATGGGGTGAACTAACTCTGAGAGTAGGAAAGAAGCAATTAACCTTTAAGGTGTCAAAGAAAAATGACTGTTCTCCTTTACCCTCAATAGATATCAAGGAACCTGAGCCTTGAGGAGAATGGGAACATATTGAGGATCTTGGGAATGCGTTCAAAAAGAAATGATCACATAGAAGAAGGTGAAAGAAGGAGAATCATAAGGAAGGTGGAAACTATAGCATGGTAGCTCCTGTACAGATTGTAAGATTAGTGACTCCACTACCATTGCACAATTCATTCGAACTACTGTGAACTAAAAAGAGCATCGAGCTACCAACGTTAAAAGAAGTGCCGCATGGGAGGCAACCCATGAAATTTATTTCCTTTGATTGTTTTTGTTAGAAAGTTTGAATTTCGTAGTTAGGATATTTTTTTTCCAAATAAAATCGAGAAGGAATAAGACTTTGAGATAAATTGGATGATTGATCAAGTAAGCAAAAGAGAGGTGAAAGGATAGAAAAAAGAATTGAGAAGTGATTTCGAAAAAAAATGTGAAAAGAACAAAAGAAGAGAAATGAAGAATCGGTGGAAAATTGCAGGCTACGATCATGGGCAGAAAAGGGAAACACACAAATTTTAAAGGAAAATTTACCATTTTACCCATTAACCACCTATATATTCATTTCTAACTTCACT
>JANIIA010000008.1:39799445-39814070 GCA_027478495.1 Erythroxylum alaternifolium
AAATTTACCATTTTACCCATTAACCACCTATATATTCATTTCTAACTTCACTTTTTCATTCACTTTCACTTTTACTTTATCTCTCTAGATTTGAAGCTTACAAATGCTCTCACATCTCTCTAAAAAATATCAAACTTCCAAATTTCTTCCAAACTCTAACTATTCACAAGCAATTATGTCGCGCATTAAGCAATCAGCTAGACGGGAGCAATCATCAGGATGAAATCAAGTTTCGAGACGAGGGAGAAGAAACAAAGCAACAGACTTCGAAGCACCCTTCCCGATCTACACAGAGGAGGAAGGTATTCGTTTCCAATCCTTAAATGCCAGATAAATAGTAGTTCCTAAATATTTTGATTTTGAAATGCTCGATAGGTTAGAATTGCGCAATAGGGTAGAGAACTTAGTTGAATGAATCCAGTGGGCCAAATTTATACATTTCCAATTTCCTGTCTACCAGGAGCTCACTTTGAAATTTTTCACTTCCCTGACCTATGAACATAGGAACCCCAAGGAAATGTGGTTTAGGTTGTAGGGATGAGCTTATGAACTGAACATGGAAATCATGTGTGATATGTGTGGGTTCCCCAAATCTTCCATTATCGATCAACATGACGATTTTATCCTTCTTGCTATTAGAACAAGCTCACTAGAATAGAGCAATTTCATGCCAAAAATGCCCACATCAACATAATAAGGACCCACGAGCATTTGTTGCTACATAAATTCATGTGTCAGTTGGTTTTTGATAAATCAGAAACCAACAAGTGCTCCATAAAAGAACTTTTTATATTGTGTTGTATAGACCACAACATTCTAGTGTGGACCACCATACATGTGCTAAACGCTATTATTGCAACTTCGCGCAAGAGGAGTAACAATTTAGGTATAGGGTACCTAGTTTTTTCCATTGCTGAATATTATGGCGTGGATTGTAGTGGGTTAACTATCCATCTCCCTGACTTCCTAAATCATCATCATTTATGGAGGGCTGAAATTCTTAAGTCGCACAATATGGAACTCCGGGATATCAGCCAGAAGACATATCTTAACATTAAGGTCAGTCAGGTGAGTTCGAGTTCAGCACCGCCTTAGCAAGTAGAAGAGGAATCAACTAGTGAAGAGATCGAGGAAGAAGAAGAGACAGAAGAAATGGGATGGAAGAAAGTTCTGGACACAATCTCCGCAAACAACACGGTGATTATAGATCAACTAGTAGGGAACTCCAGAATGATGAGGGAAATGGCCCAAACTCAACGACGTCAGAGCTAGGATATACGTCGTATCCATTGATATCTTGAGGTTCAAGGCGTTCAATTGTCAACTCCAACACCATCCCCACCTCCATCTCTATAAGACTTTTTCTAACCCCCTTTCCTTTTCAAAGTAGTCTTCATCTTTATTTTTATTTTATGTTTTACTTTAATTTATGTTTCTTCTTTTCTTATGTGCTTGTTTGTTCCCTTCTCACATTGAGGACCATATGTTGTTCAAATGTGGGGAGGTTTATGTGTTTTGCTTTGAATGTGATTTTGCATATTGTATGATAGTTTTTAGGTTGCATTTTGTGAATTATTTGAATTTGTCAATGGCTTAGATGGATTGAAATTAATTTAATTTTGAACATAGTCTATTAGGTTGTGAAGAATCATTAGCTCACAAAAATTAGTGAATTAGGGTCTTGGGATAAATATACAACTTAATTAGGATTTAGTGTAAGTTTTTCACCCTTTAAATTGTCCCATTCATTCATAATTTGAGGCCTTTTAACTTGAGTAACTTTAATAGTATTTTTCATGGAAACAAGTAGCTAAAACAACAAGCTAGGCAATAAAAAAATTAAAAAATGTTTGTTAAACAAATAACTATTATGTTGGCCTTCGGGTTATGAATAGAGCTAGTAGCTAGTTAAGAATGTGATATAGCTGAGTAACTAGATCAAGACGCATCACAAATGTGTGCCTTTGTGTAAAACACTATAATGACGTTCTAACCAAGCAGCTTAATAAAAACATGACTTAGTCGAGTAACCGGATCGACATTCATTGCTAATGTTTGCTTCTACGTAAAAAGACTAAGTCCATGTTCAATAAATAAATAAATAAAAGTGTTTTCTAATAGAAAACCTACTGAACTTGTAACAGCTTGATTTTTCATGAAAACGTACTTAGGAGTAGTTATAAAGTCTGAATGGCCAAAGAATTATTAATGTGTGTATACGATTGAAAAGGATAAATAAATTAACACTTAGATCTCGATTAATTTGTATATTTAGTTCAAATCCCCTAGACGCAGATTTTGCATATTAATGATTTGATATAACTTGAATGATTATGTTTAAGATTAAATTTATTTCATGAAGTTGAAGCCATTATCTCATTACTGCATTGTGTGTTGTTTGTTTGTTGTTTTATTTGCTTGAGGACAAGCAAACGCTTAAGTGTGGGGATGTTGATAGGTGTAAATTGAATCATGTTTTAAGGCTTAGTTTGTTACGTCTTAAGTGTTAATTTGACTGATTAGTATGTGTTTAGCTTAGAATTATGTTAGTTTGTGTGTTTAAGTGTTTTTATGGGTTAGTATAAGTCTTTGACCTTAAATATTATGTTTTTTGAGGTACCTTGATATGTTTGTTAGTGTTTCAAGGTCAACATCGAAGAACGAAGAAGTTTTGGAGACGTTCGGGTCGAAACAACGACCCACGATCGTGACACAATCATGACAAAAGCACGGGAGCTAGCCAACAATCTTGGCATTTGACCCTCGATTGTGACGGAAGACTATGCCATAACCCACGATCAATCAGGCCTAGCCTAGATTGAAAGGTTGCCCTAGCCGACAATGATCCTAATCATCATCAATGATGATTCGAAATCATATGTCAATTCCTACAGAGCAGAGTGTGTTTGCTCTGTTGATTACAGGGGGCATACATCCTAAATCGGGGCATGATTGCCATGATTGTGACAGAAAGGTTTAATGCAGGCCACGATCATGGATAGCAGGCCCATAATTGTGGCATGCATTATGTAGACACATAAACAAAAGAAAACGTCAAGTTTTGAGGGATTTTTTAAACCTTTTCGACCCCAAAAAAGTCTTCGGGTTGCTCAAGACACAAAAGGTATTTAAAGAACAAGAAGAACACAAGAGAGGGAGCTTTTGCATTAGCCACAATTTCGAAACCCTAGAGAGTTTTATCAAGAGATTGAGAAAGAAATGAAGGAAGAGAGACATGGAGAAGAAGCCTACACGAAGTACTTCCCAGAACAGGAGGTTTCTCACCGTTGTTGCCTTCGTCATCAATTATGAAGTCTATTTCTGGTTTAGTTTCAATTTTTTGAATGTATAGAATTTAGAATGGCCGTTGATGATAGAATTGTTGACTATTAAGGATTGTCTAAAGTCACCTTTGGGATATTTTATCTTTTGATATTTGAATGTTGAGGATTGTCTAAAGGTCACCTTTGGGATATTTTATCTTTGATATTAATGAAATTTGATTGTTGCATTTTTATTGGATTTCTTATGGTTTAAATTCTGCACTTGCATAATTCGGTGATAAATTGAGAGGGTGAACCAAGTGAAAAATCATTAAATTGGGCTAACGATAGTTAAGTAATTTAATAGAACAAGAATTAAAGCAAACCGGTAAATTTGTGTAAAGAGAGATCTTGCATAGGTTTTCGGTAGTTTTTTGGGCAACTTAAGATCTAATTTAGGTTTTGGATAGATTGTGAATTTAGAGATTGCGATTCCCATAATCTGATTAGGGTTTATAAATTAGGGTTAATAGTTATAACTCGAGAGAGAGTAATCAACTCTGTGATTGTTTAGAACTGATAATCCAGTAAATTCATAATTAGTTAGGTTTCATCAAAGTCGAATAAAATTACCTTTTTTCTCAATTGGTAGTTCATAGGTTGATTCTTGATTGGGTGTTGCATCTGCTATTTTGTTTATATTTTCAAATTTGATTCTTAGAATTAATTGCGTGATTGAAATAATTTCTTGTTTTAGTTTTGTTCATTTTGAGTTATTGTGAATTGTTTTCAGCCTTAGATTTTAGGATTAGATTAACCCTCCTTATGGGATCGATAGCTTAGGTACTACGTGAATGACTCGTGCACTTTCGAAATATTGAGGTTAAATTATTAAAGCTTTTTCATATTGGAAACCTGCGATCAAGTACCCACACCAAAGACTCATAAACTTGGATGGAAATTTGACATTGGGAACAAAATTTATGATCTTTAAATATAATTATAGAAACCTAAAATCCAGCATTAGACCTAGCATGCTAAGATGCAACTCATTTATCACTTGTAATCATTTGCCTCAACTCCTTTTTTATCAAAATAAAATAATAAAGTGATAAGAAATTAGTTGCAAATCTTGTAAGAGTAAGACACCATCAATTCCTACTATTGGTGAATTTGTTTCTCATTAAATTTAGGACCCATGCACAATTATAAACTTTGCAATCTTCTTCTAACTACTTTATAAGTAAAATCATTGTTAATAATGAATTGAACAATATTTTCTGACCTAACTTCATTAACAACTTCGTCAAATATTTGAAACAAAGTATTAGTTTTCCTAATAAGGGCAGATGATCAATAGACTTCAAAAACATTATTCCTTAAACCAAAAAATTACTAATAGACTCATGTCTTCCATTTGACCAACTATCATATATGATTGAACACCTATCAATAGCCAAAGTCATTTTTCTTTCATCCAAATAACTTTTTATTTCATAAATAGAGCTGCTCAGAAGCTTACCTCTATATTATCAATTGAAGGAGCTTTGTATCATGGATTGTAAGAGGCAGTAACATCGATCATAGGTTGATAATAATAAGATTGGGCAATATTAAACGCTATACATAAATTATACTACCATCTAGCCATTACCATGTCCACATTACAAGTCGCTTTTCTAGATTGTAAGGCATTACGAACTGAAGGTTAAGTTCTAAGAGTTGTTTGTAGTGCAAAAAAAGTTAAACATATGTCTTCCTTTTTTCTTAACATCAATTGCAACATTCCTTTCTTGTTAAGTAGGAATACTAACACCATCAACATCTCCACTATTATCTTGACGACTAATAAGAACTTGCACTACTAATTTCATAGTTCAGACTTTGCTTTCCATCTTTCTTATGATGATACTCTTTAAGCAGTCTTCATCTTCAATTTTATCGTTCAAAAGGACCTAAAAGAATTCTTTTCGACAAAGTACTAAATAGGATATATGATTGGTCTTGTAATCGTGGTTACATAAATGCTTTTCATGTAATATTTTTAACTAGAGGTACACAAAAATTAGTAGAATTGACTCATTTTTTGATAAGAGAGGGCTTGATGGACTATTTCACATCATGGCTCACTCTCTTACAAGTTTTCACATCACTTTTGACCCCAACTAAATGCTTCTTTAATTTGATGATTCCCCTACCTTTTAAATGCTTGTTACATTACAAACAATAGTATGGTTCTTTATTCTAGGAACCAATCTAGCACGAGCCTAAGTTGGATCATCGAATCTTCTAAATCTAAAGCAACTAAATAATGAGGAGTACTTAAATTTCCATCCATTTGTCGGTAAAATAAATAAAGACATACGTCAAAATTAAATTAATAAATTTATTATTAACTATTATCAAAAAATCTGTATCACTTAACTCAAAATAAATATAAATGCACATTTTAGAGTCTAAAATCATACACATAACTTAAAACTTTAAAAATATAGATGCATCTTATATTCAAAGTTAATAGTACAAGAATCATTATTACCAACTACTGATAACATGAAAAATGTGAACTAAGTTGTGTAAAATTATTAGAAGAAATAAAGTGACAACTACTTCTCAACATTCATATGATCTAATAGTGCAAGTGAACTTCACTAACTTACATAAATGATTATTACATTTTCACAACTATGACCCATTCTGTGTGATTACATAATTCAACCATAACTCACATCTAAAACACATTTTATATGATTATGCATAATTCAACCATAACTCACAATTATAACCGATTTTATATGATCACATAATCCAACCATAACTGTAACTTATATAATGTGATCAGGCAATTCAACCATAACCATAACGATAACTATTTTTATGTGATTACATAATTCAACATTTCAACTATAAACTTACAAATATAGCTCATAATGTATGATTATATAATTCAACTATAAATTCACAACTTTCGAAATTTTTAATCAATATTAAAAATTTTAATTTTATTAAATATCATTCTTTCTAGTTTTCCTTTATAAACCATAAAGAATAAACACTCTATCACACACACACACACACACACACACACACACACACACACACACAGATAAAACAAATAATCCTTAAAATTTAACTTTTATATTACAAATGAATCATTTTAATTTAGTGTAATATTAATTGATTTAGGAAACTAGTTAAATATATTAGTAATGCAAGTTTAGATATAATTATAAATGAAATAAAAAATCAAACTAATTTGTATAATTTGGATATGATTCTTGAGAAATAGTTAATATTCAAAAAATTAAAATTCAATTGTTAATCTATCTCTAAATTCTATAACTAAATAAAGTTGAAAACTTTATTTATTAATTTCAGTTATATATTTGTAAACTGTAAAGCTGTAATTGATAAAAATCACAAATTTTAAAACCAAATTCTCAATGATGCATCACCCACGATAATTCTTTTCAAAATCAAGCCATAAATTTATCAATCCATAATTCCACATATCAACTAGCAAATATCACATTCTACAACTACAAGTCTCTAAAATGCAGATTGTAGAAACCTAAAGCCGCACTCACACCACACCACACATGACACAACTAAGAGGCAGGCATTTTAAAAAACTATCACCAATCTACCATCGTCATTAACTTATTCATCAACCTTCTTTGGGACATTTTACACACAAAGTAGAGGAGGATGAGGAGTTGAAGAAGATGAAACAAGCGATCATAACACTCGAGCAACAACGGCGAACAACAATAGAGAGCTGAACAAAGAAGTAGTAACAATGGAGAATTAGAAGGATGGACGATGGAGCAATGATGGTGAGAAGGAGAAAAAGAGTTGGGACAAAGAGAGGCTAAAGCCTTAAAGTTATTGAGCTTGGTTTTGGTATTGGTGGCTATTTGTGTGTGAAAGGTGGGCAACAGATAGAGATTAGGTTGCTTTTAATCCTTCATTTTTTAATATTTACAAAACTTGTTATTTACAGGTATTAGAGGTACTAATTAGTATCATGTGAAATTGTCGATACTAAACATTAATTAGCTATGTCTGTTATGGTACATTTATGTTTAGTACCATTTTCTAGTTAGTACCGGTCATTATAGTACAAAATCCAACACTCTGCTTTTACCCTATTAAAAATACGATATCTCCTATCCAATAAAGAAATGGACATAAGTTGTAAATCGTCTGTCGTACAACAGAAATATATTAAACCATACTGTGTCAACCATGAAGTTGACAACATCATTATAGAAGTGAAGGCGTATAAAAGGAAAAGCATACTTTAGATCCATTGTCTCATTTCAATAGCAAGACGGAAAAAGAAGTCAATACATGTATTTATTCAAAGTCTCTGTAATTGTTTTTAATTATTTATATATGTTTAAGGCAACAATGTATGCTTACTTGTTTTAAACAATAAACTGTCCAAAACTACTCGTTTGAACCTTTATTGTTCAATAACCTTAGATACATTCCTAAATTTGATTAAACAACAACTTTAAGAATAAGAAAAACTAATGAAATAAGATACCACAACATCCGCAGTTATAGTTAGTCAACATTCTTTGTAGGAGTTAATGATTCATTATGTAACAAATTATGAACTCCTAGTCGCTATAAAGATTAAACAGATTAAATAATTATTGTGTTTAATATTTAATCTAGCAACTGATTATTTAAAACAATAAACTAATCAAAAGTACTAGAAATTGATAAAAAGTTATGACGTGTAAGTACAAAATAATAATTCAATATTTGAATAAATAAAATGATTTGTAATAAAATACAAACATCTCACAATCCACAATGTTCCATTTTCAACCAACAAAAAGAAACTTAGTCACTAAAGGTCATAATTTGGCAATAACAATTTTCTGAATAAAAGAAGAAAAGAAATTATAAAGAAAATGAAGCGACAAGAGATTCCACCTACTTATTACCCCAAACCCAAATATATATTTGAAATATTCCAACTTTTTGTTGATTATATCATCTTGTTTGAATTCTCTAGTCCTAAAAAATCATAACCCATAGATTTTTTATAGATATGGCCGAAATAGGAATTAAAAATCCTAAAAACTTTAACTGTGAATTTGATGTTTGGGAGTTTTAATCACTACTAAATATGCCCATATCTAGTTGTTAGGAACGTTGTTGCCAGTTTATTTATATTTCTCTAGCTACATCTCAATTTATAGCTTTTTCATTCCTTTTAGCTGTAATTCTATCAAAGAATATCTGAATACAAAAGATAAGCAAATCTTTTAGATATAACCAAAAATTGTACACAATAAAAGGGAATTGAGATTCGAAATATCACCATTCATTAGCTTTATTAAATCACTCTACAATTATATTTTGCTCGTCCTTGAGTATCACATAGTTAAAACTAAAAAAAAGAAAAATAAAATGGTTCCATTAATCTAGTTATCATGAAATCGAAGAGTATGCATACGTTAAAATTCAAACCAATCAAGATTAAAGTAATAACACACGACATAACCTAATTTTGAAAGAAAATATGCACAAAAGATAAACTAAGACAATCAAATTCTAAAATATATATGAAATTTTATTAAAATTCCTTACAGTTATACCACTCATGCCACCTATATATTTAATGGTTCAGTGTTTGTCTCAAGTTCTCCTAATACAAACACTCCACCAAATTACACCAAATCTCCACTATAGACATATGTATAAATTAGAAAGGTCTTTTATTATAGGTTATAATGGGCCTGTAGGTTAAGGTAAGGAATAATGTATAAAAGAAGTTGAAACCATAAATAAAAGGAAAAAGCAACTCCAAAGACTTCTACTCCTATATTTCACAAAATTTCTTATCACACCATTTGATCCCTATACCCCCACACTCAAATTTTCATGTCACTTTAGTTTGAATGCCTTACTTACATCTACAGTTGGGTAAGGATTTAAGTAAAGGTTCAGGCTTGTAATATAGATGCAATCCAAAGAAAAAGGGCTTATAACTAAAAGAGGCTAAATAAGGATATTAAATCAGGTAGGCTATTCAAGTTAAAAGCTCCAAAAATAAGGACAACCTTTTATCATTTTCATACATGCATATACCAATCTAGTCTCAAAATGGTTCAAAGTAGGTTCTAAGGATATGTTCATATAGAAGAAGATAACACATCAAAGAAAATATAGATTGAAATGGACGTATTAATCTTTTATAGCTCAAATGTTCACATGTTAATTTAATTCACCTCAACTTCACACAATGATCTACCACTTGATTATCAAAACTTATATAAGTGTATACTCATCATTTAGTATTTTATTACTCTCATACTTAAATGATTTGATCATTTAACATACATATAATTCAACCTATTTAAAATGCAATTAACGAACCATATGGTGGACCAATAAAAAATAAACTAGGACACTAAATAAAACAATATAAAAACAAACAACCAGAACACTAAGTAAAACAAAACAAAAGTGAAATTAAACATATCACATAATGTAAGAAGAACAACAAAAGTGAAACATAACAAAGCCCTTCCTTACACTTAAACCAAAGATTCTCCACAATGTAATATACAAAGTACAAAATGAGAGATCGGAAGGGCGAATTCCCTCAATATGGGGGGAGAGAGACAAAGTGAGCACTTATGGAGAAGGGGATAAGTAGGTGTGAACCCCTAGTCTGTGAAGAAGGCCATCAAGTTATACTACATGTCACTCAATTTGTGTTTAATTCGATTTAAGCAAACTTGAATTCAAAGGGGTATAGGAGTGGTGGAAGAAGATACAATGTCTTCTAGTGGTTGGCTACTAGTTGATCTAACTTTAACTACTACCTTATTGTATTAGACAGTTGAGGAGGAAGGTAAAACCATTGAACTAGGTGGCATAAAGCTAAAATTGCCATCGGGTTATTGAATGATGATACCTATCATGCCTAAACATTACAAATCTAGGAATTTCATCTCATAAGGAATATGCATATCAGTGTTAAAAATATCCATTATATGTAAATTAATTGTAGGTTGAGTGATAAAAGATCCTATGATCAAAGGTTTAGTTTTCCTTTATACCACAAATTGAAACTATATGAGCAACTAATAAAATAAGTTAACTGAAATATTCCACTTTATACACTACAAAAAATAAAACTCTACCTAAGAGAAAGTTCTTACACTATCCCTTCTACATGAAAAATTATAAGCAAGAAATCGTTGAAAATATTTGGTTCCTTGAAGTAAGAATTTTTTTAAGCATTAGGGTTAAGCTAGGACAAAAAACCTTCTAAATGATTCTAAAACTTCCACTAGTGTGGTAACATATGATGGATCTACTTTGGCAAACAATAGTATGCGTTCTTTGAGTTCTCTCTCCTTGGGTGATTTGCCTACGATTTTCACCTAAGTCACGCATACATTCTGCTTGCACTTCGTTTCTTTTGTTGTTTTGTTTGTCTGAATCATTGAATCGTGGGTCTGCTTCTGGCTCATTATTCTGATCACTTGTTTGCGGTGTCGTTGGGTTCGATATTTTTGGGCGTCATTCCCAGCTTTCGGTGTTAGGTGCTCTGAGCAACGTGATTTTTCATCTGCATTTCTCTTGCTGTTACGGTGTTGGTGAGTGAAAACCTCGACGACAGTGCGAGGTTCGATCCATTTTAGGATCCCTTTGATCTCAAGTTCTAGTCATCTTTTCTGGCGTGGCTTCTCTGGTCCCTTCCTCCTCGGCCCTCTCGTGGTATAAGGAGTGATGGGTAAACACAAAAAATCTTCTCAGAAGATGCAGGACATCACAAGGGATTGTGTGTTCGGGTTGCGACATGAAGAGCAAGATTTGTCAGCGGATGAAAATGTTAACCCAGATGGTCCAGTGAATAAGAAAACTCAAGGCACCGAGACCAAGACAAAAACTCCGAGGCCAACTTCCAAAGCCCCTTTGCAATGTCAGAACCCGAAGAAGAGTGACCAGATGTTGCGGGACTTAGCAAAAAGGGAGGTAAGCTTTTGAACCCACCCAATAATAGAGTTTCTGGTGTGTTGTGGTCTGAAGAGCTAGGGGATGAGGATGCATCCACAGCTAGTGAGGATTCTGATGAGGGGGATAGGGGTAGTGAATCTTTGTCTACCTCTGCAGGTTCTGAGGATCAAGAGTCTATGCAGAAAGTGGTTGATAAAATGCCAAGGAAACCTGCTAGTGACGCTAAGCAGAAACCTTCGTTTGTCAGCCTCTTCAAAGACAACCGTGAGCCGAATCAGGGTCTAAAACTGGGTTTTCTGAAGGTGGACGACAAAGTGTCCATGGCTACTACGGATCTTAGGCCTATTGAGGACGAATGGGGGTTCTGTTTTGTAGGGTGTTTTACAAGACGCTTCCCAGGGATGAAAGCGGTAGAGGGTCTGATTACTAAGTGAGGCGTAAAATGTAAGCTTCTGCCTCATGGAAAGGGCTGGTTAGTGTTCCAATTTGAGACAGAGGAAGACTGCACTTCTGTTTTGGCTGGTGGCCCTTACATCCTGTTTGGAAAAACTTTATTGCTGAAAAAACTCACTACCGATTTTGCTTTCAATTATCATGAGTTTATGAATGTCCCTTTATGGATTCAGTTTCCTATCGTTCCTTTGGTTCTTTGGAATGAAACTGGATTATCAAAGCTTGGATCCCGAGTAGGTAAACCTATCTATACTGATAAAGTCACATGTACTAAGGCTAGAATTGGGTTTGCAAGACTTTTGGTTAAGGTGGACTTATCCTGGTAGCCCGTAAAGAGTTTTGACATTACTATACCAGAGCGCCCTGGGTATACTCAGCTGGTTATCTATGAATCCTATCCTAGCTACTGTTGTTACTGTAAACAATTTGTGCACACCCCTTTTGTGTGTAAATCCAAAGGTGGGACTCAGGCTACCACTACAAAGACGACATGCGAGGATGGGAATCTGATGGGTACTGCCGTCACTATAGCTGATGCAACTGGGATTACTACTACACAAGTGGAGGATGACACACAAGAGGGTACCATGACAGTCCTGAATCAGGACAAAGATTTGAACACTGGAACAGGACAGGAGAGTTTAATTAGCAGCTCAAGGGAGGATGACTTGGACAAGGAGGAGCCTTTTAGGCCTACCACCTCTCAAACCAAAGTTAAAACTGGGTGGAAAGGAGATGAGGATTGGCATAAAATTCCTGTTAAACCTGGAAATCGAGGTAAAGGTATTATGATCCATCTGGACAAACCAGTACTTAGGAGCTCCCCTAGGCAGCACCATTCGGTGGGTCATGCAGATGAAAAACATCAAAAAGGAAAAGGTGTTTTAGCTTCTAATCAACTTAGTTCAGATGGTCACAAGGTACATGATGGCAGAGCTATCCCTAGTATACCTTCGGCTCCCTTTGAGGAGACTAACTTGGTGAGTTCCAAATCTGCCAAGGGTGATAAAAGAGGGGTCTTCAGACAGGAGAAAGACAGAGGTAATGAGGCTGTCCCAAAAATTAAAAAAGTAGGAGGAGGTCAGACCTCCTCTCACGAATCATGAAGATTTTCTGCTGGAATGTCCGGGGCCTTAATCAGGCCTCGAGACAAGTTCGTGTTGGGAAGCTGATAAACCAACACAAATGTCACATTGCTTGTTTTTTTGGAAACTAAACTTTCTTTGGAGAATATGTTGTTGTTGATGAGAAATCGTTTTTGTGGTTGGAACTTTATTCCAAAGTTTGATCATATAGCTGGAGGGCGAATGGTGGTAGTCTGGAACCCGCATTTTATTCAATGCCAAGTGGAGGTTATTGAAGAGCAGTTTATCCATTGTCAAGTACAATACCTCATAACTTAGATCTATTATAATTTCTCTTTTGTGTATGGTCTGTATAGTGTCTCTAAATTCCGTGAACTATGGCAAGGGCTGATGAGAATTGGGTCGCAAATTAATCTACCTTGGAGTATTTTAGGGGATTTCAACTGTGTTTGTGTCGCTAAGGAATGATTGGGATGCAAGCCACCTTCTGCCTACTTATTGAAGGATTTATTAGATTTCCGGATGTCCCTTGGACTAGATGATGCTCCCTCTACGGGGGATTTTTATACCTGGCATCAAAAATGTCTCTGGGCTAAACTGGACTGAGTGCTTCTGAACTCAGTTTGGAGCTCCACCGGATTGGGCTGTTCAGCCAATTTTCTTTCTATGTTACCAGATTCTGACCATTGCCCTTTTGTGGTGGAGTGTAACAAGTTGGAAGCACAGGGTAGAAAACCATTTAAATTTTTTAACATGTGGCTCCACCATCCCATGTTTCAGACTATTATGGGTATGTACTGGGAGATGCATGTGGAAGGAACAAAACAGTTCACTTTTTGTTGGAAACTGAAAACCCTTAAATACGCACTAAAATTACTAAATGCTGATAAATATGCCCATATTTCTTCTAAGGCTGCAAGGGCGCTGGATGAATTTCAAAGGGTTTACACCCTTTCCTTGAGTAATCCCATGGATGATGGGCTAATCCAAATAGTAGTTGAGAAAAGAAAAAGAGCTGACTTCTTGATGGATGCTGAAAGGAGATTTTTCCAACAGAAAGCGAAATGTACCCATTTTGTTGAAGCCGATAAGAGTACAAAATACTTTCATTCAGTGGTTCGAAAAAGGGGGATGCAAAATGCCATTACTCATCTACTTAAAGGGGATGGGTCTTGGACCAACTCCTTGGAGGAAGTTTCCACCGAATTCCTTAATTTTTATCAAGAGCTGCTAGGTATTTCTTCCACTATTAACTGTCCAGATCCTTTGGTGATCAGCAGTGGTCAGTGTCTTACTATTGAAGAACAAGAAGGTCTTTCAGCACCTATTCGTGATGCAGAGATCAAATCTGGTTTATGGGATATAGGCAATGACAAGGCTCCTAGACCGGATGGCTACTCTTCAGCTTTTTTTAAATCACAATGGACAGTCGTTGGGCAAGATCTGTGTGAGGCAGTGAGGGAGTTCTTTGATTCGGGGAGACTTTTAAAGCAGCTTAACCACACAATTCTCTGCCTAATACCGAAAAAGAAGGGAGATAAGCAAGTGACAGATTTTCGGCCCATAGCTTGTATGAATGTGGTCTATAAAATGATCTCCAAAATTCTGTCCAACCGCATGAATGCCGTGGAGGGCAAGGTAGTGGATGCCGCTCAAGCAGCCTTTATTCCTGGGCGCTATATGCAAGATAATATCTTTTTGGCACAAGAATTGGTGCGAGGTTATACTAGAAAGCGTATTTCACCTAGATGCATGCTCAAAGTAGACCTTGCTAAAGCTTATGACACAGTTGAATGGTCCTTTCTTGAGGAGATGCTGAAAGGGCTGGGTTT
>JANIIA010000008.1:39821418-39840943 GCA_027478495.1 Erythroxylum alaternifolium
AGTTGTATACAAGCTATAATGTTTGAATGGTCAAGATATTTGTATAAGAATACATACCCAGAAAGTCAATTGAGCATTCACTGAAACTTGACTCATATATATATGCATGATTGTATATTCATATGATTAAACATATTAGTGATTTATGAACTATGTGTGTACTACATGACGATAGATGAGCAAGGTGATCCTCAACATCCATACATTTTCGAAATATCGAGGCAATAGCTTTCCTAGAGTGTACTGTGAGTTAACTTAGATATGTAAAATCAATTACATGTGCTTTTGTATGAATTGTATGTTTAATATGGAACATATGAATAATTGATTGATAAATGCTAGACTTAGATCCAAGGAGTTTGATATATAAGGCATGAGTACACAGAAATGAAAGGAAATGAAAATATAGCATATGAAATGATGCATCTCATCACATTGAAATGAATGATCAGATAAAGGAGTTAGGACCAAAGTGATCGATGTGCAGAAAAGAGTTTTAAGCTTAGGATTATAAAAAAAAGCCTCAGGCTCAGATAACATAGACTCAGTAGCCACAATGGATACGGGTTAGAAATGATCTCGATATCTATAACAGATATGAGATAGTAAATTAGGTTAATAGGCACTTGGTCACAACAAAACAAAATGAGAATGGAAACACATTTGCATTTGCATATACATCCCTACATGTATCTAATGATTGAATTGAAATGAATTATTAAATTGTTTTGAAATAGTGAATTATAGTTGAAATTAATGAAGGATGTGTTGTAATATGCAACGCTAGCTTAGATGATATGATTGTGGAAGTATGATAAACTTTGATATACTTATTTTTTTTATTAAACTTGATTAAATACATCAACGATGGTTCACTCCTGAGTTTGCAAGCTCATCAAAATTGCAACGTTGTTTTTCAGGTTCAAGGGAGTTCTACCAACTAAGGTGATATAGTAGAAGTCTAGTACTTGCATTTTAGGGACAAAAATGGTTCAAAGGTCTTATCAGTTGAATATGAGGAGTCTAGTTAGAGTTTTGTGTATTAGTATCCCATTTCATGTTATATATTTGGTAGTGAGATTGAACTCAAAAAATTGTTATGTAATGTATATGTGGATTCTGAATTGTAATGACACATATGACTATTATGTTTGTGAATGAAATGGGAAGAAATGAACAATTAGAATGCTTATGATATGTTTGATGCCTTTAATGAGTTAGTTTGATTGTCTTAATGTACCATTTTCATAGAGTATGTTCTCGAATATCCTCTCTTATGTTCGGACTTACGCTCTATGGGAGTGGTATGTTACAACTATACAACTTACTACTTCTTTAATGTTTTGATTGAAGTTTGTACACTAAGCTTGAATTGAAAGAAACACTAAGGTACGTGGCATTATTACTCTATATGAATAGAGAAAGCATGTTCTCACTGTGACTCCTAGGCTCGTGGAATTTTTCACTGATAATCCTCAGGGGAGCTGCAATAAGGGTTTCCAGCCTATATACCATTCTAGGGTTTATTATGCCTCAAATCATCCATAAGATCTCAAACTCATTCTACATATAGTAAATACTTATGTAATCATACATCTACTCATCAATGATTCAAACAAATCCCAAACATAAATACTTAGACTATTAAAAAAGAACATAAAAACTCATCAATGATTATAAGAATATTCTAAATAACAAAACAAAATTAAGACCTCTTTTGCATTCACATAAAAACCAAACACATCAGAATAGTATTATTAAAGCAACACATATGGTAGACATTACTTGGATGACTTATCTAGATAGACGGACAATAATAGACTACAAAGAAGAAAGATGAGCGACGCTCTTCAACACAAAATAGGGCCTACAAAAAAGAATATTTCATATTTAACATAATACACTTGTTCAATAGTTTTGTTATATTTTTATTATATTAAAGCAAGAAAATATATTAAAGGATTTTGTCGTAAGAATATTTAAATTCTTATAATCTCTGTCGATATTAAATTGTATTGTCATTTTAAAACTTCATTTCAGATTAGGCTGCTTCCAATATTGATAAGATTTATAGGATGTCATGAAATGAAAAATGTTCAAGTATTGACATCAATTAATGAAATTGTTATTTTTGTGGTTTAAGAGTGCAAATCCTGAGTGGAAATTTATCTAAAGTTTGCAAATTAGAGCACTAGTAATAATAAATTAGCAAATGTACATAGGAAAAGAAGTGTGAAAGGGGATAAAAAGACATAAATGCCATGTGACCTTATTTGGTACACCACTCCACTATTCCAATATCCTTAGGTCACTTCATAGATAACAATGGCTCTTGTGCAAGCCAATGGGTATGGTTAGGTCCCATTTGGCTTGATCTTCTGATAAAAATTTTAATTTAATTTAAGATTTTTTAAACGTATAAACAAAAATAATACTATTTTCAAATTTGACTAACATAATATTATTTTATTCAACAATAAGAGGACAAAAAGATCAGAATTAGGATAAAACAACAACGTTGTACCTAACAAATTATGCTACATGCCACCACCAATACACGATCTCCCCAAGTGAGGTCACAAAGCACATGCAAGGACACACCTTAGTCAAGAAAAGTAGGAACCAGTTGGCATATCTCTAGTTGGCACGAGAGACGGAGGAGGGGGCCTTTGGTAGCGACAGAGATGAAGACATCGGGATGTCAAGGATGGTGGCATGATGAGGACGCATGGTGGGACGATAAGGACGGTGGGGCTTCGGTGGGCATATAGGGTAGGGTGATGATGGCGACGATAGAAGAGAGAAAAAATTTAGCTAAATGCGATAGAGGAGAGGGAAGGCAGCTAAGGTAGTTTTAGGTTAAACGAAAACGACATCATTTGGTGTGTTCAAGCTTAAGCAAACAATGACGTTTACTTTTAAAATTTATCGACAAAAATGTAATATGTTGGTATACGTAAAAATTATTTATTCTATGAAGCATTCCCACCTTCTTTACTGACAGGAATTTTCTACCATCACTATATTTCATCGAAATTTTTGTCAGGAAAATTTCCCTCCATATTTACCGACAGATATCTTTTCCATCACAAAATGAAAATTTTCCCAACAAAGTTACCAACAGAACATGATTTTTATTGGTAATTTGCTAAGGTTTTATTTCCGTCGGTAATTTTCCATCTTTAATTAGTAATTTTCTTGTAGTGAAAATGATTAGGTTGGATTAATGAGAGTTAAGCAATCCAGTAGACCACGTGATTAATTATATTGATTATTGTACAGAGAGAGATCCCTTGTGAGACCTTGTAATTTATTATAGGGCTTAAAATCTAATTAGAATTATGGATCTTCTTTTAATTAAAAGATTGCAAATTATATAATTCAATTAGGGAAAAATAACAATAAAGCATTGACTCTCCATATCTTGACTTGATGATATATTGGATGAATTACATGGTGCATATGTCTTTTCTATAATTGATTTGAAAAGTGGTTATCATCTAATTGTAATAAAAGAAAGTGATAAGTGGAAAACCATTTTTAAAACAAAACATGGATTGTATGGTAATGTCGTTTGGCTGATCTGATGCCCCTAGTACCTTATACGATTAATAAATCATGTTTTGTTTGAATTTATTGGAAAATTTGTGGTTATTTATTTTGATGACATTCTAATGTATAACATATTTGTTGACAAGCATATTATGCATTTAAAATGTGTGTATAATGCTTTGCAAAAAAAACAAGATGTATGCTAACTTGAAGAAATGTTCATTTTTCACTGATCACGTCATTTCATAGATTATATTGTGAGTTCAAATGGAATTGAAGTAGATAGTAAAAAGGTAAAGGCTATTCAAGAATGGCCGGCACCTAAGATTGTGAGTGAAATAAGAAGTTTTCATGGCTCCGCAGGTTTCTATAGGATCAGGAAGAAAGATAAAGGATTTATTTGGGGTAACGAACAAGAGCATGAATTCTTACTAACATGGCAAAAAACATAGCCTTAATTATATAAGTTTACATTCTTACCACTTTAAGAATAAGTCTCCCTTAATGTAGTACATACAAATTGATTGTATAAACTTAGATCAACTACCTTTACTCAACAATATATTTCTATCATGCCTAGAACATTATAATAATTATGATAACATTGAATATGAATTTGTTATTAAATATACAAAGTTATGAATTAAAAATATATATAATTTGTATCATATGAAGTTTAGTCAAGAAAAGTTATATAATCATTTTTCTTCAAATAAAAATTATTCTAATACTATAGTAAATGTTTTTAATTACAATCCATGTTTATATTTTTAGTGGGTTAAATTGAGGGGAACAATTCTATCAAGGTACTATAGCTTTTAGCTCTACTTTATAAAACCCCTTGCATCATAACATCCATCTTACATTCTTCCATTAAAGTTTATAAGACATTAGTCAACTTATTATTTGAATTCATTTTTCTTATATATGATCCTGACATATCCATAAAACTTTATTACCAAAATTCTTAATGGAGGTTGTAGTAAAATCATATAATGGACATATAAGTTTTCCATCTAACTTTAAGAACTCTTCTTAAACCTAAACCTATGTCCAAAAAATTTAGTTCACTAACAACTTAGAATCAAACTATATTAATTAACATAATTTTTACTCAAATAAAATGTAAACACAAGAAAAGTGAGAAATAGGATTATGACTTTAATCATATATTTGATTACTCCCTCTATTTTATTTGACATAATAGCCCTACTACTATTATGGAAAGATTAATCTATGTAGTGAATAGGATCCCATTCAAATTTATTTGATCTTGAGTTTTTCTCTTCAAAATAACTAAAATTAAGTTAGGTAGATAATGACTATATTAATCACAAATTATACGACTTCTAAAGCTATTAGTTGATAATTCTTGCTAAACATATCTTATTTATTATTCTTGATCCCTTCTCTAAATTCATATGATCATGGAATACTCTTTATAATCAATTTCAACACCTTCCAAACATTCTTTTAATCCTTAATCCCATTTTATTCACTTTAATCCCTTCATTCAACATCAACTAAATTCATTTAAGAGCTTATTTAAACCTACATACTTCATATGGTAACATTCTTACTTGAATTGGGTTGAAAAACATCCAAAAAATCACCCTTTGATAAAGCCTCTCGAGTCACGATCGTGCTTGTCAGAATAACAACTGTTTGTGGTCAACTGAAAGAAGTATATCATACAATGAGAAGGAACAAAAGGGAATCATGGCAATAGAATTAACTTCAGCGATACAGGCATAAATAGCAACGTTAACCAGAAAGCTGAACAACATCAATGCCTCATTTAGTTCAATAAACGCAATGGAACAGTTTTGTGAAATATGTGGGCAATATGACCACACATCAACATAATGTTATTTGATGAATAATGATGGAATGGAATAAGCAAATTATTTAGGTGTGCCATAATGGTTAGGTAGTAATACTTTCTCAAACACTTACAACTCTAGGTGAAAAAACCATCTAAATTTTTCCTGGACTAATAATGCAGGTACAAATTTGATACCACAAAGACTGCTAAGATTCCAATACAAGTTTAGAAATTGGGAGTTAAAGTACAAAACCCTCGAGTCAAAGATATAATCCTAATTTTTCATAATAATGGATACGATAGGCTCTATAGGCTTGAAGGTTAATAGTATGGATGAAGAATAGAAGAAGTCACAAGAACTAGCTTATGACTGACCTAATACTCAAGAATCATGCTTCTTACATTCACAACTTGGGGGTAAAGGTAGGCTAGCTTACAACCTCTTTGACAGTCAAAAATTTAGGTAACCTTCCCAGTACTACTGAACCTGATGGAGCAAGTGAGAGCAATGCATTTGAGAACTAGGAAGGAGTTGGCGTAATGAGTTTAGAAGGAAGCCAAATATCAAGTTAAGACACTTCAAGAGAAAGGCAAACAGAAGGTAATAGAAGAGGAGGAACCCCTTACATTCCACCTCCACCATATGCACCTAAGTTACCATTTCCACAGAGATTAAGGAAAAATCCTACAACGACTCAATTTGTAAATTTTTTGTAAATGTTTAAGAAGCTGCATTTGAGTTTTTCACTTTTGAAAGTGCTTGAACATATGCCTAAGTATGCAAAATTCTTAAAGGAGCTACTTTCTTATAAGTGGAATTAGGATTCAAAGCAGATAGTAGCCTTAACAGCCAATTTTAGTTCGATGATTACCAACGACATGTCATCAAAATTAAAAGATCCAGGAAGTTGCACTATTTATGTAGAAGACAGGCACTTTCCACTCATTTTGGGACGTCCATTTACGAAAACTAGGTGGACACTCATTGATGTTAATGATGGGATCTCAATTCTATGTATTAGTGATGAAAGGTCGAATTCAACATAAATAAGACATTGAAAAGCAAGGCTAAGTGAAAATTTTGTATGAAAGTTGATGTGATGGATGATTATGTGGAGGAACAATATAGAGCAATGATTGAGCAGAAAAGTGAAGCATATGACAATGAGATAAGTGTAAAAGAAGGGGAGTTAGATGAAAATTAAAAGCAGGAACCTTTAGAGAGAATAGAGTCACCAATCTTACCTTCTTGTGAGAAACCACCAACCATTGAGCTCAAACTACTACTAAGGCATTTAAGGTATACATTTCTAAGTAAGGTGATAGTTGTCAATTGCATTATGTTTTAGGGTTTAATTTGTTATGTATTTAGTATGAAATTGAGTGTTAAGTGTGTATTTAGGTTGTAATTGCGATAGTTTGTGTGTTTAAGTGTTTTTATGGGTTAGTATGAGTCTTTGAGCTTAATTGTTATATTTGTTAGGTACCTTGATGGGTTTGTTAGTGTTTCAGGGTAAACGGCAAAAAATGGAGGAAGTTGTGAGGAGTTTTCAGGCCAAAGACATAACCCATAATCGTGGCATAGTAGGCCACGATTGTGACAGAGAGGGACGAGCCAGAGCAACCAGGCTATGATCGTGCACTTCGGACACAGTCGTGACAGAGAGCTTCCATTCAGGCCATGATCGTGCATATTGAGCCGTGATTGTGATAGAAAGGTTTAGGCGTTGGCCATGATCGTGGCCTGCATCAGGCTGAAGCAAAAATTTGAATTTCGCAAGATTTTTCAAAATGTCTCAACCTCGACGTTGACCTAAAGCTCCCTAAAGCACTCACTTCATCAAAATTCAAAAAACCCTAGTGAGCTATTGAGAGATTCGAGGAACAAGACGAAGGAAGAGAGATACGGAGATGAAGCTTGCAGGAAGTACTACCCAGAACAGGTAGTTTCCTGTAGTTGCTACCTCTACGAGTCCATCCCGACAGTATTTTTATTTTTATTTCAATTTTAGTGATGTATGAAAATGGGATATTTATTGAGGATAGTTTTGTGAATGTTAATTTTGTCTAAACTCACCTTCGAGTTTTTAATTCTTGAGATTTATGCAATTCGATTCGTTGTGTTTTAACTGAGTTATTTTCGTGATTAAATATTTGTTCGTAATAATTCGGCAACAAAATTAAGAGGGTGAGTTGATTGAATATAATCAATTTGGGCTAACGAGAGGTAGGTGAATTGATAGATAATAATTGGATCAAACCGGTGTAATCGTGTAACGAGAGATCAAGCATAGGTTCCCAGTAGGTTAATAGACAACTTTAGAACTAATTTAGGTTTTAGTTTAATTGTGAATCAAGAGATCACAATTTCACAATTTAAATTAGGGATTATTAATTAGGGTTTAAGGATTATAACTCGAGAGAGAGTCATCCACCTTAAGATCATTTAAACTTGATAACTCAAAAATTGCATAATTGATTAGATTATCATTAATTTCGAATTAAACTTTTCTCTCAATTGGTAGTTCCTAGGTTGATTTTGGATTGGGCTGTGTGATTTGTTATTGTTTATTATTTTTGAAATTTAATTCTAGCAATTTATTATTTGATTTATTGATTTTTTGCATTAATTGTTTATTTTAGATTATTGTACTTAGTGCCGCCATAGATTTTAGGACTAGTTTAGCCCTCCTTATGGGATCGATACCTTAAGTACTACATAAACGACTCGCGCACCTATGGAATTTACCAAGGTTAATAAATATTAAAACTGAGCGTATGTAACCTTGCGATCGTAAGGATCAAACACTACCAATAATTATTTCAAATAAGTTGGATAAGGAACAGGAAAAGAAAGTTATTGAGATTATAAAGAGAAGAATGAGAGCTATGGGGCGGAAAATACCAGATATCCAAGGAATAAGTCCTAACATTGTTATACATAGAATAAATCTCTAGGGTGGATGTAAGATAGTAAGCGATAAGTAGCAGTGACTGAATCCAAACATGTAGGAAGTTGAGATTTTCAAGCTTCTAAATGCAGGAATTATATACCCAACATTAGGTAGTGAGTGGGTGACTCCAGTACCGTGCATACCCAAGAAAGGTAGCACAATAGTGGTGGAAAATGAGAAGGGTGAGTTGATATCAACCCAAATAGTTATCAAGTGTGGGTCTGTATAGATTATAGGAAGCTCAACTCGATGACAAAGAGAGATCATTTATCATTGCCTTTTGTTGATCAAATGATCGAGCGAGTTTCTGGACATAAATTTTATTACTTTTTGGATCAATATTTTGGCTACAATTAGGCATTTATATATCTAGATGATCAGGAGAAGACGACTTTTACAAGCCCATATGGCACTTTTGTGTACCAACATATGTCATTTAGATAAAGTTCTCCAATAATATGAAGAGTCGCATTTAGTTTTAAATTGGGATAAATGCTACTTCATGGTTTAAGAAGGATTTGTGTTAGGACAAAAGATATCCTATAATGGTATTGAAGAGGATAAAGTGAAGACCAAAGTCATCAATAAGCTTCCACTGCTAGAAACGTCTGAGGAGTCAAAGCATTTTTAGGGCATGCCATATTTTACCAACAATTTATAAAGGATTTTTCATTAATTGCCAAACCCTTACTCATTTATTAGTAAAAGATGTACCTTTTGTATTTATAGTGATTGTTTACTTGCTTTTGATAAGTTAAAGGCTCATTGACATCAACATCTATTTTATAGCCGCTAGACTGGAGTTTAACATTTGAATTGAAGTGTGATGCCAGTGACTACACAATTGGATGTGTATTAGGGCAGTTTAAAGATAAAAAGTTCCATGCCATCTACTATTCCAGCAGGACTTTAAACGGGACCTCAACTTAACTATTCAGTCACAAAAAAGAACTGTTAGCTATAATTTTTACACGTGACAAGTGTCATTCTTATTTACTGGGTTTGAAGACTGTTGTGTTTACAGATCACACAGTATTGAGGTATCTTTTTTCCAAAAAGGATGCAAAGCCCCAATTGATCTAGTAGATCCTACTTTTAAAAGATTTTGATATTGAGATCAAAGATAAAAAGGGAGCGAAAGACATGGTTATTGATCACCTATCAAGGTAAAAAGGAGAGGAGTTACACCCATAAGCAGAAATCAATGAACAATTCCCTAATGAAACGTTATTCTCAATTAATGAATTAAGTATCTTATGGTTTGTAGACATGAAGAACTACATCATAGGTGGTATCCTTCCACCTCATTTTTCTTACTAACAGAGACAAATTTTTACATGATTGTGCAAAATATATGTGGAAGGAACCAATTTTGTACAAAAATTGTGCTAATTGATTAATTAGGCGATGTGTTCCAAATAATGAATTTTGTGATGTTTTAACTTACTGTCATAGTTCTTTGTATGGAAGACATTACGACGTCAACAAGATAGCTACAAGAGTGTTAGAATGCAGATTCTTTTAGCCAACATTGTTCAACGATGCACAGGACTTTACGAAAAGCTGTGATAGATGCCAAAGAGTTGGGAACATTTTAAAAAGAGTTGAGATGCTAATGTCAACAATCCTGAAAGTTGAAATCTCTGATGTTTGGGGGCTAGACTTTATGGGTTTATTTCCATCTTTTTTTTAAAATACTTATATCCTAATGGGTGTTAATTATATATCAAAATGGGCTAAGGTTATGGCAACTCCAACAAATGATGGCCAAGTAGTTCAAAGATTTATCAAGCAAATATTTAATAAGCTTAGAGTGCTATGGATCATAATTAGTGACAGAGGTACACATTTCTGTAACAAACCATTCAAGGCTCTATTGAAAAGATATGGGCACAACATCAAGTTACAACTCCTTACTAACCCCAGATGAGTAGGCAAGAAGAAGTGGTGAATAAAGCTAAAAAAAATCTAGGAGAATACTATCGACAACTTAAGAAAAGATTGGGCAATTAGCCTAAATGATGTAGTTTGGGCCTACTAGACAATCTTCAAGACAACCACTAGCACCACACCCTACCAATTAGTTTATGGAAAGGGTTGTTAGTGGAGTTAGAGCATAAGGGGTACTAGGCAATCAAAGTGCTAAACTTTGACTTAAAAGTAGTCGATGAGAGAAGATTACTACAGTTGAATGAATTGGAGGAGCTGAGTTACAAGTGAATCAAAATGCCAAACTGTATAAGGAGCAAATCAAGAAATGGCATGATGCTCATATAAAAATGGAGGAGTTTGAGGTAGAAGATATGGTTTTATTGTTCGAATCTAGCCTTCAATTATTTCCTAGTAAGTTGAAATTAAGATCGAGTAGCCCATTTCAAGCTACTAAAATTTTCTCACATGGTGCATTAGAGTTGACCAATGACAAAGGTGAGACATTCAAAATTAATAGCCACCAGTGTAAACCTTATTTTGGAGGAAATTTACCCCAGGATTAGGAAGTGCTTTCCCTCTTCCCCCTTAAGTAATCCAAGCATGATGAAGAAGTCCTGCTATTGACTTTAAACCTAACATTGGTTTGTATATACATTTATTCTCTTTATGTTTGTGTGTTTTGCTTAATTAAATTTTTTTGAGTTTTTCTTTGCTTATTATAGAAAAGGGTGATTAAGGCACGGTTGGCGAAGATGGAGAGCTAACAACATTACCAGACCAAGAAACTCAAATTTTTTGAACTTTAAGGAGTACACATGTCGTCGTCAACACCTGTACTACCACAATCTCCATAAACATTCTCTTGCCTTTACTTTTTATATGT
The DNA here is from genome assembly GCA_027478495.1 of Erythroxylum alaternifolium. NCBI lineage: Eukaryota > Viridiplantae > Streptophyta > Magnoliopsida > Malpighiales > Erythroxylaceae > Erythroxylum > Erythroxylum alaternifolium. Next base: position 39,832,565 of record JANIIA010000008.1, read on the forward strand.
GTTCTATTTGTGTTATATGTTTAGTTGTCTCGTTACATATCACTTTAACACATACATTAAGGAGAGCGTGTCATTCACTACAAGAAAATAGTAAATTAGGGACGGAAATTACCGACGGAATCGAAAAATATTCTGTCGGTATATAAAATTACCGACGGAATAAACCGACGGTCAAAAACGTCAGAGATTCGGCCGTAACTAAATTCACCGACGGAATCAAAAACGTCAGGAACCTTAGTTGCTCTCTGTAGTTTCCCCATTCATGACTTGGTGGTTTCCATTTAATTTCAAGCATCTTTCGTTTGTATGTCTTGAATTCTTGCAATATGTACACCACATGTTGTCTTTTTTATCCTTTCACTGAGGATTTTTTAGTCCTCCCTCTCTCCTGTTGATTTTTACCTCATAATTTTTGGCCGCATCACAATCCTTTAAGTAGGAACGCTAGATAAACTCTCAAATCTCCTTTGTAAAAGCAAGAAACATGTAAGTTTCACTAATGGTAGGATACATCGAATCCCAAATACATGACATAATCATTGAATCCTTTTCATCCCTTGCTTTAAATGCTGGGTCTTTCTTTTCTCGTCCCTTTCCTATGATATGGCTAAGTCTTCCTTTGGCCTTTAGGTATGTATGAATGAATTGAGACTACTTTAAACAATTTTTTCTATTGAGTCGATAGGAAACCCTAATGTTTTGTAACTCACCAATTTTTGGACAAAATTTACCTCATATGAGATGGAAGTTTTGATTGTAGACATAATGAAGGAATAGAAGTTTTAAAAAAACTCTAGAAAAAATTATAGTAATTATGGCTGTGAAAAAATGGAGAAAACTAATATTAATGAAGGTTGTACGATGACAGAACTTTGACAAAGAAACCCTAGAGTTCTGATACCATGTTGAAGAAAAATTGAAAGGTAAAATTCTTTATCTCTCTCACTTGCTTTGGGTTACAATGCATCAAAATATATACAATAAACCTTAGGTACATAATTGAAAACTACCTAATATAGGAATAAAGAAAATCTTAGCTAAAATCCCTCAATTTAAGGCATATCATTAAAACCCCTCATATCTATCAAATAATAATAATATTTATAGCTAATATACATCTAACCAATTTATAACTAATATATATCTCGCACTTTAACTAACAAAGTGTATAAGGTGTTTAATAGAAAAAGGCTTACTATGGAAGAATTTTTAGGTGATGTTCAACAAAGGGTAATAACTAGATTTCATTATAAAGATTTATCTCATCTTGCTTTTATTTCTCAAGTTGAACCTAATAAAATAGAAGAGATAATTAATGATGAAAGTTAGGTTCTTAAAATGAATGAGGAGTTGAATCAACTTGAGAGAAATAAGGTGTGGACTTTAGTACCTAGACTTAGTAATCACAAAATCATAGGTACCAAGTGGGCCTTTAAAAATAAATTAGATGAGAAGGGTACTATTGAGAGAAATAAAGCTAGATTTATAAAAAAAGGGTACAATCAAGGGGAAGGCAAAAACTTCAAGCAAACATTTACTTCAGTAGCTATGCTAGAAGCCATTAGGCTTTTACTTTGTTTTACATCCTATAAAAATTTCAAATTGTCTCAAATGGATATTAAAAGTGCTTTTTTAAATGGTCTAATCCAAGAAGAAGTTTATGTTGATTTTCCTCTTGATTTTGAAAAACAAATGCACCGAACCATGTCTACTAACCTTCCAAAGTTTTATATGGTTTAAACAAGCCCCTAGAGCTTGGTATGATAGATTAAGTGCATTCCTTTTAGAAAATATATTATATAAAGGAAAGGTTGAGTCTACACTTTTTATTAAATCAAACCAGCTTGTGTTAATAATTGCTTAACTTTATATTGATGATATTATTTTAGTGCCATAAATGAGAGTATGTATAAAGAATTTTTTAGTGTATGAGTAAAGAGTCTGAAATAAGCACGATAAGAGAACTTAACTTCTTTTTTAGACTCCAAATTAAGCAAATGAAGGAAAGAATCTTTATCAATCAAGCAAAGTATGATTGGTATACCTATAAACAATATAACAAAATTGAATAAAGATGAAGAAGGTAAGTCAGTGGATGTAAAGCTTTATTAAAGTATGATTGGTAGCTTACTTTATCTTACAACAAATAAGCCTAATATTATGTTTAGTGTTTACCCATATGCCAAATTTCAATCAATCCCTAGAATATTACATCTATTAGCCTTTAAGCACATCCTTAGATACTTATGTGGGATGATTTCATCAGGAAATTAACACTATAAGAATATGTTCTTTGACTTAATTGGTTATTGAAATGTTGATTTTATTAGTAACCTTTTGATCGTTGTGATTTGCATTATGTTTTAGGGTTCAAATTGTTAGGTATTTAGTGTTAATTTTAGTGTTTAGTGTGTATTTGTGATTTAATTGTGCTAGTTTATGTGTTTAAGTGTTTTTATGGGTTAGTATGATTATTTGAGCTTAAATGTTATATTTTTGAAGTACCTTGATTTGTTTGTTAGTGTTTCAGGGTAAACGATAAAGAACGGGGAAGTTCTGAAGTGTTTCGGGCTAAAAGCACAGCCCACGATTATGGCACAATAGGCTATAATCGTGACAGAAAGAGGCGAGCTGACAGGACCCAAGCTACGATCGTGACATTTTGGTCATGATCATGATAGAAAGGGTGCCACGATCGTGCCCTGCATCAGACAGACACGAAAATAGCTTAAAACGTCAAATTTTGCGGGCCTTTTTGGACCATTTTGACCATGAATCAACCCTAGGGCTTCCAAGATATAAATAAAACATTAAAAGACAAAGGAAGCAGCTTTTGAAGCCTTTTTACATTAGTCAAATCCGAAACCTTAGAGAGCATATCGAGAGATTTAAGGAGGGAGACGAAGGAAGAGAGACACGGAGAAGAAGCTTGACATGAAATACTTCCCAGAACATGTGTTTTCCCGCCGTCGTTGCCTCCACTAGTCCATTCTGATAGTATTTTTCATCTTTATTTCAATTCTATTGATGTATAGAATTGGGATAATCGTTAAAAATAGTTGTTGAATGTCAATTTTTGTCTAAACTCACCTTTGGGATTTTGATCTTTGACCTTAATGAAGTTTGATTTATTGTGTTTTCATTGAGTTATTTGTGATTCAATATCTATGCTTAATAATTTGGTAATAAACTGAGAGGGTGAACCGAGTGAATATCATCAAATTGGGCTAACAAGAGTTAGGTAGTTTGATAGATAAGAATTGAATCAAACTAGTAAAATCATGCAACGAAAGATCGAGCATAGTTTTTCAGTAGGTTATTACACATATTCATAACTAATTTAGGTTTAGGTAAATTGGAAATTGAGAGATTATAATTCCATAATTTAAATTAGGGATTATAAATTAGGGTTAAAGATTATAACTTGAGAGAGAGTAATCCACCTTAGGACCGTCTAGACCCAGTAATTCGATAATTGCATAATCAATTAGATTTTTATTAAATTCAGATTAAAACTCCCTTTCTCTGAATTGGTAGTTTCTAGATTGATTCTAGATTGGGTTGTGAAATTTACTATTTTGTTTATATTTTATGAGTTCAATTCTTGATATTGATTATTTGATTAGTCAATTTCTGCATTAGTTATTTATTTTGATTTATTGCGAATTTTAGTTAAGCATTAGATTTTAGGATTAGATTAACCCTCCTTGTGGGAACAATACCTTAGGTACTACGCGAACAACCCATGTGTTTACAGAAATATCGTGGTTAAAAATATTAAAACTTAGCATACATAACCTAGTGATCAAGTTTTTGTTGTCGTTACCGGGGAGACGATTAGTTTAGTTCTTTAGTCTAAGGTTTTTTCACTATCTTTTGTTTTTAAATTCAAAATAAAATTTTGGGTAATAAAGTAGAGACACATCAAGATATCTTAGAGTGAAAATGAGACATCTGAAGAGTTGAATACTAAGAAGAGATAAAAAACGATCATGGAGGATATATATTATAGGGAGCAAGGGACTCTTGCGGATTTCTATAAGCCCTAATTTAGTTAGGAAAATCATCATCTTTATATGAACCCGTACACTTTGAGGTGGCAAAATCTCCCAAATTTTTATTGATCCAACAATACAGGGCTTACATAGGGCATCAAGACCTATCAGGATTGCAACAAGATAAGTTTAGTTCATGGGATTCTAAATTGGACAAGATCCTAGATAAGCTCACAGATATGGAAGAGGGTCAGAGGAGAATAAAATAGCAAATTGAGCAAGTAATGAAAAATTATGTTTCATCTATTTGCAACCTAGGGATTCGAGTGAGACAGATTTTCCGTGAATTTTGTAAGAGAATTGTGGAAGACTCTCTAAGTAATATGAAATACATCAAAGAGAGCAATATGAGGCTATCGCACCTAAGATGAGGGAGAGCTGGAAGGATCATTGGAAAACCAAATTGAACCCCACCTTATTGAAGACCAAGAGATGAAGAAAGAGGATGAAGAAAAGAATGCTAACCCTCCCTTTTATTCACCAGTTCTTGATATACCACATGTGAACATCGAAAAATCTTGGATAGTTGTTCATGAAAAGAGCCTTATCCTTCTGATTAATGATGACCAAATGATATTCAACATGAATGATGTATTAAAGAATCCAAAGGATAGTAGCTCATTCAGGATAATGTGTTTGAATCTTCTGAAGAACAAAAGGACGAAGAACAGATGACAATAGACATCAATTTTAAAGAAGCTATGAAAGTCTTTGTTTATGAAGAGAAAGAAGCAGAGAAGACAAAGGTGATTAAGGAAGAAAAAGAGCAACAAGAAAAAGAGCAACTCACCTTCTTACAAGACAAATTGTTAGATTCAATGGAAGGTTCAGGGCGTTTTGTTATTCCCTATTTTATTGATAGTTAGTTAGTGAAAAGGACATTACTGACCTTAATTGGTTTTCATAATTTTGTCAATATTGTCTTTCTGATCATTTTTCAATTTGTAGCTTACTTACAAGCTACAAAACTAATGTTGAATGAAAAGGTGGAAGCAAGCCACTCATAATTGATCCTGGCCGAGTTTCCAAAGATGCAAGGTCAAACTAATGACCATAAATTAGCATGTTTAGGGTAGATTTAAATTGTTATGCAGTTAAAGTTGTTTCATTTCCATAAATAAATAACAATGATTTGGAATGCATTGCCCCACTAATTCTCTTACTCTGTCTAAATCAATTATACGATAGGGAAGCCAGCTCAACATCAAGCGCATTTGGTCTCCACCTTCGACACATCGCCACCTCAGTCACCATGATCATTTCGTGTTCTAACCCTTTTCTTTTCATTTTTGTTAGTATTTTTTTCTTTTGTCTTCCACATATTATTTCATTCCCCTTTTGTGCTTGTATGTGTCCTTCACACATTAAGGTTGTTCAAGTATGGGGGAGGGTTATCTGTTTTGTTTTGTATGTGATTTTGCATACGGTATGACAGTTATTAGGTTACATTGTGTGAACTGTTTGAATGCGTCAATGGCTTAGATGGACTGCAATTTATTTAATTCAGAATGTAGTCTATTAGATTATGAATAATCATTAGCTTATAAAATGAGTGAATTAGGGGTCTTTGGATAAATATACAGCTTAATTAGGACCTAATGTAAATTTAGCACCCTCCAAGTTGTCACATTCATTCATAATTTAAGGGCTTTCAACTTAAGTTGCTTAACTAGTATTCTTTCATGGAATGAGTAGCTTAAACAACAAGGTAGGTAATAAAATAAAAAAAGAAAAAATATATGTTAAATAAATCACTATTCCGCAAACCTTCAGGTTATGAATAGAGCTAATAGCAAGTTTAAAATGTGATATAGCCGAGTAACTTGATCGACACGCATCATAAATGTGTGCCTTTGTGTTAAAAAGCTATAATGACATTTCAACCAAGCAGTTTAATAAAAAAATGACTTAGTCAAGTAACCGGATCGACATTCATTACCAAAGTTTACCTCCAAGTAAAAATACTAAGTCTATGTTCAATTTAAAAAGTGTGTTTTTTGAATAAAAACCTACCGGACTTGTAATAAGCTTGACTTTTATATCTAATCATTAACATGCAAAATCTGAGTCTAGGGGCGTTGAACAGTTACAAGGTCTGAAGAACTAAAGAATTATTAATGTGTGTGTGCAATTGAAAAGGGTAAATAAACTATCACTTAGATCTTGATTAATTTGAAAATTTAGTTCAAAGCCCCTAAACTAAGATTTTGCATGTTAATGATTAGATATAACATGTATGACTGTGTTTAAGATTAAATTTATTTCATGAATTTGAAGTCATTACCTCATTATTGCATTGTTGGTTGTGTGTTTGTTGTTTTGTTTGCTTGAAGACAAGCAAACGTTTAAGTGTGAGAATGTTGATAGATGTGATTTACATTATGTTTTCGGGTTAAAATTGTTTGATATTTAGTGTTAATTTGAGTGTTTAGTGTGTATTTATGTTTTAATTGTGTTAGTTTATGTGTTTAAGTGTTTTAATGGGTTAATATGAGTCTTTGAGTTTAAATTTTATATTTTTTTGGTACTTTAATGTGATTGTTAGTGTTTCAGGATAAACGGTCTAAAACAGGAAAGTTTCAAAGAGTTTCGGGCCAAAAACATGATCCGCGATTGTGGCACAATAAGCCACGATCATGATAGAAAGAGGCGAGCTGACAGGACCCAGGCCACAATCATGACATTTTGGTCACGATTGTGACAAAAAGGATTAGGCACTGGCCACGATCGTGGCCTAAATTGGGCGGACATAAAAATAGCTAAAAATGCTAAATTTTGAGGGACTTTTCAGACCGTTTCGACCTTGAATCAACCCTATGGCTTCCAAGATATAAATAGAACATTAAACAACAGAGGAAGCAGCCTTTGAAAGCCTTTTTGCATAAGTCAAATCTGAAACCCTAGAGAGCATATCGAGAGATTTGAGGAAGGAGATGAAGGAAGAGAGACACAGAGAAGAAGCTTGACATGAAGTACTTCCTGGAACAGGTAGTTTCCCGCCATCGCTGCCTCCACCAGTCCATTCTGACAATATTTTGTCTTTATTTCAATTTTATTGATGTATAGAATTGGGATAATCATTGAGAATAGTTGTTACTGAATGTCGATTTTTGTTTAAACTCACCTTCGAGATTTTGATCTTTGAGATTAATGAAGTTTGATTTATTGTGTTTTCATTGAGTTATTTGTGATTCAATATCTGTGCCTAATAATTCGGTAATAAATTGAGAGGGTGAGCCGAGTGAATATCATGAAATTGGGATAACAAGAGTTTGATAGGTAAGAATTGAATCAAACTGGTAAAATCATGTAACGAGAGATCGAGCATAGGTTTTCGGTAAGTTATTAGACAAATTCAAAACTAGTTTAGGTTTTAAGCAAATTGGAAATCGAAAGATTACAATTCCATAATTTAAATTAGGGTTAAAGATTATAACTCGAGAGAGAGTAATCTACCCTAGGACTGTCTAGACCCAGTAATTCGATAGTTGCATAATCGATTAGATTTTTATTAATTTTGGATTAAAACCCCTTTTCTCTCAATTGGTAGTTTCGAGGTTGATTCTGAAATTGGTTGTGCAAAATTGCTACTTTGTTTATATTTTATGGGTTCAACTCTAGATATTGATTGTTTAATTAGTTAATTTCTGCATTAATTGTTTACTTTGATTTATTGCAAAATTTAGTCAAGCCTTAAATGTTAGGATTAGATTAACCCTCCTCGTGGGAACTACACGAACAACTTGTGCGCTTGCAGAAATATCAAGGTTAAAAAAATTAAAACTTTTTCATATCGTAACACCCCGATCAAGCACCCTCACTAAAGGCTCATAAACTTGGATAATAAATTGGCATTTGGACCAAAATTCAGTATCTTCAAGTATAATTTTAGAAACCTCCAATACAACATTAGATCTAGCATGCTGAGATGCAACCTACTTATCACTTGAAAACATCTATCTAAACTCTTTCTTCATCACAACAAAACATTGAAGTGATAAGAAATTTGTTGCAAATCTTGAAATAGTAGGATGACACAAATTCCTACCATTGGTAAAATTCTTTCTCATTAAATTCAAAACCTATGCACTATTATAGATAAACTTGGTCACCTTTTTGGCTTTCTATGTAGTCTCATCAATAATAAGAAAATACCTACCATTCTCTATATTTTCTAGCATTAAGTCAATGCAATGTGCAGCACAAGGAGTCCAAAAAAAGGAATTATACTTATATTGTAACCTTCTTCCCCCCACTTTATAAGAATCAATGTCAGTAATGAACTGAATAATATTTTCTAGCCCTACTTCATTAACAACTTCAT
>JANIIA010000008.1:39841043-39855222 GCA_027478495.1 Erythroxylum alaternifolium
TCACCTTCGGGATTTTGATCTTTGAGATTAATGAAGTTTGATTTATTGTGTTTTCATTGAGTTATTTGTGATTCAATATCTATGCTTAACAATTTAGTAATAAACTAAGAGGGTGAACCGAGTGAATATCATCAAATTGGGCTAACGAGAGCTAGGTAGTTTGATAGATAAGAATTGAATCAAACCAGTAAAATCGTGTAATGAGAGATCAAGCATAGGTTTCCGATTTGTTATTAGACATATTTAGAACTAATTTAGGTTTTGGGTAAATTGGAAATTGAGAGATTACAATTTTATAATTTAAATTAGGAATTATAAATTAGGGTTAAAGATTATAACTTGAGAGAGAGTAACCCACCGTAGGACCATCTGAACCCAGTAATTTGATAATTACATAATCAATTAGATTTTTATTAATTTTGAATTAAAACATCCTTTCTCTCAATTGGTAGTTTGTAGGTTGATTCTAGATTGGGTTGTGAAAATTGCTATTTTTTTAATATGTTATGAGTTCAATTCTTGATATTGATTATTTGATTAGTCAATTTCTACATTAGTTGTTTATTTTGATTTATTGCGAATTTTAGTTAAGCCTTAGATTTTAGGATTAGATTAACCACCCTTATTGGAACGATACCTTAGGTACTACGTGAATGATCTGTGCGTTTGTGGAAACATCGAGGTTAAAATATTAAAACTTAGCATACGTAACCTAGCGATAACCTTTTGTTTAAAAAGAGCACATCTAGTACTTGTCAATTCCTAGGCAATGCATTAGTTTCTTAGTTTAGTTAGAAATAAAATTCAATTGGTTTACCAACAATAAATGTCGTATATATGGTGATCAATAATTTTTATGTTCAAATCCTTTGGATTAAATAATAAATTAAAGATTATGGATTAGATCTTACTAAGATATAGATCAAGTGTGATAATACCAGTGCCATTTATCTCACAAAGAATCTTATTTAACATTATAAGACCAAACAAATAGAAAATAAACATCATTTCATTAGAGATTATGTACAAAATAGAGATATGGAGTTAGAATTCATAGATATACAACATCAATTGGATAATATTTTTACTAAACCTATGCACAAGGATAAATTTCATTCAATTATAAGAGAATTAGGGATGATTGATATAAATTCCCTTAGTTAAATGAGTTTTGAAATTGTTTTTCAGTTTAATTATGTTTCTACTATGTTATTTCGTTTTGATTTGAAGTCTAAAAGCTATGTTCTAAGATTCCAGGACTTCCTAACTTAGTTAACTAATATCCTCAAAACAATGAATTTGGTTCACTTCTAAGAGTTTGATTTTTAGCTGGTTGCATTTCTAGTAACCGAACCAGTCACACTAGCTAACCAATGTTCCTGACTCTAGGATTTTTTTCTCTCTTAAGAGATTGGGTAGAGTTTGGTCAGATATATTGATCGACCAAACACCCTTAGTGGTCTATTAATATCACTTGCTAGTTGACCAATATCATCTAATCCTTTAAATAGTTTGGTTTTAGTAAGCTTGTGGAAACATCAGTTGCCAAATTTAATTGACCAACAACATACTTTGTTTACTAATAAATCATTTGCTTAACTCAAGAAGTCCATCTCTTTCTTCCTCAATGCACCTATAATACTTCCCTTTCTCTTTATAAAATAGCTTTTAGAACCCTACCTTCACAATATCATTAAGTCTCTAAATAAAATTCTATCCAACTCCCTTGTTCTCTTCCTAACAATCATATCATCTCTTTACTATTTAAGACAATAGAACTCTCCCTTCATAGCACCACTTCTCTCTGATGTCAACCTCCTCTCTTTTGTGAGATTCCAGTGCTTGCTTCAACTTCATTTAGTCCAATAACATCTATAAAGAGCTTGCTCATCAACCTATAACCTACATTCTTCTTTTTACTCTGAGGGTAAACCCTAATGTCACCACATTTGAGGATTTACCCAACTTCACCTTTTTTCCTTCTCCAATTGATGATTCTCTTAGCTAGTAATCTCCCTTTCTGATATGTTTATGGATGCTCATGCATTACCTTTTCAATTGCATCAATTTGGCTTTTAGGGAAAATTAGTGTTTTAGAATTAGGAATTGCTTATTTTCATGATTTTTTTAAAATTGAATTTTTCCTAGTTTAATCAACGATTGCTTTAAGGTTTTTAATAGTGAATTCCATTGAATTGTGTTTGATTTTATCTTAATCAAAATTCTAGGTCATTTTTCTTAAATGAATTTTAGGAATTTCTTATTTATACACTAATTTTCAAAACTAAATATTTATTAGTTCACTTGAAGATTGATTTAAGGTTTTTCAACTACGAGTTGCATTAAATTATTTCTATTTTTGTTTGAATTAAAATTTTTAATAATTTTGTATAAATGTTACCAAGGAATTAGAAGTTCTAGGTTTTTCAAATTTAGTCCATTTTTATGACTTTGATGGCTTTCTAATTCAATTATAAACATCTTTTGCATAATTTATTCAATTTGAATCTTTTTTTATTGAAGAAAGTTATTTGGTTTCTTAAAGGAATTACGTTATAAATAATTTTTTATTTCTCTTAATTCATATTGTTTGCATCCTTCCATTTCCTTTTTCACACTCTTCATGATTCTCCCTTTAGCATCTTAAGTTGTAAATATTCAGGCCTTTCAACAATAGATGAATAATTGAAGTTTATGGAATTGAAATTATAGTATTCTTTTCTTATATTTGTTTCTTCATACTGTCTTTATCATATTTTTGAACTCATCCTCTCACTCCTTATCTTGTAAATCACCCCTTCTCTTAAGACAAGAACTAGAGAGAACACTAATCATATGCCTAAGACACTCACACGAGATAGAGCTACCTGCACATCCTCTAAGACATATAGGACTTAAGAAAGATCACCAACCCCTCCTCCTTCCATGGCCCCTCTTCATAAGGATGAGTATTCTGATACTGACTCACCTAGATTTCAAGATTATGCTTCTTATGAACTATATAAGAACCATATAATCCCTTCTTCCATTTTAGAAGAATCCAAGGATTATGGGCCTTGTTCGTTATTTTATTGGCCAAGTTTTGGAATCCCTCCTTACCAAAACCTGTTGTATTAATCCGATTAATGTTTAGTTATTCTATAAAGATCTCTATCCTATATAATTCATGGTGACACCTAAATCTTATCCACAGTCCATGATATTGACATCTATCTCACTTCTAATCTCAAAAACAAGATCCAAGGCATCTCCATTCTAAAGCATCCTTCGTATTATAGATGTCGCACCAAATACACCATTTACCCTTATTTTATGCCTCATAAAGTTATAATTATCTTTTAGTTAGGCCTCTATGAAAAGATCCATAGAAAACCTAATGATGTCCATGACCTCAATGTAATTCCTCATTTCCTCCATCTTTTCATCAAATATAATTTTTTCTCTACTTAAGAACACTTTACTTTTTTTATGATATGATGATCTACGAATTCCTATGTACTCTTATATTAGGAAATTGTATTCATATTGGTCATTTTATTTTACTTAAGATGGTTAATTATCACCAAACTAACAATAAGAAATAAAACATTCCTTATGCCCTTATGGCCTCATCTTCTAGTTTTTTGATATTCCTCTTACTAATGATGAGATTGAATTCTATTTCCTCTTTGATTCTGCTACTCTTAATCACACGGAGTACAAATTGATTGATGGTCAAATGACCAGACCATATTAACGACAACATCTCTAGCCTTAGCAACTGTCACCAGTATATAAGGCTCTACTATGTGGTAATGGTCCTAATGAGCCTCTCTTGAGCTATATTGTTGAGCTACCTATGGATGATGAGGCTACCACTTCATAACCATATCATCCCTCTCCATCAGATGCTTGTTTAGTGGCTATTAACTATCAGCTCACCATGTTGTAAAGAGAGTTTAACTTTTTTCAAGACACTAAGATGCATAAACTTGATGACTTGTACAGTTTGATCGAGTCTCACTTTGTCTTCTTAAGTTAGATGATTTTTTATGCTTATAAAAAAGAGGGATAATAATTTTTGTGATATTAGAGGGAAATGTTACATTTTCGTGGAGTATTTATTCTTTTGTATATGTTACATTTTCTTTATGTGACGAACAATTATAAATATTTTTTATGAATTCTTTATATGATGAGCAATTATAGATATTTGTCTATGTCTTCTTTATGCAACGACCAGTTATAGATATTTCTTTAATAATGAATTTTTTAAAGTTATGTTCTCATATTGATTTGTGTTTATGACATTGATTTAAATTTTATGCATGAACTAAGGGAGAGCTAATTACTATCCTGATATGGATAGTTATTTGTTTAATTGAATTCTCTTATTTCTTTCTAATATTAAAAAAATTTTCCATCATAAAAAAGGGAGGTTTTTTAATTAAGGGAGGTTCTAATCAATATTTTGATGATGATTAAACATAAGTACTGCTAATGAGTTTAATGTTGTTGATAAGAAGGAATATAAGAATAAGATATCACTGTATTGAAGGAATGTGAAAGAAAAGACAAAGTTTTCAATCTTTAATATCAAGATCAAGTCAAGACAAGGATCGAGCTACATCAAGTTTGTTTTTATGTATTACTTATTATAAGCTTATCTTGTTTGTTTTTGATAGTCTAACAAACTCACAATGCATAAATCTTTTCACTTTACTTCATTATATGAGTTTTTCCATTCATTAAGAGGCATTAAAGTTTTTGTTTTTAATATAAAAGCCTTTTTATCTTTTAAATAAAGTTTTATAGAACATTTAGGATGTTTAATACATAATTGCATTAATTAAATTAAGTTTGACCATTTAAAGGTGTTAAAATCATGTTTTTAGGGTGATTGGTTGACCTATATGAGTTAGTGGTCAACCAATATAGGTTAAAATTGTTAAATTTGATACATTATGAGTTTCCTATAACATTATTTGATTTGTTAGTCGACCAATATACCTACTGGTGGACCAATGCTCCAATGATTAGTGAAACCGAGGCTTTTAATCATACTAGTCAACTAGTATTCTATATCGATTGACCAGTGCTTTGCATATAGTCAAGGCAATAAATAGTTCTTGCCTTCAGCAGCTACTAGATGTCCCAAAAACGTTATAAATAGGTGTTTTCTCATTGATTTTAGTATCAAGAAGCATTTGAATATCTTTTACGTATATTTTTAAGTATTTTTCAATTAATTAAGCATTCATTTTTCATTTAGCTTATATGAGATTATCAAAATAATCAAGTCAGCAAGTTTGAATTGTAAGCTATTCTTGGGATTTGTGATCAATGCATTGGGATTACCTAAAGTGGTTTGCCTCTTTAACTTGAAGAAAGATTGAAAAGGAGGTTCCTTTTTGCCAAAATAAAAGATTATTCAATGGTTATTCTTTGCCTTGAAAGAAAAATTATAGTGGAAATCTAAAAAGGGTCTTGAAAGTGGGACAGAGGCAAGGATTGTTTGTCTAACTACTAGAAATCAGTTTGCACTTCTTTTCGCTTACTCTTTACTTTATTGTTTACAAGCATAGTTAAATTCCTTTACTTTTATTTCATTATTTAATTTTTGTCATCTATAAGCATTGTTTTATAAGTAGGTATCTTTTAATTGAAATCTTGAATTCACCCAATTCACTCTCCTCTTGTGTACCATTACGGAATAATAATAAGATTATAAAGTTATTTACAAAAAATCATCTTTCTATTGTCCCTTGTGTTATTTATAATGATATATTTAAAAAATACATTGTTGACATAATTTTTTATGATTGATTAAAGGATGAAAATAAATTTAATAAGGCTTATAACGATCTAGTCTTACTTCTAAAAAAATAATGTAGTCTTCACTTTCAATACGTCTTTTGATTTGATCTTTCAATTTCCATATTATGTAAAGTTCACTGAATTTGATTTTGTTAATGAGTTTTACTTGTCTTTGTAAGGGCTAAATGATTGTTCTCTTTTCAATGTCAACCGGTTTTCAGTTTTTTTATTTTTTCTTTATAAACTTGACGAAATTTCAAGGTATTTTAGAATTTAGAAGCACTTTTGAAGCTACAGTAGAGTTCTAAGATGCTTTTCAATTTGAATTTTTTCTTTAAAATAAGTTGAAGCCTTCAATTTATAAAATATTTGATGACATTAATTTAAATGTCATATATCACTTTATATATAGTTATCAGATATTTTTTCCTTTAAATTCCTCTTAACTTGTGTATATCATTATAAATTACATCATATGATAACTTTTAATTAAACGAAATCAACAATACAAAGAAATAATTTATGTAAATGTAATTAGGAAGCCAATATAATTAACAAATAATGACAAAATAGTCAAATTATTTACTTGAATTGATATATAAAGTAATTAAGCTTTTTAATAAATGATATAATTACTTTAGTCAATATTTATAATAATTAATTTAATATTAAAAATTGATGTAACTTATTAAAAGATCAAATAATCAAAAACTCTTCATTATAATACACAAAATAATCCTTATTCCAAAAAAAAAGAAAGTTTTGTTAAATTAGTTAACAATATATATAATTACTTACTACTTTATTTATTGATTTAGTAATACTAATTTAATGAATAGAAGGCTACAAATTTTTTTTTTGGAAATCAAATAATGGAATTAATTCAAGGAAAAGGCCAAAGGAATACAAAGTCCATCAAATAAGAAGCACTAATTGACAAGTCATAGAAAAAACAAAACTAAAAATAGCCAACAGGAAACAAAACCTTGGTGATTACTCTTGCAGAGAACTACTATTTGTTGACCTTGAACACTTGTCTCTTAAAAAGGAGAATAAGGTGTATATCTTTGCGACTGGAGACCAATAATTAACCTTTATAGTACCAATTGGATAATATTTGAGGTGATAAAGAAAGTTTAGCTCCCCTAATCCTTACCATCTCCCATATCATATCGAAGTTAGTAAGTTGTAAATCCTAACCTTTCATTGCTTATATCCTCGAAAACTGTTTTGTTTCTTTCCCTCCATAAATTATACAATATGCAACCCATTGCCATTTAAATGAATGTACAATCATCCTTGCTCATGTTATGCAGCTTAATACTCTACAAGATAATCCATTTCCATATATAGAAAGGACAAGTAACTATACATCTTACTAGAATGTCCTGCCAGTGTGCTTAAAATCATAATTTAAAAAATAAATGGTGTACAAATTTTAGATATTCATCACAAAACTTATATTTGAGGTTTGACATTGTCAAATAGGAGCTCCTAATTCTATTATAAGTAGTTATGTAGCATCCCATCTCTCAAATTGTTGAGAGATTTAAAATGTTAATCTAATGAGTCATATGAGTGGTACCATATAGAAGAAAATTGGTACAACTAGTACATGATTTCATAATTATGTTCAAATGCATAATATTAGCATACACACATTAATTGTGCAAAAGACAAATTTCACTCAATTGACATATTCTAAGGTATGAAGCTAAGATAAATGTGATAAATGACTGAGCATAATGAACGTGATACAAATGAGTATTTCCAATGTCTTGTACTTTGGTTTACCAATGACAAGAATTGATGGATCATAATTAGTAACTTTGGAATCAATTGGTACGATTGAGAGATTTATGAATTAATGTGTATTTGTGGATTAAGAAAAATACCAAGTGACAAGACAATTAATAAATAGCAGTAGAAATAATTGAGAAATGGCAACATAAATAATTGACAAGTGGCATTAGGATTTGTTGACAAGTGATATAAAAAATTAGGTGACAATTGGTATAAAAATTAGAAGGCAAATGGACTAGTTATTAAATGATTAGGAGTACCATTTTATTAAGACATTATTTTGGTTATTAACTAGTGAGTGTCATGACATATGTCATGATACTCACCAAGCATTTTAATCTCCATGTTATAACCCACAATTATTTGCATCTATTGAAAGATGATCCTTATCTCTCCATTGTCTTTCACTCTCATGAAATACTCTCATCTTCTTCATCTCTTCTTCTTTCATACACGATCCTTTCATAACCCAATCATCAACGTTGAGTTTTGCTCTTATCTTTCACCTTATCACTTCAACACCTTGTTACCTTCTTCATATCGATGAAACCCACTACTATTCCATCTTGTTCTTGAATATGATGATGATTATGTAGCATGGGAAAGCTAGGGTTTCATGGTGATTTGAAGAAGCTTGGAGTTTAATCAAGTAAGTTATACATCAAACTTCATGGGTTGTTTTAAATGAAACATATATGGTTATTTTTTTGATGTTAAAGGATTATGAAAATGGCGTTGAATACATATGTAACGTGGATGAAGAATGACTAAATATGTTCTGTTTTTAAAGGTATAAAATCATGGATTGATTGGTTGTTGTATAGATAGATTAAAGGTGATAATAGAGTAGAAAGTGTGTTGGAATATTGATAAACTAATTTATACATTTCTGTCTTGTTTCTGTTTATATGATGAGAAATAACTTATGATAGTTAAGGGATGATTGATAGTGAAAATAGTGATGAATGTTCTGTTTTGGGAATATGAGAAATATGAGTTACAAGTTGTTATGAGATAAAATAGATTGAACCTTGTAAGTTAAAGAAAAGACTAGTATCGTATTCTTAAAATGAGAAGAACTAAAATGATAGTAAACAATAAAGATTATATTTAAATTGTATGTGATTGATAAACAATGATTTATGAATTTTTTGTGGATGTTTTTAAGTTGAAATGGAAATGAGAATGAAAAGGAAATAAAGTAGAAATGACGGACTATACATAAGAAATATTGGACATATTATGAAAGAGTTCAAATCTGGAAAAATGAAGGAAAATGGGTGGTCCACAATCGTGGCACTTATCCCACGATCGTGGGTAGAAGCATGAGCTAGGTCTGGGAATGGTGACTGTAGTTTTATGCAATTATTGAATCAGCGAATGATAAGATACTTTCCTATGATGCATTTAGATTAGAATGAGGATTGAAATGAACTAGTTTTATGTTTGATTTGTTGACAAAAAGCGTGATATGTTAAGTTGATAATCGATGTAATAACACAAGAATGAATTGATGATACATGTATCCAAAGTGTTATATGAATGAAAGTGTTCTTAGGAAAGTAAATGAGATCCAAAGAAAGAAGGTAAGGTGTATTAATTAAGGTTAAATTATGTGATCATTACAATGCTAGAAAAAGGATGTAGAGACCATATGATTGATGAACATATGAAATATGGAATGAGAGTAATCAAGTATACTTAAGGTATTAGCCTAAGTGTAAACTAGTTATATCTATATGACAATGATAGAATGATCAAGACTTGTGATTTAAGGATACATACCTGGAAATAGTCATTTGAGCATGCATAGTGCATCACACATAACATATGTATATGATTGATACTTATTTGATTAATCAATAATGTGTGTACAATATGTGTATTGTTTGAAGATAGATATACATGATTGAACATCATCGTTCAGACGTTTCTGGATTATGAAGGCAATGCATAATATGGAGCGTAATGTGAGTAACCTATATGTTTCTCACTAGGATTGACTTGCTTTTGTTTAAATAGCAATTATTGAATTGAGATTGATATGATTGATAATTCTAGACAACAACAGTCCGAGGAGTTTGATAATTATGAATGTATTGGAAGTGCTTCATTGAATATGAATGAGAAAGAAACAAGTGTTCTCAATAAACTTGTTGAATGCCAGACTTAGGTCCGATAAAAATATAAAAAGTGAAAGTGTATATCAAAAAAAAGTGATTTAATGCATTCATTACATGATATGCATGATCAGATAAAGACAGTTGTGACCAGAGTAGCTAGTGAAAAAGAGCTTAAAGCTCATAAACGTGTATAAGAGCCACAGGCTCACTATGTAAAATGAGGCCGGTATCTCCAACGGATACGAGATAGTTATCAATAAACCCGATATCTGTAATATATACAGGACAATTAAAAAGGAACTTAGTCACAACAATTAACAATGAAAGAGGAGTCTCATAAACAATTGCATATATAATTTGATATATGTTTATATGATTAATTGAAATGAAGTGTATAGACTATCTTAAAATAGAAATGTAAATAGTGTACAAAATGGTAGCTGTTGAAAGATGATGAAATTTGAAGTGATGCTTAATACGTGATATGATTTATCTGTAAATTGAATATGAATTGTGAATTATTCCATATTTGAATTGAGTGAGTGCATCTAGGATGGTTCACTCACTGAGTTCACAAAACTCACCAAAATGGCAACGTTGTTTTTCAGGTTCAGGGGATATCTAGTTAAACTAATTGGAGTATAACCACTACAATCGGACACGAGTTAGTGGTCAGGATCAATTTGCATCTGTACATGTCTTCAATGATTTTTGTATTTGAATTGTATTCCGCAAATTATTATACAATGAATTTGTGAATTATGAATGTAATGACTTTTCTGACTGGATATGTGTTGTAAATGAAATGGTCTAAATTGAATATTAATTTCCTTAAGATGTGTTTATAAGATGAAATGGGTCGTAAATGATTACTGGTTTTTTAATGACATGTTTGATGTTTGAAAAATTTTGCAATGAATCAACTGATTGTCTTAACATGCCATCCTCGTAGAGTATGTTATGAAATAATTGTCAATACATTCGGGATTATGCTCAACAAGAGTGGTGCGTTATAAGTTAACTTTTCCTTTACAGCTAGCCACAATATAAAGGAAACTTTAGGGGTCGTTAGTTTGTTCTATATCATATTATGCTAGAGGGACTTAGGTGCAAAATTTTAAGGTACACCTTAACCATATCACTCTATCTTCCCTCAAAGAATTATCTGTGTAAGTAAGGAGATAGTCTTATAGCAAGCTTGTTAATTTATTCAATTGATTCCACCCTTCATTAGAGATGATGCAGTTGATAAAGGAATCATTAGGATAAAAGTTCCTCAGAGCATTAAAGTTGGATAAGAGATAAAGAGGCATACAGGGACTCCAATTATCATTTAAAAGAGAAGTGGAGAGTTCATTCCCTATATGTATCTAAATATATTGTTAAATGGAGTCTCTTAACTTTAAAATTTGAATTATGCTCCAAAAAGAGTCAGCTCTTACTTTATATATCTAGATTTTTTTCCTTTTTAGATATTATCTGTTGACCCCTTTAACCTATAAAGATTTTGTCTCAGTGATAATTCTATATAATCTTTTATCTAGTAAAGATTTGCTCATCAACTATAATGAAATGATCCCTAAGACTCCCTCATCCTTTGGTAAATATAGATTATCCAAGTTAGTAAATATAGATTATCCAAGTTAACTTTAGCAAAATGCTTAGTGTTAATATTACTAGTCCAAATGAAGTTTCTCAAGAGCTTTTTAACTTCCTTAGTTTTTTAGGAAGTGATAGGAATGATCACTAGTTGATAAGTTATTTAACATTAAGATGACAAGCTGGAGTCTACCAGTAAAAGAAACACATTTATTTTCCTAACTTCCAACTTTTCCCTTATTGGAATCAAAAGGAACCTAGTAGTCTTAGTAGGATACCTTTATTAAATAAATAGATAATCCAAGATATCTGAAAGGTGGAGATAAAGCAACTGTTCCTTTTATTTGACTCTAATTATCTAGTTGTTTGCTCACAATCCCTCGAGACCCATGGACAACAATTCTACTTGTTAATGCCAATCCCAAATAATTGGATGAATTCCTCTAAGGATCTCATTAGACATTGTAGAGTGGGCTCACTAGCTTCACATAAAAGTATAAGGTCATCTACAAAAACAAGGTGGGTGATTTGCATCATAGAACATTTCTTATGAAATTTAAAGTATTGTCCCTATTAATATTGGTTTGAATAATTCTAGATAACACTTTTTGTACAGATTGTGAAAAGATATGAGCACAAAGGATCCCCCTGTCTTTTGCACCTAACCCTTTAAAGACTGGAGAAGCTTCAGCATTCACAAGCACACAAAATAAATTTACTGTTATGCATTAACTTATCCACTTAAAAAATACTTCTACAAATCTTATAACTCTCAGAGTGAGTAGGATGAAGTCTTATTCCACTATATCAAAAGCTTTATGACTATCCATCTTGAGACCATAATTTTTACCTAAGCCTTGGATGTGATAATTTTTGAATAAGTCTTAAGCTAATAATATGTTATCCTCAATGCATTAGCCCTCATTAAAGGTAGCTTGAGCTTTATTCAACAAACTAGGAAGGATTAGCTTTAGTCCATTAACTAGATTCCTTAAGATGATCTTGTAAAATATATTACATAATGAGATTGTCCTATATTTCTTCAATAAGAAGGGGTTGGATGATTTAGGGACCAAGCAAAGAAAGGCCTTACTCCAAGACCTCAACATTCTAGAGCTTGAGAAAATTTCTTTTACATCTTTACTAATATATCTTTTAATGAGGTTATTAGGCCTTATGGAAGAAAATTCCATTAAATCCATTAGGCCCAGGGGATTTTTTGGGGCTAATACTAAACACCATTTTTAATCTTCTCATTGATTACAAGATTGCATAGAGATTCATATTTAGAATCAGAGATTAATCTAGGAACAACATCAGCAAGGTTTGATAGGGAAATTTTAAAGGTTATTAAGGTATCTAGGATCTTTCCAAAGTACTCCTTATTATAGTTCAGGAGTCTGATTTACACTGTAATTACTGCCTATTCTCAGTAATGAGTGTTTTCATTTTATTTTTATTCCTTTGGGAAAGGAGAAATCTATAAAAAAAACTTAGAATTAGAGTCTCCATCTCTTAATCAATTGATCCTAGATTTTTTTTCACAATTACTGAATTTTGTTCCTGTAGCATCTCTATATATAACTTTAAAGCTTATGTCTCAAACTGCTTCCTTATTAGATCTATTAAGTAGATCCATCTTTGCCCTATCAACTAAAGGATTGAAACTAATTGAGGTTTTCTAACTCTAATTTAATAGTTTGGAATTTTTTGTAAAGCTTGAAAGATTCATGAATCTAGATTTTAATTCCCAAACCTTTATGGATAGCCTCATCAAAGCCCTCTTTATTGACAAGATAATTAAAGAATCTAAATAGGACTTCTTTACCCTAGTATCCATCAAGCATGTCATTACTATATGACTATGATCAAAGTATAGATTGTCACTGAAGTTTTCAAAACTATTAGGAAACTTGATAAGCTATTCATAGTTACCCAATGCTCTATCCAATTTCCTTCTTTTTGACCAAGGAACTCTTGTTTGTTACTCCAAGTAAAATTACATACCCCTAATTTTATATCTTAACTTCCAATTTAGTCAGACAAAAGAGGAATCCTTTGTTAGGTCTAGCTTCACACTTGGCACCTCTGAGTCCATAGCAGATAGAATGCATTCATAATCTCTAACAAACAAATGGGGATACTTGACAGAAGATTTGTAATTTAGTAGATCTTTCCATAACAATTTTTTAAAAATGAAGCATAAATAAAATTGATACATCATGTGCCAAGTCTTTACATCTTTACCAATAAGTGAACTTAATAAAATAAGGAATTTACACTTTTAATATTCACAAAACAAGGGTCTCATGTTACTAAAATGCAAACAAGGTGATGATAAGCATAATTGGAAACAAGTTTCTGCTTATTTTTAAGAAATCAAACCTTAGAATAGGTTTAAACACTCATTTTTGTTTTTGACCGGCCAAAAATCAAAGGGTTTAAAGAGTTGACAAAATCAGCTATTGTTAATTGCTTTTGGGACTGATCATCCCCTATTATTCCATGTAAATATTGATATTACTTAGATTTTGATATGACCTTTGTGTTGTTCTTACGTCCATATCTCCTCTTTTCCATAGTAGTAAACTTAACCTGATAATTAGGGGAGGTTATTAGTTCAGCTAGTGCAAATCCTATCCTTGCAACTTTATAATCCATCTTTGCATTTAAAGCACTTTGCATCACTTGTTCTCTAAAGGGAGAGACATTAATATGGTCAAGATTAACCCCTATTATAAAATAACCTCTGTTTAGTTTATATTCTTTTCAGTACTGCAGTTGTAACACCCCAACTCCCGCTGAACCCGAACCCGATATCGAAGGTGATACCCGGATCCGTGCCCCGCGAGGGTGGC
>JANIIA010000008.1:39855322-39867342 GCA_027478495.1 Erythroxylum alaternifolium
ATGAGATGTGGTAATTTACCACATCTGGACCCGTTTCTTTGGTCCGACCCGTTCTCTGGAAACGGGATGTTACAGCAGTGTTCCAAAGTTAAATCTTCCCATTGAGTTTAGTCTACATTTGAATCCTTCTCCTATCTGGTTGTTTTATCTTGTAAGGTTGAGGCCACCAAGCATAGAGCATGCCCTATTAGTTATTTAAAGTCACCACAATAAGAGTTTTACATATTAGATTTCAAGCCTTGCCTTGGTGACTAAACGAATGCTTCATTGATAGGTTACTCTGATTGATTCCTCTGCTAATTTTTCTTTCTCACCTAATATGAGTACTGGGATCTCTTATGGAAGGTCTTGCTTCAAGTCCATATTAATACAAAGACATGTATAGGTCACCCTTCTACAAGAGGAGGTAGCCTCATCCATGCAAATTGACCTTCCTATTTAACTTGCTAGTAAGTTGAATCCATTTATAGACCAATATTTAAGGGAAATTATATGAAATTCACCCAAATTGGATCTTGTTTCTATTTCACTTCTTTAGGTTTTATACTTCGCATGTAAGAAAGAGGGTATACTGAAGTGCCTTAGACCCTTTTATATTATCTCTTCAACCTTCTTTTTACAAGAAAACTTGAAAAGGAAAAGACGATTTTCATTAAGCAAGAGATTGAGCAGCCTCGGCCCTGGGCAGGGGCGAGCTGGGCCCCTGCCCAGGGCCCACTTTAAATTTTTTAAAAATTTACATGTATAATTTATTAAAAAATTTTTAATTTATTTTTTAATTAAAGTGAGAGGCCCGCATTTTCTTTTTCGCCCCGGGCCTACAAAATCTTAGGACCGGCCCTGAGATTGAGGAGCCCTTTTGTTTTCCAATGCAAAGTGGCCCATCGCTTAACTAAAGGGAAGGATGGTTTTTTTCTAAAGAAAAAGCTAACCATAATTAAGGACCAAGAAGCAACTCCTTGCTTGTGAACTTTAGTGGAGGGAAACAATGGCTACTGCATCCTTTAAAACTAGGGGCTACAGTGAAGAGAGGAGGAAGGAGGCTGACAAACTTCTAGCTAGTTGAAAGCCTAGATAATCTTAGAGCCATTTGTTAAAGGGACAAGCATATAAGCTAGGGCAAAGAGCATGAGTCGAGAAAGGAGGGCTACTCCTAAAGGGCAAAGGGAGAATGGTAAAATTGGAATGTTGCCCCAAGTTTGCGACATGTTTTGTCCATTTCCAAACAAAGGAAAAGTAAAGGTTGACAAGAGAAAAGAAATTCAAAACGTAGTTATCAGAAATGATAACTAAAACTACAAGAGAAAAAAGATTTTTAAAAAGCATCTAAAGTAAGCTGCACTTCTAATTAAAACTTTAAACCAAGATTGAGGTTAACCACATTACAACCCCAGATTGAGAAAAAAAAAATTAATAGAATTTTGTGAGCAAGAGAAGGAAGATTCATGGAACTAGGCTACTTCAATTAATAATTAGCATTATTGTTCTTCTTTACACAAATTGTAAACACTAAAATTTTGAGGAATTCTAAAATTTGGTGTTAATATTTAATTTACTATTTAAAATTTTAAAGTTAATTAAATTGAATTTTGTTTTATATAGTAAAAGAAGCAAACGTCTTTTATGTTATTTTTACTATTGTTCTCTTTCTTTTCTTTTACGTGCTTATTTTTTTCTCCTTTTTACAATGCTATTTTTTGGAAAAAAAAAACCCTACGTACTAATATAACAGAGAAGTATTATCCGTTTTTTTTTTCTCTCTTTCTTACGATGCTTTTTTTTTTTTTCTAACACTACGTATTAATAAAACAGACAGGTATCCTCTATGTGTCTGCTATTCACATGGTCATTGATGCTTTAAGTCAGCAAAGCACGCTTTGGTTTGATTTAAATAGTAACTTGTCCGTTTGTTATCTCTTGGACAGGGACGAATCATCCTCCACGTTCACCGTCAAACTAGTATGGAGGTATGGAACCCAATTTGTCGTGTTCGAGGAAGCATCTTCTGAAACGGCAACACATGGAAGTCAGATGTTCTGTGTCGTTCTCTACATTATAAAAGGCCAAACATGTTTGAGGTACTTACTAACGTATTAAATAACCTTCTCAATCAACAAGTTGAGATGGCTGAAACGAGCATTCCAACTGTTGATCTCTCACCTTTCTTCAGAGAAGGTGAGGAAGATGGCAAGAGCAAAGCCATAGAAACCATATGCAAAGCTTGTTCCGACTATGGATTCTTCCAAGTTGTGAACCATGGTGTACCACTTGACTTGATGACCAAAGCCCTCGAACTATCAAGGGAGTTTTTTGATTACTCCGATGATGAAAAGAGGAAGAGCAGTCCAAATACCGATGCACCTTTACCTGCTGGTTACAGTAGGCAGCCACAACACTCCCCTGACAAGAGTGAATATGTCTTGATGTTCCCACCACGGTCCGGCTTTAATACCTATCCTGAGAACCCACCCGAGTTCAGGTAATAAAGATACATTAACTTCAACTCAATAATAATCGCATTCCTTTCATTCAAAAAAAGTGGAATCGCCCACCCTAGGTACCCCCGCACCCCGGCCAGACAGAGTGATGGAGGGGTAAATCACGGTTTAATCTCACTCAATTCTTCAAAAAGGGGGTCCCGTGTTCGATGCGCACAAGGAATCACTATATTGGATGAAACTCTCACACTGTCACTACGGGACTCGAATCGCATTCCGGATTGTACCCTTAAAAGAGTTCTTTTGATAGTAATTGCGTGTGATGCTTCGAGTTAACACATTATCCGTTTCCTGATGTCTCGACAAGTTAGATTAGAACCCATTCACAAATTCTGATATCCCTGTTTTACACATTTCATATTAGAAAGCTCAACTGGAGAATAATCATTTCCTTAGCATTAAAATATGCCTTTTTTGTAATTAACGAATCAATTAGGCATCGTCAGATAAAATAAGTTGAAAATCATATATTTTGATTGAATAATTTAATGAATTACTCAAAATTAAGTGATATTTTGTTTAAATAAGTGTTAGAAATTTTTAATACAGTACGACTCAAACCTCTTAACTTTTAAAAGAAACTCAAAAACACAAGATCTAATTCTTAGAAAACTTTTGAGAGTCCAATTTTACTATTCCACAACATCATTATGTATAAAGTTTTTGTTGGTTAATTTCATTCGTTCAGCACACTGTCATAGTTTCCAAATATTTCCAGGGAGACAATGGAAGAGATCTTTTCTCACTTAGCGAAGACAGCTTTGGAGATTGAGAGCATCATAAACCAATGTCTGGGTTTGCCAACAAACTTCCTAAAGGAATTCAACAATGACAGGAACTGGGATTTCTTAACTGCTTTAAGATATTTTCCAGCCACTGAGAACGATAACAATGGCATAACACCACATGAAGATGGGAATTGTATCACGTTTGTTTTCCAGGATGAGGTCGGAGGCTTAGAAGTTTGCAGAAACGGAGAATGGATCCCTGCAACTAGTGCACAGGGCACATTAGTAGTCAATGGTGGTGATGTCATTCAGGTAATCAATCATGCTTGTGCTTATTTACTATTTCTTCTTTAAAGGAATAATAATACAACAATACATAATACGCGATACTATGTTTTTTCATATGTAACTTGATTCGTTTACACACTGGTACTTATCCCCATAAAATTTGTGGCTTAATTCATGATGATTATCTCTGCAAAACCAACAGTTTTGATGACACCGACACTAGCTATCTTGTTTGTTGAAAATTGCTTGTGGGACCATGAACATATATATGGGTATGGATATGGGTGCAGGTCTTGAGCAACAACAATTTCAGAAGTGCTACGCACAGGGTGGTGAGAACGAAAGGGAAAAGCCGATACTCATATGCTTTCTTCCATAATTTGCATGGAGACAAGTGGGTGGAGCTATTGCCAAAGTTTACCACAGACATTGGAGAGGTTCCTAGTTACAGAGGCTTCTTGTACAAGGATTACCAGCAGTTACGACTAAGAAACAAGACTCATCCCCCTTCAAGGCCTCAGGATGAAGTCCGCATAACCCATTATGCAATCAACACCAACACTTCGTAATTAACAAAACTATTGTTTTCTAGAGATGGCTCTATCTTCTCATAAAACTTAATTAATGCTGTTCTGATAAATGTTCCAACTGCTTTCCTTGGTATCAGAAATAAACGTTTCAGCAAGTATTGCAAGTTGATCTGCGTATGCTAGTTTATATTTGTGTCTATTGAAATTCAGGTCGGGTTGAAACAATTTGGTCAAGTTCAAGCTTGACTATTATTTGTCTTGGATTGGAATTACGTTAAGACTTCTAAAAATAAACTTTATAAGTTGATTGAGAAAATGCTAAAAAGGCTTATGGCTTCCTAATTGTTATCCCATTATAATTTGATGTCAAGTTTTTGAAGAAGTTATAATAGGAGAGTCTAATTTAAGTATGCATTATATATATTTTTAGACGAATGTAATAATTTACAAATCATACTTTTTAGACGAGTTATTTAGTAAGTTAGTAGAATTTAAATTAAGTTATAGGCAATTTTCACCCCAAAAAAAAGTTACATGCCTGATTTAAATAACCAATAATAAATTTTAAAGTAAATTCTATTAATAATCTAACTTGTAAGGTGTTACGAAAAAATATCTTAATATTCATTTTTAGCACTTAATAGTATCAACTCTGGGAGCATTCTAAAATTGACAATATTACTAACTTTTGTTAATATTATTGATATTTTATCCTACCTAATATTTCTATATTAAAATCTTATTAAGTTATATTCTAAATGACCTAAATACCTCATGCTTAAATATATATGTTCTTGGTCGATATATGATCTTCCTCAATTTTGTCCTAAAACATACCCTTTCGCTCTTCTTTGTATGTTCCTGTTATTAATGTTTCAATGCCTAATATATTGATGTTGAACAAGTTCGTACAAATTCATGGAGGTTCCAAAATAAGCTAATCTACTTAATTAAAGTTAACAAGGGCAAGTGTTGAAGTAATTGGTAAAGTTACTTTTTTGTAATTAAAAAATCAAAGTTCTGAGTTATAAAAACAGTCTTTCTGTAAGGTATAAAGAGAAAGTTGTGTACAATCAATGAGTGTCTCCCAAAACAGCCTCTTTTATATACAATCGATTCACAAACTTGTTGATTTAAATATAATCCTCAAACGCATAAAAGGAAAATCTTAAGCTGAAAGAGTGCAAAGGTAAAATGCTTCTTTTTCATCCAATTGACAATCATCTCTTAGACTTTGCATTCAATTCACAAACATGTTCATTTAAATATAATAATCAAGCGAAAATCTTAAGCTAAAATAGTACAAAGGTAAAAAGACAAACATACCTTATCCACAAATCCCAAGATAACCCGCAACGACAAGGTGCCTAAAAAAAGCAACACAAGAAGACATTTTTATATTAAGGAAAGAAAAGACAAAAAAATCATGTGACCAATAAAAATTGCAAATTAATAGAATAGATCAGAGATTCAAAATATTATAAAAGCAAAAAAAAATTAAAAGCGCAATACTCACCTTCTTCAATTACTTTTGACTGAATCACATATTACATGTGTTTTTATTTAAAATCTTTAATAGGTATTTCCTTGTTGATTTGAATGAGTATTAAAGAAAGACAATTGCTACTCTAATTCTTAAATTGGTAGTGTACTAAATAATGTACTTGAAATTTTCAATACGTACTGTCTGGCATTTGGATGAGTTTTAAAGAGATCGAGAGGGTCGTTGTTGCTCTAATTCCTAAATTACTATGTAAGTATACGGAGATTAAAGGGTAATTTTATTCAATTTAATCACATAGTTACAGCGTGTCACACATGATATAATATATGATAAATATCAACAAAAATTAATAACATCGTTTAATTTTTTCAGAAAATAACATCGTTTAATTTTGAAATAGATGTGTACGAATTCTTAAATTTAGTGCTATTAAGTGTTGAAAAAAGATAAAATATTCTTCACAAAACCTTTCAAATAATTTACTAAAAATTATCAGAAAATATTAAAAATTCTATAAAACTCTAACCCAAAATATAATAGTTTGCTTCTTATATTTTTAGTGGTTGAGGCAAAACTTTTATCCAATATATATAATTAAATTTTATACAAATAATTAAATTGTTACACGAGGTAACTTTAACATGTCTTGCATGACATACCATATAATAAATGTTTGTACTAAAATTTAGTAATATTGTTCAATTTTGAAATAAATGTGTATTAATTATTAAACTTGGTGCTATTTAGTGTTGGAAGGTATAACAATAATAATAACGCTCTCTAAGACACGGATTATAAAGAGGTCTAGAAGTGTGCATTCTTATTTTTAAATGTTAAAGAGATTGTTTCTGATAGACCAACAAAGACTAAAATAAAAAGATTAAAATATATACAATAACAACAATACTCAATAAGAATCCCACTGGTACATGAGATTTAGGAAAGTTTAGTAGTAGTAAGCAGTCTTACCCCTACTTAGTAGAAATATTGTTTCTAATAGACCTACATAAACAATATAAATATATATATGCATATACATATAAAATTGATTAAAAATAAAATTGATTAAAATATATAGATACTAAATAAAAATATAAAATATAAAATAGAAATAGATATAAAGAATAATAAAAGATAGATATTAAAATAATAAAATAAGAATAAAATAGACATAATAAAAACATTTATAAATATAAATATAAAAAAGTAATAAAATAAAAATAAAGATAAAGATAAAGATAGACATAAATAAAAATATAAAAATAAGTGTTAGAAGGTAAAAGTTGAAATATTCTTGATATAAGCTTTAAAAAATTATAAAAGAGTATCCCAAGACATAATAATTTGTTCCTCGTCGTCCTAAAGTCGAGCCAAAACTTGCTAGAGGAAGTTATCGTCTCCTCCTGAATGGAGCATATTCGACCATCACATCATTTAATTTTTTGTAATATATTTACTTTTCTACTGAATGTACATTGTCATCAACAGAATAAGGTAAACATAATCTGAGCAATCAGCAATCTAAAGGAATAGTTTGTTGGGGAAGACGACATAGCATCCACTATATGCCTTCATAGTGTTTTAGACAAAAAAATATGTACAAAATTTAAGTTCCGGAGGATGGTTCAATGCAAAAGTAAAGAGAGGAAATATTACACACTCGAGGAGGCGACAATGGATGAAGAATATTCACGAGATTAGGTTCGATTTGTTCGCATGAAACACATAAATATGTACAAGCATCTTCACCTCATGGCTTCTTCTTTTTTTTTTCCTTTAAAATTTAGAAAGTATGAAATATTTCTTTATAGTTTTTCATTTCAAAAAATAAGTTGGAATACGCTTATTTTCCCTTCATATTTTCTATTTCTAAAATTTAGAAAATTTTAACTAGGCGATGAGGTTGTTTATGGCATAATATTTTTTATATATTTAATCTTATGTCATAATTATTGACGGTTTTTTTTAACAAGGTCCACTTGAAATAAAATGATCTTTTAAATAATTTTCTAAAGATAAGATTACAATTAATGTGTGAAGATAATGTAATATAACATTTAGCATTTAAATTTCATAAAAACAATATTACAATTAATGTGTGAAGATAACGTAATACAACATTAAAACAAAATTCGTCAATGTATTCTCTACAAAAGATCCTTTAATATGTGAAAATTTGATAATTAATCCAAGTAAGTCATCAGTTTCAATAGTTTTAACTAAAATGTTGAGCATTCTTTGGAATTTAGAATAGCCGACTCCAAAATCATATAAATGGTTGGTGATAACCTTTATAAGAGAAGTTTGAAGAAAAGAATTGATTTAGACTTTATATTTGACCATCCTTTGAAACAAAATTATTAGAACAACAGTATATCAAGCTTCTAGGACTTTATCACATGAAATCATTGACTATATTCCATATAGGGCTCGTTATTATGTATTAAATTAATTTGTAATGAACCATATAAATTATATTTATTAATATATCAAGTTTGATATTATACGGTTTTATCAGAATATAAATTATATGAATGTTTATGTTTGAAAAATCTTTTTTAGTATAATTATCAGTATTTAATTATCATATGAATGATGAATGAGAACATATGTACTCTTTTGATTTCATAGACAATTGAAATCTAATTATTCAATATATATATTTATATATATGTATGATGTGACAATAACATGCATGTATACTATATCTTTCTGTAGAAACTTTGTGCTTCCATTATGGCTACTACATCAAAGAATATTGTTGTTAAACTCAGTAAGGGTGAGAAATTAAATGGCAAAAATTATGAGATTCAGAGCATGAAAATCCAATATCTACTAGAAGAGCAAGAGGCTCTATTAAATATAACCATGGGTGTTTATAAGGAAGGAAATACAACTCAACAAGAAAGGAACTGTGATGCTTATGAAACATTAAAGAAAAATATCTCATTGGCTCGCGTTATGTTATTGAGCAGTATGAATAACAATATTAAACACGAGTTCCACTGATATAAAATTGCTAAGAACATGTGATTCGCTTTAGCTGCATGTTTTGGAGGCACTTCAGTGACCAAAGCGAGGTCACTCACTATCAAGTTTGACACATATAATAAAAAACAACCTAATTACACAATGTAAAAGCATTTGAGGCATATGTCAACCATGATAAATGAGTTGTCATCAACTATTAGATGAGAAATAAGTATAATTTGTGATTAGTTTATTACCTTAAATTTGAGAGCATATGAAGATGCATATAACTCATAATGAGATAATCATGATACCTTGGAGGACATTTTAGAGGCTTTAAGGCGTTCTTATTCTAGTATGAGATGCCTCATAGCCTTTTACATTATCATGACAATGTAAGATGCCTCCCATAGCCTTTTACATTATCATGACAATGTAAAAGGCTATGAGGCATCTCATACTAGAATAAGAACATCTTAAAGCCTCTAAAATGTCCTCCAAGGTATATGTAATTAGATATAGTTTATATGGAGTTGTGAATCGAAAGCGTATAAGCATCATAGTGGATCCAACTAGAAAAAGGGTAAGAAACATACCCCTTATACTCAAGACTCAAAGAAGGCTAAGCAAAACTAATATGGAAAAAGAACAGCATCCTTTAAGAAGTAGAACATGAAAAGTGTTTATGACTTTAAATGTAACAATAAGGGTCACTTTACTTGTGATTGTAGCGAGTCAAAAGGAGTACAATCTTATTCTGCAAACATTTATTCTATAAATTTTTTTATGTTGTTTTTGTAACTGAATAACATCTTATATCGATTCCATATTCGAAAGCAACCAACGATATAGCAAAGGATAAAGATGCCTTTATGAAATTACAAAAAATCCTATATGTAAAACAATGGATTTATATAGGAGATAAGGATTGTTATACAACAGATTAGAACTTACAAGTTAGACACACGTGCTAGTCAATCCTTTATCCTCTATGAAGTTATGTATGCCCTAGAGATTGGACAAAATCTAACCTCTGTGATGGTTTTAATAAGTTCTGGTTTTGATGTAAATATTCACAGTAGTGGTATAGATTTATATCTTGAGCATATTTGTTTTAGTCATAGTTTTATGTTATTTTGTGGATGTTGTTTATTGAAATAGTAATATAAGTTATTCTTTGTTTAGATTATCTAGTAATTCCAATAATTATGCAATTTTGTGGAACTTTAGACTATGTCATATTAGTTAAAATTGAATAATTCTACTAGATAAAGAAGGCCTCTTAGGTGTTCCACATCAAGTAGATTTACCTATTTGTGAACATTATCTAGCTATTAAAATGACACCAAATTCATTTAGAAAGGGAATATGAGCTTCTTATCCATTACAATTTTACATTCAGACATTTATGATCCAATGAATGTAAAGATACGACTTAGAGATGTGTACTTTATCACTTTTATAGATGATTATATTTGGTATGACTGTATATTTGATTTCTCATAAATCAAAAGTGTTAAGTTGTTTTATAAAGTATATGAATTTAGTAGAGAATCAACAAGATAAGAAAAAGCATTAGAAACTAATCAACGACAAGAATACTTGTCTGATAAGTTCAAGATGTTATGTGATGAAAAAAATAGAAAAATATTTAACTATTTCATAAACTCTACAATAAATGGTGTTGCTGAAAGTTATAATAAAAAACTACTAAAAATGATTAGGTTTATGATGGCATAAGCAAGTCTACCAATCATCTATCTAGGTGATGCATTGCTTCTAACCACTTATGTACTTAATCGAGTACCTACAATACTAGTTACAAACACTTCTTATGAGTTATGGACATAAAGAAAACCCAAAATGGAACATCTACGACCACAGAGATGTACTGCCTACATTTATAATCACTTTCATAGATAAAGGAAACTAGGCTCAAAAGGAAAGGAAAGTATCTTTATTAGATACTATGAACACTTAAAAGGATATGTGTTCATAGGTGAATAAGGTAATGAATGAGTAAATGAATTTGAATCACGATATGTCAAGTTCTTAAAGAATGACTTTCCAATGCAGGGTAAAATATGAAAAGACCTATTTCTATATGAATTTATTGGTCAGAATGATTACATTACCAGGAATCATTAAGAGGGACTTTATCCGAGTGGGAGCAATTTAGAACTTAAAGAATTAACTCAAGGATAGATAAGATTATAACCTATTAAAATTTTAGCTATCATATCTGATCTGAGTGGGAGTAATCAAGATCTTGAAAAGTTTGTTTATCATGAACCACATTTATGTCAAAGTAATTGTTGTATTATTCCATGATGTTTTTTAAAAATAGAAGAGGAAATTCACATGATTATCCCACAAGAAGATGATGAGCCAAAGAATGTATATGAGGCTCTTAATGGTCCTACTAAAAAAGAATGGATGAAAGTAATGATAGAAGAAATGACTTCGTTAAGCTCAAATCAAGTATAAGACTTAGTTGATCTCCCTAGTGGGCACAAAGCTATTATGAATAAATGGTTTCTTGAAATAAAACAAAACACTGATCATAGTATCGAAAGATACAAAGCTCATCTCAGCCTCAGGGCAAAAGAATATACACATTAAAAAGGGATCAATTATAACAAACCATTTTCACTTGTTGTGAAGCTTGCTTCAAATTTTCTAATTTTGGATACCATAGCCATTTTGGATCGTTAATTACATCAAATGGACGTAAAGATTATTTTTCTAAATAAAGAATTAGAAGAGGAATTCTATATAGAACAATCTTTAAGTTTCATTAAGACAGTCCAAGAATATAAAGCGTGTCAGTTATTAAAATCAATTAATGGTCTGAAGTAGTTTTTAAGACAGTGGTATATATGTTTTCATATCGTAATCGTTTCATATGATTTTCATATGCTTGATAAAGGCCAATGTGTTTTATATTAAGATATCCAAAGATAAATTTGCAATTTTATCTTTATATATGGATGACATTTTGATTGCTTGTACTGACTGTGAGTTTGCCAAGCAAATCAAATATTGATTATCATCTAAATTTAAGATAAAAGATATAGGTGAAGCTATATACATTCTTAGATTTAAGATTTCAAGAGATTGCTCAAAAAGATTATTGTTACTTTTTTAAGTGGCTTATATTCAAAAGATTTTAGAACAATTCTATATACAAGATCGCAAACCAATAAATAATCCTATTGTTAAAGATGAAGATCTTAGTAAGAAGTTTTGCCCAACTACTCCACAAAAATGGAACAAATGAATAAAATTCTCTATTTTAGTGTAGTTGGAAGTCTCATATATATCATGATGTGTATATAACTAGATATCTTTTATGTTGTTGGAATGGTAAGCAGACATCAATCAAATCTAGGACAAGCACATTAGAAAGCAGTAAAAAGAATATTAATGTAACACCCCATTACCCTAGGGTACGTACCGGGACGCCCGTAGGTCATTCCGACACATAACCTAAGATAACGGA
>JANIIA010000008.1:39875086-39891966 GCA_027478495.1 Erythroxylum alaternifolium
TCAGAAACACTTCCAATTATGCTAACCCATTCAAAAAGACCAATTTACCCTTTCCCATAAGTGAGGGGATGTTACAATTAAGGTAACTAAAAGGTAATATTGATTATGCATTATGTTATCAAGGAAACGGTCTACACATACAAGGATATATAGAAGTAAACTAGGAAGGAGTTTTAATAAAAGAAAATTTAGGATTTGTTTTCTTACTTAACAATGGTGCGATATCATGGAAAAATAAGAAACAATCATGTGTTGCTTTATCCACAATGAAAGCTGAATTTATAGCATTTTCAATAACAATATAAGAAGACGTATGGCTTAGACCATACTTGGTTAGTTTTAGGGGTCACTCAAAGCAAGACTGATCCAGTAGCAATCAACTGTGATAGTCAAACATCAATAACTTATACAAAAGACCATAAAATTCATTGTAAAACCAAACATATATTAAGTACAATTATATGAAAGATAGAGTTACACGAGAAGAAGTGAACATGAAGTATATATCTATAGGAGATATAATGGTAGGCTCAATGAAAAAATAAATTTCCTGAGATACATATATTGGGCATATTAAACCATTAGAATTGCGTTGATATTGAAATATAATAAATTAACATTTTTCATATATGTTCATTTAATGTATTATCAATTATAAATACATGTATAAGTTGACATTGTTTATTAAGTAATAAGAATTTCTTAATATTTGATTTTGAAAACTGTTTAATTTATATGACATATTTTTTTGTATAAAGAAAATAGTATGTCAAACATATAAGAGATTGGCCTTCTCACACTAGCGATTAACTCTAGTGTTTGTGATGACTGGAGAAAGTTAAAGTTTTAAGTTTATTATCAACGTGATAATTGAGAGATAAAGTAAGAAGCTTAAATCCTGAATGTCAACTTAGATGATAAGTTAAAAGGAAATTTATTATAATGAACATATGGTCACCATATATGTCTTGAGTTGCCAGATGAGAGTTCAGAAAGATAAAACTTAAAAGTAGACAAGTGAACTCAGGTTATACATTAAGTATGTATGAATCAATATTTGTACAATACTGTATTTATAAAAGGCATATGCTTTAAATTAATAGGATTAATATCGTAGCACATCACTCTTATGATATGTCAAAAATTGATCATAAAAGGGATTAACGTAAGTCATTAGATCTCAATTTATATTGTGTGAGACTTTAAAGGTTAAGTGAACCTTATAATATTCTCTTAGAACTCTTGTTTAATTCTTAAGGATTAAATTTAAGGTTTGTTATTTTGGAATATTACTATAAATTTATGTTTGATATGATCTTATGAGACAATTTTAGGAAAGCAAATTAAATTCTCAAGAGAATTTAAAGCAGATGAAGGTTATTCTGATTGGTAACTCGTATAAGAAAAATTATGTATTCAAAAGTGGTCACCGAATCTTAGTAAGAGAATTTAATACATTTATGACATGATGAAATAAATGAGATCAAAGTAGATTAAAATATGAGCTATGATATAGGGTATAGCATACCAAAATCTACTCAAGGATCAATTCATTAATCGAGACATCATATATTCCTATCAAATATATAATTATAAGCTTTCATGATATGTTGGTCATATAGGTAATTAGATCAGTATGATAAATAGTAGAATGTTGATCATTTAAAATCATGGTGAGTAGAGATGATAACTATTGGACACACCTGATGGTTTAGTATACAATGTCTAATATTAACTATTAAAGAGCAAAAGTTTTTAAACATAATATAAAATGATCATTTAAACTTCCTAAAGATACGATTACAATCAATGTATGAGGATAACAAAATACAACATTTAGACAAATTCATCAGTGTGTTCTCTGCGAAAGATCCTTTAATCTATAGAAATTTATAACTCATCCAAGTAAGTGATAAGTTTCAATTATACATATCTGATCCTGTTATTTATTATCTCCTTACAAATTTTTCTTATAAAAGGCAATCATTAAACCTTTTATTTATGTAGTGAAAATACAATAGAGTCATAGTTATATCTTCCATGCAAAGTATATATCTCATAATCTAATTTAGTTTCTTACCAATTTCATATGGACTTAGGGGTAAAGTGATTATTTAAATTTGCTTGATATAGCTATTATTTCACTACTTAAATGGTCAAAGCAATAGAATCCACATTAGATAAAATAAACGTAAAAAAGAATCTACATTTTCATATGAACAAATAGTGGAAAGTTGATAATGATCATTATAGGCTTAGATTTTTTAAGATCCAAGTTCAAAATAATTTATATCGAATATTTGAATTTAATTAAATCGATATAATTTTTATAATTAATCAAATTAAAAAGATATAACATCAATAATGACATCCAAGTAGAATCCTATTGAACACATGATATGTTAAGGTCCAAAAGTACGAAATTTTACCTTTAACTGAAAGAGAAGTTGTTTTTGATATACTAACATAAAAATAGAAAAATAAAAAATTAATATATATATATATATACACTAAATAAATACATAACTAAAATAAAAATATAAAATTAAATTAAAATTAAAATAATAATAAAATATACATATTAACATAACAAAAATAAAATAAATATTAAACATTAAAGAGGAAGAAGATGAAGATGATGATGATGATGATGATGATTAATGCGCATCACGGAATTGAATAATTGTTCGAATCCAAGGAAAGAAGAAGATGATAGGTTCAAATTAACTAAATTAAATCTGATATGCAGGGTTTTAAATTTACCTACTAGACCTCACGAAGAACGTGTCTCGAGCAACCTAGATAACAGGTAAAAAACAAATCAAGAAAGTTGTTTAGGATCAAACTCATGCCACAATTTGATTCAGTTGATAAGTGATGTTTAATTCTTAAGTTGAAAAGAATAAGAGAGGTTTCTTCTCTCAATATGGCCAGCGGCTCACAAAAGATAATATGATCAAAAGGTGTTCGAAAACCCTAAAACATATGTATTTATACCTAGGCTTAATGCTAAAAGACTTGGGCTTTAAAATACATGGAAGCCCAAAATATAAATAACTTAAAACAAGTCCAAATTAGAATAATAAAGCGTCTCCTCTTGGGATTAAGTGATAATGCGCAGTCCAATAAAATGGTCTTCAAGTCCCAAGTGAGTCTAATCTAAAGATTTAAGATAAAGGAATCAATTTGGGCTGTGATTCAGATAGCTCACCTCCAATAGGCTTGGTGCACTCCATCCTCTCCACAAATTAGCCTACATGCGCATAAAGAGCCTCCTGGAGTCTCTCGGTCCTAGCTTTGGATATAGGTCCAATTGGAATGACAAGCTCACCCCCGTCACGCACGCCATCTCTTTGGTGATCCTTACTCCTGCTCACATCAATGATGATGATGATGATGATGATGATGATGATAATGCTGGTTAATAAATATATATATGTACAAATAGAAATATAAAATCAAATTAAAAAGATAATTATCAATTTTAACTCAATTAAATCTTATTTTAATAAAATTAAATTTTCTTCTCTAATGTTAAGGTCTGAGTTTTATAGACATGAAATCAAAGAGATGAATTTCTTACCGTATTGGTCGAAAGATGGTACAAAATTTTGTTCAAAAATACCAATCGCTGATTTTTTAAATTAACTATTTATTTCAATTTTTATTGTGAATTTTTAATTTTTATTTTTACAATAAAATAAATAATTTTATTACTCATAATAATTATACATTAAATACAACTTGAAAATAAATTATTTTTAATTAAAATTATTTTAATCTTTTATATAATATTTATTAATAAAGTATTAATAAAAATTATTTTACTTTTAAAATGCATAATTTAAATTTTATTATTTATAAACTAATATTTAATTTTAAATATATTTAATTATTAAAACGAAATTTATTTAAAATTTATATAGTTGAAAAATATAATAATTAATTTTGAAAATTTAAATTAAATTGAGTTATTTATAGTTTTAGTAGTAATTAATTTTAATTAATTAAATATATAATATTAAATTAAATTGTTTAAATTCTTATTAATAACTAATATATTAAATAATTAAATAATATTGAATTAATAGTAAATAACATATCTTTTTGTTTCAAGTTTCACTTCTAATTAATTGTTTTCTCATCACGAACTTTTGTTGCAAATTGTAATAATTAAAAAGTTAAGAATTTTTATTGTTTTTTATTTGATGTTTTAATGTAATTATTATTTATTATATGATAAAATTGTAATATTTTAAATACTCTATATTGTTCTTAATTTTATACTTGTATGATGATTATTGTTTTTTTATGTTAATTGTGGTTATTATTTATATATGAAATATATGATTAATATTTCATATTAATTGTGGTTATTATTTATTATTATGATTTTTTGAAATAGGGTTGATGTAAACTTATAAACTATATAGTATAACTATACAATATGACAATAGAATATTTTGTAATTTTAAAAAAAATTTAAGAATTATTTTATAAATTTAAAAAATTATCTAAATGGTGGCTAATATTAATCGATATCAACACTATACGGTACCAAAATTTAATTCAATACTAAACTCAACACGATATTCACGTCATTATAACATTGTACGAAATCCACGAGTTTTTGTTGCCTCTGTAACCTAATGAAGCTCGACATCTTGGAGAAGTGAGCTAAGGCATTGACGAGACTTTAGGATGAGACAAGTATTAGCATGCTGATTTCTGTCTATTGAATTCCTAACCAGACGATCACGGCCTTACTCCTCCTGCGAGCTTTAAACTTCCATCACTAAGTGGATCTTTGGCCCCGTCAAATTAATTTCCCCAACCAATGAATGTTGCTAATTTCGAGAATGTCCCTGGAAAGTCGGAGACCAAGCAGTGGCCTATGAATTGTACTTCTCAAGACTACCTTTTATGAGCCCGAGGCCCAACAATAGACCAACCATTCAAATGTTGTGTTCAGGCCTTACCAATTAGAAAGGTAATGAATGATTGCCCATAAGTGACCGACAAAATTGATGCAATATGGAAAAGAGAAGAAGAAAGTGAATCCTATGACTAAACTATTATCTTTTCGGCGCATAAAATTAATCAAAGAATGGGTACTCGTTATATAATAAAATTAAATTGCAGTAAATTTTCATAAATTAATAATTTATTTATAATCCTTAATTAAATTAAGAATCAATCAACTAATGCATCTTTTAATTTATAAAAAATTTACACAGTATAAAAGAATGTGGTGAGTGTACAAAGCTTTGAAACTGTGGCTTTGGGGCTTCTACAGTTTCTGGAATCAAGGTGGTCCAATCCTAAAGTAATGCCCCTCAGTGTCGATCCTCAAGTTATAGAATATTGCGTCCATTTGTTCGTTTCTTCTTTTATTGATAGTCCCTTTCATCTCAGTTGGTGAGCTCTGATTGGCCTTGTATAAGATCGCTTGGATAAGACGCTGATAATCCAAAATGTAATATGTCTTAACGTGCACAACGGCTCAAAGTAAAAGACGATTGAGACTATTCCCACATATATGCATGTAGTCATAATTCATTATTGGTAATCATTAATTTGAATATCACGAACCGTTGAATGGAAAATTACTTCACTAATCTTTATGGCATCAGATGTTTTGTACCTAACACCTTATTTCAACTCTATTTCAAGTGTAAGCTGACATAAAACGATGTTAACAAATTTAGAATAAGGTATTAAAGTATAAAAGATCTGAACCCAGCACACGTAAAGTTTTCTGCCATAGTTATCTGTATTACACGAACTTCGATACCAAATTACTTTGTTTATCGTTTTGTACCAAAAGTAATTTGGTAACATTGAAAAGGCAGATTCTTGATAACCTAACCTCGATCATACTTGCTTTCATTTATGATTATCGAGTTATGGGTACCATAATTTTGTTGTGAACTACACCATACCGAACCTAATTTAACAGCGTAGTTTCTGAATGGTAAAACCGTTTCTTATTATTAGGATGAAATATATAAATCTTTCACTAGAGTTTTACATAATTAAATGACACTTCTATTATTTAAAATTATTCAAACATATTTTATAATACTAAAATTAAAATATTGACTTTCTTATTAAATTTCTATTAAATAGTTATTAAAACAGTGGTACATACTTTTTTATGTGCTTAATAGTCTTATACGACAATTCAATTAATAGAAATTTAAGAAAAAATTAATTTTAGTGCTTTTTAATATTATAAAATAAGTTTAAACAATAAATATATGCTAAGATATAAATAAAATCATAAAAACAAGTTGTTATATACAAAAAATTCAAATATTAAGGGAAAATTGAGTTATATAAATAAATTGACAAATGCCAACTTAATTGCGAAAGAAAAGTCATTTATTATAAATTATTTTATTTTGTATATTTCACGGATGGTTAATTGAAGAGTCAAATAGACAAGCGAAGTTCTTTAGTAGAAAAGCTAATGGAAGAAAAGAAAAGGAAGAAACTTGACAAGTGGAAAGAAGAAGAAAGCATCGACATCCATGCACCCAAAATGTTGTTGCTACTGAACTAAGCACCAAAACTGAAAACGAATCAGAGTTTGGAGAAAGGAGGATGGGGACGTGCTGTCCACGTGATGGCAGATGGGCAGCGCAGAGAATTGGTTGAATGTTGTTTATGTTTTTGTGGGGATGTTGATAGTGAAGTCTGTGAAATTGGGTGAAGCGTAGGAGTCTGGGGATTGATGTGACTTTGACTTTACTACAATTTGAAATTCTGCTCAATCCCAATTCCAGTAAGATTCCAACCGTCCCTTTACAATTCTTTTTCTCCATTGTTTTCACAATTAAAAATAAAAAAGAAGACTCTGTGACCGTTATTTGGTAATCCTCTTAATTATCGTAATTTCTTATTTCACACTATTATTCTAAATTTCTTCGTCTTCTTATTATTATTATTATTTAAAATACCATTTCAAAAGCTTTATATTAATTCTCTTAAAAATTTTATTGTTCACAAGATTAAGATATATGCAAAAGTATTTTTAAGGAGGTGATCTAATTAATAATTTTTTAATTTATTTATCAATTTAAAAATTTTAAATCTAATGATTGTTTCTCACTTTAACAATCCGGAAGGTGTTTGGGGGAAAATGAAAGTACAATAAACCCGTAAATATCAATTGAATTAAGTTTATCATTTATTCTAAATTATTGGTGTTTAAAATTTATACTTAAATATCTAAAAGGTATGAAGTACTCGTGACTTTGAAAGGGGTTGTCGTGTAGCATGTCGTGTAAAAAATGTCTCAAGGTTAGTGAAACAACACATATACTAGTCAGACATAAATAAAAGGTATTTCAAGATAAGATTACGACATCTAATATATGAGGAAAATGCAAGTTTCAAATATCTATACCTCATAAATTACAATTTACAAAGAAATTATTATTTGCTATAATCAAAATCAAATTTATATCAATTGCACAGTGGTATAGAAATGGTATGATTTGAATATCTAAAATGAAATGAACTTGATACTGTCCGAAAGTTCGATAATTGGCTATGGATAGTAACGTGGGGCCACTTGCTTGCTCATGTCACAACATTGTCGGGTGGCAAAGAGTAAAGTGCTTGTCATAGCAAAAGAGAAAAGGATTGCTGTTAATAGCTACAGTTTTTTTAAAAATAAAAAATGATATTGATGATAGATATTAAAAACGGTACATTAAAAATAATGAAGATGTGAGGGGATTATCTAATTGCTATTCTTATAAGGTCATGTAAGAAGGAAGATTAAAAAAAAAAAAGAGAAAGTTATAAGAGGAGGACAACCATGTATTAGGCAATCAGATGTTAAGGGATACTAGGATGTTGGTTGTGCATTTTAAATGTAGTTTCTTCATTAATATCAGCTCATGTAGCTCTCTGATGATGTTTAATTGAAGGACTTCCTATGTTGTGCTTTGATGTGCAAA
This sequence comes from Erythroxylum alaternifolium, assembly GCA_027478495.1. NCBI lineage: Eukaryota > Viridiplantae > Streptophyta > Magnoliopsida > Malpighiales > Erythroxylaceae > Erythroxylum > Erythroxylum alaternifolium. Next base: position 39,883,057 of record JANIIA010000008.1, read on the forward strand.
GTGTAACATCCCATTACCCACGTTGAGGCTAGAACAGTATATATATGAGAGATTATTGAAAGACTAGAAAATGCATTTCATGTTCACGCATTATATGATATGCACATATATATAAATATTGAATTTTTACACATGAAAATAATTGTACATGCATTTATTGACATTTTTCTGGGTATAATTGATTTATATATGTAAAATGTGATTTTTATTGAGAATTGTGAGTTTTATATATTAAAAATTGCTTTCGAGAGTGTATTTGTTAATTTAAAATTTTTGAAGAAATTTTGGAGATGACTTTACAATTTGTGAGTTAATGATATTGAAAATTTTAGTGATAATTGGAATAAAAAGATGAGAGTTATGGGACTAATTCAATAAGAACTTAGTTAAAGCCTTAGAAGTTAAATAAGTGACAAGTGTCACTTGTCTAGTTTAAGTTTCATTATACAATTACATTTTTTAAATGACCAAGTCATGTTTCTTCTATCTTTGAAAGACCAAGTCATTCTTTTTTGGTCTTATCTTATTTCCTTCTTCGTGGCTTTCTTCTCTAAGCTTCATCTTCTTCGTGGTTTTTTCACCAAAGTTACACCTTGCTTCTATCTATCTTTTACTACTCCCATTTTGTTGTCTCTTTCTTTTGCTACAAGAAAACCTAACTCAATCCACCTTCAAGATGATGTATGTAGGTTGCAAGAGAATTAGGGCTTCTTGGAGTTTTTGAAGAAATTGAAGTTTTAACAAGTTATGATTTAAATATCATGAGTATGGTTAAATGAAGCTAGAATGATGAGTAAATTAAGAGTGATGACTTGATTTTTTTTTCAATGTGTATGTATGTGTTGTGGGTGATGGATAGTTGATGTAAATGTCTTGTTTTGTATATGTATGATGAGTAATAATTTACAAATTATTTTAGAGATGTTTTAGAGGTGGAATGATCATCATAATGGTGTTAGGATGAGTGCAGAAAATTGATAATGAATGGTATATGCACATGTTCTATTTTGAGTTAATGATCAAATATAGATCATGAATTGGTTTGTGAATGATATTGAGTTGAAATGGAGTTAAGAATGAAGAGTAATTGAGTAGGAAAAGTGATTTTTGTACAAGTTGTGTTAGGTGTAAAATCTGGAAAATTAGAAGATGAGTGCTGAAAAATGTAGCCATAACATGTTCACTGATTATGCTTCTATGTTTTACCCATAACTTGATATGTAGCTATCCAAATGAGATGATTCTTAATCTGAATTAAACTAGAGACATAAGGATACATTTTTCATGAAGACATCGAATTTAAATTCTGTCTTTAAGAGTCTCAAAATTTAACATGAAATTGAGAACTGAGTGCAGCAAATTGGTGGATGAATGCATATGTTTGTGTTCTGTTTTGACAGTATGAGAATGTGTTCTACTTTGAGTGTTTTTAGAGATTTTTTAAAATGGGTTTAGAGTTAAGGAAGAGGTGTAAGATGATGTTCTGATATGGAAAAGTGATTTAAAATGAAGTTTGAGAAGAAAAATGAAGAATGTATAGGGAATAAATATGCAGAAAAATGAAAGTGCAGAAAACGTGAAGAACATGCGTGAAATTTTCTATTTTAATGTTTTAGTTTTGATCTTGGATTTTGGCTTTGTTTTTGGATGATTTGAGTTAAATGGAAGTCGAAAATGGGGTAGATATAAATTAGAAATGTTAGATTGAGAAAAAGAAAAGAAGAAGATGAACAAAATGCAAAAAAATGAAGGAAAGTGTAGGAAATGAAGAACATGCGTGGAGAATTTTCTGGTTTTTTATATTTGGTGTTAATTATGGTTTTTAATTTGTTTAAGAATGTGTTGAGCTGAATGGAAGTTGAAATGGTGAAATGAAAATGGGGAATGTAGAAAAAAATTAAAGTGTAGAAAAATGAAAGATGAAAACGCATAAATGAAGAAGATGCATGAATATGTGATGTTTTTGATATTTGGTGTTAATTATGGCTTTTAATTTGTTTAAGAATGTGTTGAGCTGAATGGGATTTGAACCAATAGATTCAAAACACATTGTTCTACATCTCCACCAAAAATTATGATCTTCTCCAATCATTTGGGAGAGATTGAGTGATAAATTTGGGACGAAAATGATGAACAGTTCTGGAAAATTTATGAATGGAGTATTTTCATTAAACATGCTCCGATATTTTGGCAATATATTGATCTGTATTTATCCAAAAGGAATGATTCTTAATTTATATTAAACTAGAGACATAGGATACAGTTTTTCTAAAGAAATCGAATTTTAATTCTATCTCTAGAATTCCATAATCTGACTTGAAGTCATGTACAGAATACTGTTACAGTTGAAGAATAGTATGAATTATTTGGAGTATAACTTTTGGAATACTAAACCAAATTGAATGATCTTGATGTCATTAGAAACTTAAGATAATGATGAACATTTTTCTAGAAGAAAGTATTGCCAAATTACTTCATTTTCATTGTTAGATTGATCATGTACAGTAGCCCAAAAGTATGTTTCAGGAAAAATCTAAATTGACAAAATGAGTTATGAATTTCGATTTTAATGATTTTATTGAGGTATAAACCATAAGTATAAATGATACTTATCTGAGTTTGGAAACATGAATGTTTATATGATGAGAATAATATAGTGATACCTGGGATTATCATGAACATGCATTGTGCATATTTCATATACATACATGTGCATTTACAAACACTTATAATTGTGCAAAAGTGTGATATGTGTATATTGCTTGATATAAAGGAGCAATTGGAACGTCATCCAGACGTTGTCGGAACTTTGAGGCAATAGCTTCGGGAGCAATCGGTAGGTAACCTAGACGGTTTCACGCAATTAATTGTTTGCTTTAGAATATGTTTTGAATGACAATATGAATGTGATTTGAATATGTTGACGTCGGACAATGAAGGTCTGAGACTTGATGCATGAATGTGATATTAAAGTGCTACTTGTATATGAATGTGACGAACTAAATGCTTCTTGACATGATTAATTGATTATGAGAGATGCATTCCATACATGAATGCGTGATCAGATAATGAGAGTTGTGACCTGAGTAGCCACCGCTTAAAGCTCTAAATATGATTAAGAGCCAAAGGCTCACTATATAAAATAAGTCCTGTATCCCCAATGAATAAGGGACGGTATAAATGAGCCCGGTATCTACAATAGATACGGGACAGTTTAGGCACTCGATCATAACAACATAATAATTGGAAAAGATTCACATGAGCATTTCATATACATTTTAATAAGTATGTTTGATTGTTTGAAATGCAAAATTATCTTATGCTTAAGTGAGAATGTGATATGTGATAAGTTATACAAAATGCAAAGATGTGAATTATATGTTATATGTGTGATGTGTTGCATAAATAGAGTTAACCATCGATGATTGTTACCTCATTGAGTTTGCAAAACTTACCAAAATTACAACGTTGATTTTTCAGGATCGAGAGACGACTTTAGCTACTAAGAGACGCTACAAGGAATATAGTCTTGTACTTTTGGGAAAAAAGAAGAAATGGCTCAAAGGTCAGTCAACTGAGATTGGGAAAAAAGTAACGAGGTGCTACATAAGTAGTAATATAGATCCAATTCGTCTTGATCATATTGGTCTTTTAACGGATTGGACTTCTGAGGAACTAAGTTTTATAAATAAGAGTAACTTAGAAAATAATCTTAGATGGGAAAGTATTATTCGATACAATGAGATTAAATAAGCCTGATGATGAGATTCTGTTTGTTGAAGAGAACTTCATACCAAATGAAAATTGCTAATGTGATTTGAGTGAATATGTTATGGAATGAAGTTTTAGGTTTTTCATTTTCTTCTTCTTTTTAATTTCACTTGTATTTAATTTATATATTAAATTTGTTAGTTTATGCCCTACAACCAATCGCTTTAGTTGTAGTTTAGTTACAAATTATTTAAGGGCATTCTTTATCTTATACATGTTTAAATGTATACGATAAAGTCCATGAAATAATTGTACATTACAAATGAAATTATGTTGAGATTATAATTATCAGATTCATATTGCATTTATGTATTATTCCTAAATGTTCCTAGTCATTGTTCTATTAAAATTAGACATTAATATAACATAAAAGGACTAGCCTACATTTTTTTTCCTTATGAAGGAAGTAGTCGATCTCATAGGCTAAAGTATAGAGATACTTAAATAAACGAGTGAGTGTTTGTTGTAGAACAAGTTCACTGAATAGACCCAATATGAGAAATCCATTTGGAACATTACTTGTATGTCTATAGAATTCTCATTGTGATGATTGTATAAATGATCCTTTGACTTGAGGTCATCAAAGTTATCTTGTATAAAGATTACTATATTTTGATACTATTTATAATCTATTTAATCATGGGTCGTTTAATCAGTAATCATTGGATGTAGTATGAACTATATGGAGGTAGTTGGATGATCAAGTTAGGATTCATCACCCTAAAGTAATTAGGGAGAATGTTTCGTTTTTCTCGATTAGTATTGATTCAGGAATCCTTGGCCAAGGTGAAATGATGCTTTGTAAATATTTTACAAATTACATTAATTGAATTGACAGCTAATGGAGGAGAACTAATATGATTAGACTTAAAATAGAGTAGACATGATCTATGTCTAATCGAAACATTGTATCATGAAAGGATTTAATTATACAGAAAAATCATGCACGAAAAGATTAATCAAAACCACTTTGACATTTTTAAATATTTGGGTGGTCATGATGCGTTACTAGACGCCAATCTTGAACTATAATTATAAATTGTTTAATTAGAGAATCAAAGATAAATTAAAGGAGTTTTAATTTATCTAATTCTAATTATAAATTAGAATTAGAATTTATAATCATTGCCAACATATTTGAGAACCTAATGGGTCTCACATGTACAATGAGTTAAAGAGAGCAAAGTTAATTTAATCAAGTTAGACCTGATTGTAAAGTTTAAGAAACTTTATGATTATGAGATGTTTAATAAATAATGATCAATATGAGATATTGGATTTTATTCAGAAAAAATTGGTATTTAATTAGAATTATAAATGATTCTAATTAAAGTTTAATTGAAGTTAGATTTTAATTTCAATGAAATTATCAAAATGCCTAGAACCTATTATAAATAGGCTTAAGCTCTATGGAGTTAGTACTTCTTGCTTAACTATCTCTGTAAGAGTTACATAATTCTCTCAACCTATTCTGTGGACACTATTAAAGGTTGGACATTTGTGCGGCTACAGTGGTTAAGACAGATCAGTTTTTGAAATAGTTCAAGGGATTTGACAAGATTATTATCAAGCTTTGGAATAAGGTACGAATGAAGTTTTCGCTTTATTATGATTTGTGTTGATCATTTTATAGAATTAAAGAGATCTTAATTTTTGGAAAATCAACGATTGCAAAAAAGTTTCGCAATTATTTCACTGTAGTCGAGATCGGATGTCGACCTGATTTCCCAACAGTGATATCAGAGCAGAATTTTATTTCTATAATCTGATACAATTTTTTGCTAACGATTGATCACATAATTTTCGAATTGAAAAATATAAAGAGTTCATATTATAAACCAAAAAATCTGAGAAGTTCATATTACAATCTAGAATTGTTTCAATAGTCTGGAAACCAGTTTTTATTAAAAACCTAAAAAAACCAGAAACTTTTATGGCCTGCGAATGCAATGAGCGTTGATGGAAACTACAAAACCTTGATTTGTAGAACTTTAACCCATAACCATTGTCATAACGTGGGTTTTGGAAACCCATAAGAATTGAACACTTTGGTTTTGTGGCTGCCAAATGGATTAGGCCAATAAAAGACCCAAAATACTATGCGATTGTGATTTTTGGTCTTGTGGATTGTGCGTTGAATGGAGACACAAATAAGGGTAGAAGGCGCTTGTTGTTAGTGTTTGATATTGTGCTTTGGGTTTGCGAATTCTGTAATGAAGGTTTTGCAAAAATTTTGTTGTCTACATTTATTGGATGTGTTTTTACCGATTTTGCGATTTTGGTATTTTTCTGTGTATGTTGGTTGGATTTTGGAAAAATTACTAGTGGCGACCACCACTAGTGATGGCTGGTTTACCAGTGTCGAAATGTCACTAGCGATTGGCACTTATAACGCCCATACACAAAAGTAGCGGAAGCATGGTAGACCAGAGATGCGAGGAGGCAGAATTCTCTACCTTGGAAACTAGTCCTCTCTTCAAAGTTTGGTGATAAGGATAGTAGCACTATTGCAACTAGTCAAAGAAGGCCGGTGGTCATTGGTGGCAGTCTTGGAGAAGGATGGTGGTCGGCGGTAGCATGGGTTGGGTGGTGGCTAGGGTTTGGCCTCTTTATTTTCAGGGTTCTCTTAAAAATGAAGATGAAGTGTGTTTGGGAATTGGATTAAGAAGGGTGTGTTTGGCTATATGTATATCTTATCCTAAGTCTAGAATAGACTTATTCTAGTCTTAGAAAAAAACTTGTTTGGCTTTTGGATTATAATAATCCAATCCTTAGTTTGGAATAAAGTATTCCAACGTTTATTCCAAACATAATTTTTAAAATTGTTTTAAAATCTAAAAAGAAAAATCAATTCCAAAATTAAAGTAATTGTTTTTCTTAATTTGATTAAGATTAATAATTATATTGATTTCTAATTATTTTTTAGAAATGTGGTTTCTAAAATTAGTAATTAATTATATAGAGGTAGTTGTGTGATCAAGATAGGAATCATCACCTTAAAGTAATTAGGGAGAATGTTTCTCGATTAGTATTGATTCAAGAAATCCTTAGCCAAGGTGAAATGATGTTTTGTAAATTGTTTAGAAATGTCATTAATTGAATCGATAGCTAATGGCGGAGAACTAATATGATTAGTCTCAAAATAGAGTAGACATTAATTTCATACTCTATATCTAATCAAAACATTATATGATAAAATGATTGAATTATATGGAAAAATCATGCACGAAAAGATTAGTCAAAACCACTTTGACATTCTTAAATATTTTAGTGGTCATGATGCGTTATTAGACGTCAATTTTGATCTATGATTATAAATTGTTTAATTGGAGAATTAAAGATAAATTAAAAGGAGTTTTAATTTATCTAATTCTAATTTTAAACTAGAACTAAAATTTATAATCATTGCCAACATATTTGAGAATCTAATTGGTTTCACATATAAAATGGGTTGAAGAGAGCAAAGTTAATTTAATCAAGTTGGATTTGATTGTAAAGTTTAAGAAACTTTATGATTAAATATGAGATACTTAATAAATAAGGATCAATATAAGATATTGGATTTTATTTAGAAAAATTAGTATTTAATTAGAATTATAAATTAGAATTATAAATAATTCTAATTAAATTTTAATTGAAATTAGATTTTAATTTCAATCAAATTACCAAAATGCCTAGAACTTATTATAAATAGGCTTAAACTTTATGAAGCTAGTACTTCTTGCTTAACCCTCTCTTTAAGAGTTACAGAGTTCTCTCAATTTGTTCTGTGGATACTATTAGAAGCTGGATATTTGTGCGGCTACAGTGGTTAAGACAGAACGGTTTTTGAAATAGGTCGAGGAATACAACAAGATTATTATTAATCTTCAGAATAAAGTGCGAATTAAGTTTCCGCTTTATTATGATTTGTGTTAATCATTTTATAGAATTAAAGAGTTCTTAATTTTTGGGAAATCAACGATTGCGAAAAAGTTTCGTAATTATTCTGCTGTGGTCGGAATTGGATCTCAACCTGGTTTCCCAACAAAATTCTATATATGAAATATAAATATAAAACGATTAATTGTAAGTCTTTTGGTTTCAATTACATTTTCGCTTTACTATGATCCTTAGCACGAACTTTGATTATTCTACTTGTTGGTTTATAGACCTATATTATTCTTATTATCAAATGTTTTGATTAATCAATTATAATATTTTAAACACTTTGCATTATTATTAGTTTTACATTTTTATGATAATTAAACAATCTTTTTAATTATTAATATGAAAAATATGTGACAAGTAAATATTAATAGAAATAATGACATAGATGTTATATTAAATTTCTATTATTATGATTTTTAAAACAGAATTTTAAAACAAGTAAAATTAAAAGATGTATAACACAATATATTGAATTACTATTTTATAATTTTATAAAATTTAACGACTATTTTATAATTTTAAAACATTATCTAAAATAGTGTTGACTGATATAGATATCATATCGTATCAAAACCAAATATAATATTAAGTTCGGTATGATTTTTGCAACAATAATTTGAATGATACAAAGTAGTTGGATCTTGTGAACAGTGAGCAAAATGATTTATAAATGGACAATGCGCATCAGTTAAAGGGATCTTGGAAGGCTTTGGCTGTTTCTGAGAGATAGAAGCGAGAAATATTAGGTCATCAAGGTGGATTTCACGAAGTTGGTGAAACTCTGAATTTATACATAATTTTGAGCTTGCTCATATTAGGGACTCTAGAATAGCCTTTAATGAGTACCTTATTCCGAAGCTTAATCTTTGTCTGATCGTATCCCTCAAACTGTTCCCGAAATCGATACGTTTCAATTACCATATCTGCACAAATGTTTGGCCTTTAATAGTATCTATACAATGGGTTGAGAGAATTCTGTAACTCTTACAAAGTGGGTTAAGCAAGAAATGCTAGCTCCATAGATCTTAAGCCTACTTATAATAAGCTTTGGAGGTTTTAGTAATTTAATTGAAATTAAATTCTAATTTCAATTAAACTTGATTAGAATTATAAATAATTCTAATCAAATACCAATTATGCCTATATAAGATTCAATATCTCATATTGATCCTTATTTATTAAATATCTCATATTTAATCATAAAGTTTC
>JANIIA010000008.1:39892066-39902344 GCA_027478495.1 Erythroxylum alaternifolium
ATAAAATGATGAAAAACTAACAAAATCAAATTAAAGAAAACATTAAAAAATGATGAAAAGAAAACAAAATCAGTCATCTGCTTAAACTTGGCCAACACACAATTAAACATATTTCATTGAATTGTTATCCTTATACCTCTCCTAGTAACTATTAATCGTAGGTTAATGATAGGCTCTATTAACCCCAGTTTTCCCTTAGGTCGTATTTAATTAAGAGATGCTCGTTAATTAAACCTAGCTATCGAATAACCTAGGGTACAATCTCTAAATTTAATTAGACAATCACATTACAAATTAAGAAAATAGATTAATCAAGGCAACAACTACATAAGCTCAGATTATTTAACCTAGGTTATGTTATCCCTAATGATTCAATACCAATCAGAAACACATCAATTACATATTGTATCCATAATAATATGAAGCCATTAGTTGCTGCAAATGAATCTCAGCATAACAATTACGGATTATGTTAAAGATTCTAGCAATATTCAAACACAACAATTACGGATTGTGTTCAATATTCTAACAATAAGTTCATACATAAACAATCAAACGATAACGAGAATAAATATTATTCATACATGAGAACCTAAATCCATAAGCATAAGATAACATAATCAATCCCTAAAGAGAGAAAGAATAATAAAAAATGAAAGAAACGCTTAATCGGGTTCTTCGGCATCGATATCACCTTCGAATCGGGTTAGGAAAGCCTAGCCCTCCATGGGTCTCCAAAGGATGAGAGTCCCCCCTTTGTCGCCTCCTAAAACCCCTAAATCATTTTCTCCAAACATTTCATAAAATTTTCATATTTGTTTTGATGACAAAATGTTGTTTTTATACCAAAAAGTAGGGTTTGGGACAATTGTACAGTAGTCATGGGCATGCATGATATGGTTCACGATCTTGAATGGCCTCTTTGAAGGCTCACGGTCGTGAGTCTCCTTTGCATGGGTGTGACATACATGTCATGGCGGTGAACAATTTTTTGCACTCTTTATTCTTAATGTTTTCAACATATATTCTTCATTTTATGCATTTTCTTCTAATCCTTCTCCTTCTTGCTCAATGAAGACAAGTGAGTGTGAATCTCAAGAAGATGGCTCAAAGAATGTGCTTTTAACTCACTTTAACTCTTACACTTCCAAATTGTACCTAAAACCAAATATGAACTAAAGTGAATGTCTTAAGCATTTCATATCATTAAACACTAAGTGTTATGGAATAAATGCATAATCAATTAAGCACATATCAACTATATAATTTATAATTTTACATCAACTTTGTCTCCAAAAATTATAATAGTAGAAATGTAAAATAAAAACAATTTATTTTTTTATTAATATTATTTTAACATATTTCATATAGAAATAATAACCATAATTAATATGAAAAAAGATCATTTAATTATTATACAAATATAAAATTAAGAACAATATAAAGTATTTTAAATATTACAATTTATCATATAATAAATAATAATTACATCAAAATATCAAATAAAAAGTATAATAAATATCTATGACTCTCTAGCAATAATAATTTACAACAAGAATTCGTGCCGAGGAAACAACCAACTATAAGTAAAGCCTGAAAGAAAAATATTTACAATTATATTTATATTGCATATATAGAATTTAACGTATACATAAAATATAAGAGAAATTAAAAAAGTGGAGAAATAAAAACCTAAATTTTCATTCAATCAAATACTTGCTCAAATCGCATTGACCCAATTCTCATTTGGTACAAAATCCTCTTCATTGAGAGGAGCTTCATCACCACTATCATTCAAATTCATTGTACCAAATGACATGTTAATATTTTTCCATCCAAGTTTGTCTTCCAAGTCACTGTCATCTATCAAATTCAGTTCCTTAGAAACCCAATCCACTAAAAGATAGACATAATCAAGGCAAATTGATTCTACAGAACTACTTGTTTTATAAATAGTCTTAGTAAACAATAAAATTAAATTATTAAAAAATTAGAAGAAATTATATCCAACTTAATAATGATAACAACATAACTTTGTCGAACAAGTCCTTCAATCTTTTGTTCTCTGATCTGTTCTTTTTCTTAAAATGGATAAATTCAAGTGTGCTCTAATTCTTGTTACACCCTATTGCACTCACACATTGACTTAAAATTTGAATTGCAAATTTTTTCAATTTTGGACACCACTTTCGAATTAGTCCCACCTGGCAACTTTAAGAAAACTAAAGTACCATTAAAAACAAAATAAAGTGATGATTAATTTTCGATAAGTAAAAAATTGAAAAAATATATACCCAGATTAAGTTTGTCTTTTTGACGAAAAGCAATTGATATCCTAAAATCACTTGAAACATCCTTATAAATCTTCATTTATGAGTTTAGGAGATCTTGTATTATCTCATAGGCAATAGTTATTGTAATAGTTAATAGCATTCCACTATTTACTTCAACTTTCTTAGTAAAACTTGGTTTGAAATAAATACTAAGATGCACAAAATGCCCAACTACAGACAACAAAGATTAAAGTTACCTTTCCCATATCTCATTGATGAATGCAAGATAACGTATGTACAAAGAAGTCCTATTTTTCATATTAGCTTTAATTAATTGCTTTCTTTTCCTCTCCATGACATCATAAAAATAACCTATTATTTCTTTTCTATCACAATTAACTAGATAAAGTACTCTTATCAAAGGCTCACAAACTCAGATGAAAAATTGACATTGGGATCAAAATTTATTATTTTCAATTGTAATTCTAGAAACCTCCAATCTAGCATTAGACATATCATGTTGAGATGCAACCTATTTACCACCTGTAAACATTTTTCTAAACTTTTTCTTTATCAAAATAAAAAATTGAAGTGACAAGAAATTAGTTGTAAATCTTGTACTAGTAGGACGACACAAATTTCTACCATTTGTGAAATCCCTTCGCATTAAATTCTAGACCCATGCATGATTATAGATAAACTTGGTCACCTTTTTTGCTTTATATACAATCTCATCAATAATAAGAAAATATCTGGCATCTTCTATATTTTTCAACATTAGGTCAACACAATGTGCAACCTAAGGATTTTAATAAAAAGAATTACATATGCTTTGCAATCTTTTTCTAACTGGTTTACAAGCTGAATTATTGTCAGCGATGAATAGAATAATATTTTTGACCCAACTTTATTCACAACTTCATCAGATAACTAAGATAGGGTATCAAAATTCCTGGCACGGTCAGATGCATCAATAGAATTCAAAAACATTGTCCCTTTTATAGAATATACTAAACAATTAATAATAGGTTCCTGTATTTTATTTTTCCATCCATCCCGTATGATTGAATACCCAAAAGTAGTACAATTTATTTTTCTTTCATCTAAATAACTTTTTTATTTCATAAACAGAGTTACTTAGAAGTTTACCTTTGTTTCATCAATTGAAGGAGCTTTTTATCCTGGATTGTAAAAGGCAACAACATCTACCATAGGCTAACAATAATAAGACTAGGCAGTACTGAATGCTATATCTGAATCATACCATCATCTAGTCATTTCCATATCCATATTATAAGCCACTTATGTAACACCCCACTCTCATAGTGCATATCCCCGAACATACAAACGGTATTCGAGAATACACTCTACAAGGGTGGTGTGTTAGAAGGGTCAGTCAAACTCAATGCAAATTGTTTTTAAACATAAAAATAAGACATCATTGTGTTCATTTCTTTACCCACGTTCCAACATATATAAAACACCGTCTTATGATCATATATCCTCTAACTATCATCATACATGCTTCATTCAACAAATCAAGAAGAGTAATGCTTTATATTTACTTGTTTAGCTTCAAAGTCTTTAAATCACTCTTAACCCTAACCTCTTAAGCATCATTCGTTCATCTCCATTGTAGGGAGGAAAAAGGTTGGTTTGTATCATCAAGGTAATGGCATGAACATATGGAGTGGCAAGGTGAAGAATAATAATAAAACTTAATGTTGAAGGTTGGAGAAAAGAGAGTGTCGTATAGTGATGGAACAAGAGAAGAAAGCATCAAGGAAGATGAAAGCATTTGGCCAATTGAAAGAAAAAATTAAAGATGTCTTACAAATGAAAATATCGTGGGTAGGTGTGTGACATGGGAAGTGACATTTGTCACTTGCCACGTGTCACCACCTTATGGTCCTCAAATGGTCCTTTTAATAACTAGTTCATTTGTCCTCTAATTTCTACTCTAATTGTCTCCCAATTTTAAATGACACTTGTCAATAAATTATATTGTCATTCATCAAAATTTCTACTATCATTTGACACTTAATTATACAACCATTTATCAATTGTTCTGTCACTTGGTAATTTTTTTCCTAGTCCATAAATTACCCAAAATTTTAGAAATTTCTCATATTTCACCAAAAAATTCTAAATCACGAATTATACACACCAACTTAATTTTTAAGACACATGATCCACAATTCACATTAAAATAACATTTGTAAATCAATTATACATAGAAAATGTCAAATAAGTCCATAAACAACCATTGTAATGTGTGCAAAAATTCAAATTCACATGCGTGTATGCTATAGTATGCATGAGCATGAAATGCACTTTCTAATCTCTCATTGTTATTTCTTATTTACAGAAATCTAAGGTTCTAACCCTTTGTATGGAAACGAGATGTTACAACTATCCCCCCTTAATAAATTTCATCCTCAAAATTCTTATCTGATTGTTCATAAAGGAAGGGGTATTGTTTCCTCATGTGCTCTTCCGTTTCCCATTTAACTTCATCACTCGAATAATTTCTTGCAATTGACTATAGTCGATGGAATCACTTGGTCTTTCAATTACTTATTCAGATATCCTTCTCTCTTAACTGATTTCTCAATATATCTCATAGTACTAATAAGTTTCACTTCCTGTGCCAATAATACATCTATCAGGTCATACCTATATCTCCTAAACATGCTCATATAACACAGTGTGGCTTTGATATATCTTTGTTGGTAAGAATAACTTAAGTTAATGGTCCTATGCTCTCAATAACATCATATGGACCAATACAATTGGGGCTTAGCTACCCTTTTTAACGAACTTTAGCACACCTTGCCAAGATGGTACTTTCAGAAACACTTTAACTATCTCTCTATATTCCATATCTTCTATGTTGATCCACCTAACTCCTTTATCTTTTTTGAATCACTTAATTTCTATTAAGGATCAATTTCACTTATCAACAACATCTTGAATCAATTCTGGCCTTCAACCATTCTTAGGCCTTTTTCATCCTAATATAAGATGGATGACTTTTTCTGTTGTGTAATGCCTCATATGGTGTCCTACTGGTACCACTGTGATAATGATTTTCATAATCGAATACAATCAGAACTGCATATTGATTTCATGTTCCTAGGAACTCCTAAAATATAAGTTCTAAGTATATCTCCAACATTTAAGACAGTTGGTAATTCAAACATTCAGTCACTCGATTCTACATCTATAGCTACTAAATGCAATTTTGGCGTATTCCTACTAGGATGTATAGCATAGGTTGTTATGGGTACTTCATCCAAAATCTCTTCTCTAAATCATCTATATCGGATACTCATACTTTTTATTATAATCACAAAATATCAATTTTCCAATTCAACTCAAAATTCAAATTCATTTCCAATTTCGCAATAAGATTCACAATTTTTAAATCCTCACTTATGGCTTTTCTAATCCTTTCATATAAAACTAATCTTAAATTCAATATAGCTAATATTACTTCATTTGGCTCCAAATTCAACTCAACATTCTATGTTCTTTATTGCACTAGGTTTAGTAACCTCAATATCTTAATTTATGTTATACTGCTATTAGATTTTCTGTTTAATGCATCAGATTATATCATAATCTCTAGTATGTAACATCATTATATAGTATAAAATCTCCAAATCCAAATGATATAATTGACATCGATGTTGTAATCAACCGGTATTTTAATTCCTCAAATTTTATTTACATTCATTAGTCCATATGAACGACACATTTTTTCCTCTGAAGTCTTGTCAAAGGGCAAGATAAGTAAAAACCCCTCAACATCCTCTAGTAGCATCCAATATCCAGCTAATTCTAGAAAACTCCGGATCTCATATATATATTCCTCGGAGTTTCTCACTTCTTCATTACCTCTATTTTCTTTAAGTTTCCTAATATGCCATGTTTAGGTCCTATATGACCCAACATATTACTTGATCAAGCTAAAATTTACTCTTATTGAATTTGGCATATAATTGTTTCTTCCTCGTGATAAAATAAGACTAACCTCGAAGTTCAAAATGCTCTCTTTACTAGTCAAATATACTCAAAATATCATCTATGATCACAATCGTTAATTGATCCAAGCAAGGTTGGAACACTTTATTCTTCAACACCATAGTACTACTGGGGGCATTTCTTAACTCAAACAGATATTTCCAAAAACTCTATATGCCCATAACTAGTTCTCGAAATTCTTAAGTAACTAGTTCCTCAGATGGGGTAACATTATCTTATGTTTTCCTCAGTCTCCCGATTGATTTTTTTTCTCGAATGACTTTCTCTAGTCATCCGATGTTGTGCCAATCAATGACATGTTATTTGCATTGTAGCAGTTATGTTATAAAGTGTATAGATTGCATGTCCTTTCCAGTAAAAAGTGTTAGTAGAATTGGGGTCAAGCAGGTAAAATGGTTGTAAGTGCATCAACTGTTGTAGGAGCTGCTAAGAGTTATTTTGAATAACTGAATTCATGCACATATGAAGAAAAAAGGATGAAGTGGGGTGTCCTGTGGTGATAAGTGCTTTATGCCCTGACTTATTATCATACCAAAATGAGGTTAATATGCCATTTCCAACTTTTCTTATAACGTCGACTTGAACCATGTCTCTCAAAGTGAGTAGTTGATTAAGGAAAAATGAATGTGAGGTGTGCTTGATGATTTTCCAGATACATTTTCAGCCATCTAATCCACAATAAACGTTTGTAAAGCAAGATTCACCATAGGTGTTTGAGGATTAAAGCCCGATTTGTTGTTCTAATGGAGGAGATATTTAGTCCACCTTCCTTCTTGGGTAAAACAAATAAGTTCATTTCACCTTAGCAACTCCTCTGAAACCGTCTGAATGACTCTATAGGAAGTCTCTTAACAATCTTTCAATAGCTTTGGTAATGTTTAAGGGAAGAAAGATATACTAACTCTAATATATATGCAATGAAACAAACACTATTTTAATAAGTTGTAACTTACTAGCATAGGAAAGAGTCTTGTTTACCTATAAGCTAATGCGTTTCTAATTTTTTTATAAGAGTTAAGCATATAAAATAGGTGAGGCATCCAGTTATAAATAGAAGTCCCAAGTATAGGATAGGAGGAACGATGGACTGCATGTCCGTCTGTTGTGCAATATGTTTTTTGAGATCAGAAGCCTTTTTGGAGACAAGAAAGTGACTTTTACTAATGTTAATCCATAGCCCTAAATAATTGTTGAACGTTAAAAGGGCCTACATGAAGGTATTGATAGAGGTCATCTGGGCTTTACAAAATAAGACAAGATCATTTGCAAACCTAAGATTAGTCAAACCATTTGTTTTGCATTTAGAATGGTATCGGAATTTGGGGTTGTGCTTCACTTGTTCAAGGATGATAGCATTGAGAATTTCCATACCAAGGATAAGAAGATAGGGGGATAGGGAATCCCTCTTTCGAAGACCCCGAGTAGCTAGGAAGAATGTGGTTGGACTACCATTGATGAGTACAGATAGGGATGCTGAGGATATGCACTCTTTCAAACATTAGATGAAGAAGTGGGGAAAACTGAAAGCTTGAAGCATTGACCATGGGAAGTCCCAACTGAGGCAACCAAAAGCTTTATGGAAGTCGATCTTGATGGTGCAGTTGGAACAATAGTTTAACCTGGAGTAGCCATTTAACAATTCTTGGATGATAAGAACATTTATTTTTATTTTTATAAAAAGTAGTATTCATAAAACAACTTTTACGTCGACTTTAATTAACATTTTATTTAAGTATATTTTAAATTTTTTCTAAAGAGAATTATACACTAGTCTTTCTTTAGAAATAAAATTAAGTTGTGTAAACTAATTATACCACATCCAATGTCATCTTTGTGAACTAATTTAATTATATAAAAGTAAGAGAGACCAAAAATAAAGATTCAATTTAATTTTTGGTTGCTTGATAAATGATGTGATTGGTCAACAAGTTGAACAATAAATTTGAATCCATGTTTTAGTTTTCTTATGATTTATTAATATGGTACGACAACAGAGACTAAGTCGGTCTGTAGGTATCCGACTCTTTGAAAGAAGCCAAAAAGGGACCCCTCTTTTAAAAGAATTAAGAGCATTAGCAAAGGTAAGAACACCCGTATGTGATCAGGACCGTTTTCTTTTTATTAGAAAACAGCAGTTGTTACGTATTGATACGATTTGATTCAAGAGAAAGGTGGAGGGACTTTGACGTCATATATAATATATAATATATAATAGATCAATGTTTAATATATTATATGATATGTGTTCTATTTTATTAATATAAAACATAATTAGGTTTTTAAAATTATGCGAATGGAATATGAAAAATAAAGGAGAAGTGTGAAAAGTATTGGGTAAAGAAGAAAAGAAACAAGTAATACGGCAATCAAAGTGCCGCCCCATTATTGTTTTGTGAATGAGTGCGTGACGTGATAGCGAAAGAAGTCACTCAGCAACCAAAGCTTTTTAACTTAGTCCACCAAATTATCCTAAACTCCCCTGTACTGTTTTGTCGTAACAATGGAAGTCCATTCATTAAATCTAGAAGCAGGCAGGCAGGGGGTAGAATTTGACAATTCAGGACAGGCAAATGCTGCAGGACGTGTGGGGACAAAAACGAAGACGCGTTTTATGCTTATTTTGTTCTGTTTATTTCAATTTTGTTGTCGTTCTGCAGACAAGATGCCAAACGACTCCACCATAGTGATTGCTAGCTGGCTCATCCTCTCCTCTCCCCCCGAGTAAATGTTGACTCATCCAACACAGACTTCTTCGACTTTTATAAAATAAGAGTTTAAATAGATCAATGTTCCAGTCATAGAAAAAAATGAGTAAAAATAAAAAAAAAGAAACGTGCAAAAGCAAAAGAGTTGTCCCATTAAACTTCTGCAAAGCTTAGAGCTTAGATGAAAGTGAGACAATTTGCTTTCAATCCAACTTATAGGTTCATTTCAGACTTAAAAAACTTTTATGTACAAAAGCAAAAGAGTTGTCCCATCAAAATAGTATTTGTTTAATTGAAATAGAGTTTAATTTTGTAATTGCATTGAATTTGATTCGTAATTTTCCTAACTATTTTTATATGAACTTTAGGATAAATTCAAAATTTCAAATCAGTTGTAATCTTATATTATACAACAAGTGCATGCACAATATAAAAATTAGCATTATCATTTACAGAAAAGTTATCTCAAAAGCAAAGATTACTCAAAGGATGTGGAGGAAGGTGATTGCAAATGGTTGATTGAGAATAAATAGAAGACTCTAAATTTTAAGGTAATTTAAAATTTTAAGTACTTTAACTTATTTTGTTAGTTGTTTTCTTCTATTAAAAATAAATTGTTTATCGATGTATAGGGGCAAAGTGGAAGAAATGTTAGAGTAGTGCTCTAAAGGCAATCACCTTTAACACTTTTGTACAAATTTTATTGTACAAATTTATTTTGATTCATAAAGCGAAAGAAAATTTGCATTAATTTGATATTTGTTTATATATGAATTGATATTGATCGTAAATCAAATTAATAAAGTCCATGATATAAAACATAGCATGAAGGAAATCATGATAAGATCATGATCATGAGATTCCTATCATGTGTAATTATGTTAGTATCTAAATAATCCCTAGTCATAGGATTAATAAGACAGAACATTATTAATCTAGACAGACTAGCACATGCTATACTGCTTGATTTGATCAAGTAGTGGATCTCACAAATTATAAACATGGGATGTTCAGAGTTAACATATGGATGCTTACTAAGGGTAGTAAGTACTTCGGGTGACCCACTATGAGATTATCATATGGATGATCTGTTGAATGTCAATGATTAATCTCTTCATAGCAATGGTGCAAATATCCTTATACTTGAGATACTCAAGGATATCTTGGATACTAATCCTATTCTTTGACATCATTCCTTGTTACCTCATGATGAGGTCACTCTTAGGGTGGTGAATAGTTACAACTATTGGTAT
>JANIIA010000008.1:39902444-39922494 GCA_027478495.1 Erythroxylum alaternifolium
TATGTTGAGAAGATTATCGAGGTATTCATGGATGATTTTAGTGTGTATGGATTTTCTTTTGAAGAATGTCTTGAGAATTTTGCCATTATCTTGGAATAATGTATAGAAACTAAACTTGTGTTGAACTAGAAAAAATGTCATTTTATAGTAGATCAAGGTATAATTTTAGGCTAAGTGATATCTACTAAGGGTATTGAAATAGACAAGTCCAAACTTGATCTTATTTCTTCTTTACTTTACCCCTCTATTATGAGGGAAGCGCGTTCTTTTCTTAGACATGTAGGTTTTTATCGAAGGTTCATTAAGGACTTTTCAAAGATAGTTGCACCACTATGCAAGCTTCTTTAACAAGATGTCTCTTTTGAGTTCGACGAAAAGTGTAAGGAAGCATTCAACAAACTTAAGGAGCCTCTGACATCCCTAATGGTGATTCAACCATTAGATTAGAACCTCCCCATCGAGATCATATATGATGCGAGTGATTATACAATAAGGGCAGTTCTATGATAAAGAGTGGGAAAAGCTATGCATGCTATCTACTATGCCTCAAAGACTCTTAACCCAGCTCAATTGAATTTTTCCACTATTGAAAAAGAACTGTTATCTTTGGTTTTTTCTTTGGAAAAATTTTGATCGTATTTTCTTGGTGCTAAAGTGATTGTTTAATCTAACCATGCAGCTTTACGATACTTACTCACAAAGAAAGAAGCAAAATCAATGCTGATCAAATGGATTCTCCTCCTTCAGGAATTCAACTTAGAAATCAGAGATAAAAAGGGGGCAGAAAATATGGTGGCAGACCATCTCAGCCATTTGATAAAGGAAGAAGATGATACCCCTCTATAAGAAACCTTTCCGGATGAGCAATTATTTCCTGTCTATACGACACCACCATGGTATGCATACATTGTTAATTTTTTAGTTACTAACGAATTACCTGTTAGCTTGTCAAAGGCTCAGGGGGATAAGTTGAGGAGTGAAGCGAAGTATTACGTATGGGATAACTCATATCTTTGGAGGCATTGTGTAGATCAAGTTATCAGGAGGGATGTACTGGAAAATGAATCATCATCAATTTTAGCCTTTTTCCATTCGTACGCTTACGGAGGACATTTTGGAGTGAAAAGGACAGCTTATAAAGTTCTGCAGAGTGGCTTCTACTGGCCAACATTGTTCAAAGATGCATATACCATCTGCAAATCCTGTGATAGATGCTAATAGTGAGGTAACCTGTCCTATAAAAATCAATTGCCAAAAACTCCTTTGCTTTTCTGTGAAATTTTTGACATTTGGGGCATTGATTTTATGGGAGCTTTCACTCTATCTTTTGGCTTTACTTATATATTGCTTGCGGTTGATTATGTTTCTAAATGGGTAGAAGCCAAAGCCACTAGGGCTAACGATGCCATGGTTGCTGCAGATTTTTTTAAGGCTAACATTCTTTCTAAGTCTGGGATACCAAAAACCATCATTAGTGATAGAGGAACGCACCTCTGCAATTGGGTGATGGAAGCAATGTTCAAAAACTATCACATCACCCACAATTTTTCTACTGCTTACCATCCCAAAAATCGAGAAATCAAGTTAATCTTGGAGAAAACCATGCAGCCCAATAACAAGGAATGGAGTGTAAGACTGGAAGACGTATTATGGGCTTATAGGATGACTTACAAAACACCAATTAGAATGTCTCTGTATAGGCTATTGTTTGAGAAGCCATGTCATCTTCTTATGGAATTACAACATAAAGGCGTATTAGGCTACCAAAAGATGCAATACGCACTTGGATGATGCAGGAGTGTATAAGAAGTTGCAACTTCAAGAGTTGGAAGAGATGAGTAATGAGTCATATCAAAATGCAATGATATATAAGGAGAGGACGAAAACTTTTCATAATAAGATGATTTCAAGAAAAGCTTCTCAATGGGCCAAAAAGTGTTACTATATCATTCCAAACTCAAACATTTTCTAGGTAGGTTGCGGTCTCGTTGGGATAGTCCATTTGTTATCACTCACGTCTTTCCTTTTGGTGCAGTGGAGATACAGAGCCTTAAAACTAATAAGACATTCAGAGTGAATGGTCACCGCTTGAAGCTATATTATGAGCGCTTCCAAACGGAGGATTTAGAGGTGTTAATGTTGAAGGAGGCGATCAATATCACTTGATGCGTGGAACTGGAGGTCGAGCCAATGACGTTAAACAAAGGCGCTATTTAGGAGGCAACCCAAGGGGAGTTAATTTCTGTCTTCTACATTTTCACATTTGCTATTTTTGTTAAATACTCCATTTCTTGCATTTGATTTTAAATTGAGGACAATGTAAGTTTTAACTGTGGGGTTAGGGTATGCTAGTTTCTATGCATGTTTTTGAGCTTAACTATAGATTATGTGGCTTTTTAGGCAATTTTCAAAATCAAATGAACAAAATCAAAAATTTTCTTGTTTTATATTTCTTTAAAGATTATTAATTCATAATTAAAGCATGAGTTGACTAGAAAATTTTGTTTACTTTTTCTCTTGTTATTAGTTCTTGTACTTTATTTTTAGAAAAGTGGTGATTAGTGGTAGACAAATACTAGTGAGGTTTTGAGCCATATTAGACAAACACATTCATATTAGTCTCACGACTTTGTTTGTTATGAGTGACATTCATAACATATACATCCTTACTTTGCGTTGATTTTTTATTTGAGACCACATTTTTATCACATCCATTTTTATGAAAATGATTTGGCATTCTTTGTTTATTATGAGCTACATTAGCCAAATAGCCTACCCAACTATGTGAATTTTCTTTTGCTAACCCCATTTAAGCTTTATTATCCTTTTCTTTTGTATAAACCACATTACATGCACATAACCAAATGACCTACCCAAGTCTTAAAGCTAATGGAGCATTTGTTAATTCTCAATGAATGTGATTGTACAAAAGCCTAAGTATGGGAGCATGCATACATGTGGGTTGGTTATATTTGTTAAATTTTCATGTTATGAATACTATGTTGATGTAGCTTCTATAACTTCTACTTTTGTGGAAAAAAAGAAAGGAGTAAAAAGAAAAAAAGAGAGAAAGAAAGAAAAAAAAGTGAGTTTTAATATAAAGTATCAAAGAGGCAATGCAATTGTTGTGAAAAGTTATTAATTAATAGTTTATCCTCCTTAAATTGTATTGGTTGGGTGTTTGAGTGTATGGCTTATGAAGAGGATGTTATGTTGGATGGAGCTTTTCATTTGTTCGTATGGTTTATGATATGAGAGCTAAATTGAGTTGTGAAACATAATTGGTGCGTTATTCATAACTGACGGTACCCAGTTGTGAATAAATGCTAACTTATGTGTTTGATTTTTCATAAAGTGTTACTTTTGCTTCACTAGCTTAATGGCTTTCAAACTACATTAACCAAAATGCATCCCACCTTACCTTAGCTCACATTACAACCCTAAAAAGTCCTTTGATTCATGATTATGCATGTGACTTTTAGTAGTGGATAAATAAAATGATATGTAAAGTTATGGACTGTTGTGATCATGAATGGTGTTTGGGTGTACCCATGGAAATATCTTATTTAAAGACTTTTTTTCCAAGTCTAATTCTAGATTACTCAGTTTCTAAGAGTGGTGAATATTAATTGATCATCAGTATAAGCTTGAATGTTAGGTTTTTGTATAGGTTTTGAAAGTAATTCATTGTTACTTAGAGTTATCTATTCTTAAGAAATATGGAAAATGAATAAAAGTTTTGGTTTGTGATTTTGATTTGACGATTTGCCTGAGGACGATCAAAAGCTAAAGGGGAAGTTGATATGTGTTTAACTTAAAAATGCTTAGGATACTACACTTAGTGATTAATAACTTAAAAATGCTCAGGATACTCACTTTAGCTCATATTTGATCTTAGGTACATTTCGAAAGTGAAAAAACTAAGTTGACCTGAAAGCATGTCCATTGAAGTCATCTTCTCTACTTCCATACTCTATTGATTCGTGAAATATGAACAAAATGTTGTCAACATGACTCACTACCATCCAAAAAAATTCATAGCCATGCAACATGAGTAAATATTGTTATAAAATAACTCATTCACGTTGAACCATGCAAGCTATCCCATGCAAGATTATTAACTCACACGGGACACAGCACACACTTGCTTCCATTCCACTTTTAACCTAGCATTTAAGGTATAAAGAAGACATATTATGTGAGATAAAAGGGGGCTAGAAATGTGAACTGAAAGAAACAAAAGGAGGGCTGGATGCATCATAAAATAGTTGTCCATTTTATTCCATTTAACATAACTTTAAAATGGAACAACCGAAGGTGAGTAGAGGGCCGCTCTAGTTGTGTGTTTACTGAAAAAAAAAAGAGAGAAATGTGAGTACATTGTGGGGCTGCACTAAGTGTGTACTAGTCAGTTAAGAGTGAAGAGGAGTGGAGAGAAACCTAGCTGTCCATTTTGCTACATTTTAATTAACATTTCAGATGAAAAGAAAATTTTTTCTTTTTAGAGAGATAGAGAGGAGCATCAAGGTACATTTGTCCAATTTTGTTCTTATTGAAAACCTAGCTACCTCATAAGCTAAAAAGAGAGGGGCTATGAAATAAGAGAAAAGAGGTGGAAGTGTCGGCTAGAGTGTAGGCCTGAAGTGAGAATAAAACAATGGCCAGCTGAAAGAAGGGAGGAAAAACTGAAGCTCCCATCTTTGTTGGAGGTTGAATATACGTAAGTGGAGCTGGTATGTGAGAAAAATGTGAGTGGACGCTGCTTCATTTGAGTTTAAACGTAGGTAGGAGGGCTAAAGAAGGAACGAAAGAAATAAAGAGAGGGCTGGAAAATAGAAGAGAACTAAAGAGAAGAGAAGAGCTGCGGGAGAAGAGAGGATACGTGAATAGTAAGCATGGGCCTTAAACTTATTATCCCATCAATGAATAGTGGAGAGAGTGGCATGAGTAATTAACAGAAGAGTTGCGTGAGAAGTGAGAAGAGAAGAGTTGTATGAATAATGTAACATCCCATTACCCATGTTAAGGCTAGAATAGTAAATATGAGAGATTAGAAAATGCATTTCATGCTCATACATTATATGATATGCACATACACGTGAATATTGAATTTTTGCACATGAAAATAATTGTACATGCATTCATTAACATTTTTTTGGTATAATTAATTTATGAATGTGAATTTTGATATAAATTGTGGTTTTTTTTGTATTGAAAATTGAATTGGTGTGTATAGGTATTGATTTTGAAATTTTGGTGAAATTTAGAAAATTTCTGAAAATTTGGGTATTTTTCTAGGAAAAATGTCAAGTGGTAGGACAATTGATAATTAGCAGTAGAAATTAATGTCAAATGACAGTGGAAATTTTTATATATGACTTTGGGATTTAATGACTTGTGTCATTAAAAGTTGTAGACAATTGGAATAGAAATTGGAGTGAAATGGACTAAGTAATTAAGTGATAATAGGTAGCTTAATTAGAAGACGTGTGGATTGATTCTTTACATGACAAGTGGCAAAAAGTTACCACACCACTTGCTAACCCACGATTTTATTAAGTGAAAGACCCATTCACTTGCTAATTTCGTTGGCTTCTCTCCACCTATGTTCTTCATCTTCTTCATTCTTTTCCTCCATCCACGATACTCACTTCTCACCCCAGTCACGTTGAACCCAACTATCTCTTTTCATTTTCTACTCTCTTGTGGTCTGCTTCATCTTGTCTCTAAAATCTAAACTAACCCACCCTAGAAAGGTTGATGATTGTGAGCATGAAGGAAAGATAGGGTTTCTTGGAGATTTTTGAAGAGCTTGAAGTTAAACAAGTAAGTACCATGTTATTGCTTTTTATGGTTGTTAAATGAAACTTATTGATGATAGATTAGGGTTAAATGAGGATGGGTATGTGCTAAAACGTGGATGAAAAAATGAATGTATAAGTGTCTTGCTTTTATATTTATATGATGATTATTAACTCATAAGTTGATGTAGAGATGATTTTGATATTGAAAGAGCATTAAAATGATGTAGGAAAGAAGTGCAGAAATTTGATTTATAAATGAATGTCTTATGTTCTGTTTTCATTGTATATAACGTGTATCTCTTAGGTGGTTTTAGAAATGAAACAAAAATGAGTTTAGAGAAAAGGAAAGGGAGTTATGTGATGTCTTGAAATGAGGTGAATTAAAATGAAAAATTAGAAGAGAAATGAAGGTGTTAATGAAGTTGAAAATGTGCAGAAACTATAATGAATGTGTGTACATGTATATGTTCTGTTTTTAAGTTAATCATCAAATATAGATCATGAATTGTTTGTAATGATATTGAGTTGAAATGGAGTTAAGAATGAAGAGTATAAAGTAGAAAAGGTGATCTTTGTATAAGTGGTATTGGGTGTAAAATCTGAAAAGTTG
This sequence comes from Erythroxylum alaternifolium, assembly GCA_027478495.1. Lineage (NCBI taxonomy): Eukaryota > Viridiplantae > Streptophyta > Magnoliopsida > Malpighiales > Erythroxylaceae > Erythroxylum > Erythroxylum alaternifolium. The sequence continues at coordinate 39,908,859 of JANIIA010000008.1, forward strand.
GAAGATGAATGCTGGAAAATGTAGCAGTAACATGTCCACTGATTATGCTTCTGTGTTTTAGCCATAACTTGTTCTTTAGTTATTCAAATGAGATGATTACCAATTTAGATTAAACTAGAGACATATGGCTACATTTTTCATGAAGACATCAAATTCAAATTCTGTCTTTAAGAGTTTTAAATTTGACTTGAAGTTGAGTATTGAATGTAGTAAAAAAATGAAGAAGTGTAGAAAAAATTTTCTTATGAAAGTGTATGAGAATATGTTCTATGTTGGTGTTTATAATCAAATATGGAATATGATTTATGTATGGATGATGTTGAGCTACAATTGACGTGAGAATGAAGGTGAAAAATGAAATAGAGAATGTGCATAAAGTGTGATAAAGGATTGTGATAATTGGAGTTAAATGAAGATTAGTGAAGCAGACAAAAATGCAGAAAAATGTGAAAGAGATGCGTGAATGAATTTTCTGTTTTGATGTTTGTGTTTTAATCTTAGGTTTTGACTTGTTTATGATTATGTTGAGTTAAATGGAAGACGAAAATGGGGTAGGTATAAATTAGAAATGTTAGATTGAGAAAAAGAAAAGAAGAAGATGAACAAAATGCAAAAAAAAAATGAAGGAAAGTGCAGGAAATGAAGAACATGGTGGAGAATTTTCTGGTTTTTGATATTTGGTGTTAATTATGATTTTTAATTTGTTTAAGAATGTGTTGAGCTAAATGGGATTTGACCCAACAGATTCCAAAAACATTGTTCCACATCTCCTCCAAAAATCATGATCTTCTGAAATCATTTGGGAGAGATTGAGTGATAAATTTGGGATGAAATTAATGAGGAGTTTTGGAATTTCATAACTGGAGTATTTTCACTAAACATGCTTCGGTACTTTGGACATAACTTGTTCTGTAGATATCCAAATGCAATGATTATTAATTTAAATTAAAATAGAGACATAGGACTACAATTTTTCTGAAGAAGTATAATTTTAATTTTATCTTTAGAAATCCATAATCTGACTTGAAGTTTGGTACAGAATACTGTTAAAGTTAAAGAATAGTCCGAATTATTTGGAGTATAACTTTTGGAATACTAAACCAAATTGAATGATCTTAGTGTCATTAAAAACTTAAGACAATGGGAACATTTTTCTAGAAGAAAGTATTACCAAATTACTTAAGTTTCCTAGTTATAATGATCATGTAAAGTTAACCCAAAAGTTTGTTTTTAAAGAAATTTGGAATGATAAAATGAGTTATGAAATTAGATTCAAATTGTTTTATGGAGGTGTAAACCCTAAGTACAAATTATACGTATGTGAGTTTTGAAATATGAATGATTATGTGATGAGAATAATGGAAAGATACCCAGGATTTGTCATGAACATGCATTGTACATATTTCATATACATACATGTGCATTAACAAACATTCATAATTGTGCAAAAGTGTGATATGTGTATATTGCTTGATATAGAGGAGCAATTGGAACGTCAACATCCAGACATTGTCAAAACTTTAAGGCAATAGCTTCAAGAGCAATCGGTGAGTAACTTAGATTGTTTCATGTAATTAATTGTTTGCTTTAGAATATGTTTTGAATGATGATATGAATGTGATTTGATTATGTTGATTCCAGACAATGAAGGTCCGAGACTTGATGCATGAATGTGATATTGAAGTGCTACTTCTATGTGAATGTGACGAACTAAATGTTTCTTGACATGATTGATTGATTATGAGAGATGCATTCCATACATGAATGCATGATCAGATAATGAGAGTTATGACCTGAGTAGCCATCAAAAACTAGCTTAAAGCTACAAATGTGATTAAGAGACAAAGGCTTACTATTTAAAATGAGTCATGTATCCCTAACGGATAAGGGACAATATAAATTAGTCCGGTATCCACAATAGATATAGGACAGTTTAGGCACTCAGTCACAATAACTTAATAATTGGAAAAGAGTCACATGAGCAATTCATATACATTTTAGTAAGTATGTTTGATTGTTTAAAATACAAAATTGTCTTACCCTTAAATGAGAATGTGATATGTGATAATTTATGCAAAATGCAAAGATGTGAATTATATGTTATATGTGTGATATGTTGCATGAATAGAGTGAATCATCATTAAGTTCGCAAAATCCACTAAAATTACAACGTTGATTTTTTAGGGTCGAGAGACGACTTTAGCTACTAAGAGATGCTACAAGGAGTATAGTCTTGTACTTTTGGGAAAAAGAAGAAATGGCTCAAAGGTCGGTCAATTGAGATTGGAAGATTAGATAGATCTTTTATGTATTTCCTCTTTCATGTAGTGTATTTTGTATTAGGATATGATGATGTTCGTATTCGGATGATATTGAAAACCGTCAATGTAAATATTTGGTTTTATGAAATGAAAGGAGAAATTTGGGTTTTAAATATGGCGCTTTGCATTATGATGTCTTATAAGAAAATAAAGAATGATGATGTCATGTTAAGTGAATGTTGTGATTAAACGTAGCGCACCATTGTCATAGGTTATGTACTGGAATGTCCTTAGGGTGTTCCGGTACGTATCTACAATAGTAGGGTGCTACACAAAACGTCCGATGCTTCTTTCTCACTATAGTGAGTATACAGCAAAACCTAATGCTAAAATATGTATACACTAATTTGGTAGTTGTCTGATGGATAGTGCTAGTAAGTGTTGGAAGATGTCAATGATGGAGTTCCCCGGATCAGATCAATAAGCACTTTTGCTGGCTTTTTGCCAGATTATATGATTGACAAAGCATGTGAAGAAAAGTTGGTTTCGTGTTTCAATTTGTACTTAACATATGGGACAATGTTGATCAATGTGCAGGTATGGCAGACAATCAACAGTGAGAAGTTTGTTATAGGCATAAAGGAAAGTCGAGATGTTAATGCAATATTCCAGATGATATTGTGCCAATCAACGATAGGTTGTCTGCATTGTAGTAGTTATGTGTTTGTTTTGATGGAAAGTGTATAAATTGCATGTCCTTTCAAAGTATCAATAGAATTGGGGTTAGGAAGGTAAGATGTTTTTAAATGTATTAACTGTTATGGGGGCAACTAAGAGTTATCTTGAATCACTGAATTCATACGCATATGAAGAAACGAGGATGAAGTGGGGTGTCCTGTGGTGATAAATGCTCTATGCCTATACCAATTATCATACCATAATGATGTTAATTTTCCATTTCCAACTCTGCTTGTAACGTCAGCTTGAACCATATCTCTCAAAGTGAGTAGTTGATTCAGGAATAATGAATGTAGGGTGCACTTGGTGATTTGCCAGATACATCTTCCTTGAAGGAAGTATGAGTGGAGCCATCTAATCCACAATGAACATTTGTCAAGCAAGATCCACCATAAGCGTTTAAGGATTAAGGTCTAATTTGTTGTTCAAATGGACGAGATATTTAGTACACCTTCTTTCTTGGGTAAACACAAATAAGTTCATTTCACCTTGGTAGCTCCCCTGGAGCTGTCTAAATGATTTCATAGAAACTCTCTTAACAATCTTTTGATGGCTTTGGTAATGTTTAGGGAGAGAAAAATATGTGAATTCCAATATATATGCAGTGTGGTAAGCACTGATTTAATGAGATGTAACTTACTAGTATAGGAGAGGGTCTCGTTTACTTATGGGCCAATACGTTTTTGCAGTTTTTCGATAAGGGGTAAGCACTCAAGATAGTTAAGGCATCTAGTTGTCACCGGAAGTCCCAAGTATAGGAAAGGGGGATTGATGGATTGCATACCCGTCTGTTGTGCAATATGTTGTTTGAGATTAGAAGCCTTTTTGGAGACAAGAAAGTGACTTTTATTAAAGCTAATCTGTAACCCTGAATAATTGCAGAAAGTTGAAAGAGCTTGCATGAAGGTGTTGATAAAGGTCATTTGTGCTTTACAGAATAAGGGAAGATCTTCTGCAAACCCAAGATTAGTCAGACCAATTTTTTTTGCATTTGGAATGTTATCGAAATTTGGGATTGTGAGCTTCACTTGTTGAAGGATGATAGCATTAAGAATTTCCATGTTGAGGATAAAAAGATAGGGGGATAGGGGATCCCCCTATCGAAGAAACCAAGCAGTTGTAAAGAATGTGGTTGGACTACCATTGATGAGTACAGATAGGGATGTTGAGGATATGCACTCTTTTAACCATTATATGAATATGTGGGGAAAATCGAAAGCTTAAAGCATTGTCTAAAGGAAGCCCTAGTTGAGACTATCAAAAGCTTTGTGGAAGTCAATCCTTATGGTGTAGTTGGAAGAATAATTCAGCCTGGAGTAGCCATTTAACAATTCTTGGACGATAAGAACATTGTCGCCAATATGCTGATCTTTCAAGTAAGCAACCTGACTATCATTGATCAGAGGAATGATAGCTTGCTTCAATCGGTTAGTAAGGATTTTAGAGATGATTTTGTCCAAAAAATTAGTACATACTATGGGTCTTAAGTCTCCAAATGTAGAAGGGTTTGACTTTTTGGGTATAAGGCAAAGGTATGTTCGGTTTATCTCTTTAAAGAGTACTCCATTGGTAAAGAATTCCTAGACAATAGGTTTTACGAAAGCTCCAGTGGTATCCCATGAGTTCTGAAAAAAGTATCCCTTGAAACCATCAGGCCCTGGGGCTTTTTTAGTATTCATTCCAAAAACAACTTGCTAGATTTCATTGTCGTCAACACGTTTGGTTAAAAAGTCAATATCTTGAGGAAATATTTGCTACAAAGAAAATGAGTTTAAAGCAGGAAGTGAAATAATTAAGGTTCTAGATGTACTAAGAAGAGTGCTGAAGTATCTCAGGGCCTCTTACTGTATATCATGGAGTGCATGTAGTTGCAAGCCCATTGTAGAGGTGATGGAATGGTTTTTATTCTACTTCCGATGCATAAGAATTGAATTGAAAAAGAAGTTGGTACACTGATCCCCATCAATGAGCCACTAAACTCGAGAGCATTGTTGGAGCAAGGAGTGATGATTATTGATTGCTTGCATATAATTCGAAAGGGAAAATTTCTCCAAATATAGTAATATCTGATTAGTAAGATGCATGGCTAGTTGTAATTGAACTTCTTCAAGAGTTGTTTTAGTGGATTGGATAGCTTATATCGTGGATCCTTTCTCAACTTTCAGTATCATGAGCTTATGTTTAATGAATTTCAGTTTTTGTACACAACAATATTTCTTAGTACCTATATATTGTTGGCGTGCCCCATGACTACAAGCTGTAGGGAAGCCAGGATTATAAACTAGATAATTATTGAACCAAAAAGGAAGATGGGTCACTTGTTTTTGAACCAATCTCTCAATAAGGATTAGGGGGTGGTCAAAGAAGAGAGAATCTTTGATGTTTGCAAAGCTGTTGGGAAAATTATGCAACCATATATCATTAACTAGGGAAAGAATCAAGTTTTTTCCTGATGTTCCAAGCAGATGTTTGCTTATTAGACTAAGTAAAAAAATGTCCAATAGATCGTAAATTAGTCACTCCAAGCTCCTGAACACATTCATTGAGATTTTCTGAATAATCTTTGAGGTTACAATCACCCTTACCTTTAGTAGGATAAAGAACTAAATTAAAATCCCCAATTATAACCCTTGGTGTATTAATGCTGCCTCCAATGGTGCGTAGGTTGTTCCATAGATATCTTATTTGAAAGGAAAAGTTGCAGGCATAGATGAAGGAAGCGGTGATGGCAGTCTATTCTTGTAGAAAATACAAATGCATATGTATAGCTTGCTCATTTAAATCCACCAGAGTGACCTTAAGTGTATCCTTTTGGTAGTAAATGATAACACATCCAAAAGCATGATGATGATGGTTAGAGAGCAGATCCTATTGAGGACCTAGTATCCGCAGTTTATTCAGGTTATCTCTCCTTATTTTGGTTTCAAGTAAAGCTACCATTAATGGTTTTTCCTAGAGGATGTAATCTTAAGGAGCTAAAAGTTTGGAGGGGTAATTTATCCCTCTCACATTCCAAGTAAGGATTGGCATATTATGTTGGGGAATTTATGGGATATTTGCCTTTACCCCGCTTGGATTTTCTCCATGTCATAGGATGAAAAGTCTTATCCTAGACATTTGCTTGAGAGTCGATAGTAGGTGAACTATCAGTAGGAGCATTTGATAAGGTCAAGTAGGAGGGGGTGGCAACTGGATTTTTAGATTTAGGAGTGTGAGTTTTAGCGATAGCCACAGGGAAGGGAGCAACAATATATGTCTCAATTAGGGGTACCTTTGAAGGTGGGATAAGACAATTAGCTAATGGTTTGTCCCCTTTTTGGGCAAAAATAAAAATAGGAGTAGAGGAGTTTAGTATTGTATGAGAGTTATTAGGAGCAGTGGGATTAGGATCAGTCTCGCCAGAGGAGTGCTCGGAATCATAGAGTCTCATCAATTTTTGGCAACACCCAATTTTAAAAACCTTCCTCGTGGGTTGCTAGATCTTGTTCAGAGATGTGCAAGGGGGCTTCTAATGGTAAGAGATAGCAACAGAATCTTCCCAGAGTTTGTTGTCTTCGCCTAACCTTAGGACAGTAATTTCAGTTGGGAGTTCCTTAGAAAGCTTGATATTGATACATATTTTGGCATAACCTATGTTCTTCTTCTTGGCGGTGTGTTCATCCGTACATAAGGGTTTTCCGATGTAGCAAGCTAACCCCTTAGTAGTCTAATACTCAAGCAGAACACTATGCAAGTTGATCCAGAGGGGTATATTTTGGACTTTGATTGAGTCAAATCGTAAGCTAGGTTGCCATATTTGCAAAAATATAAGCTGGTTGTCGAAATCCCAAAGGCCATCCACTAAAACTTTGTTCGCTTTAAAGGTAGTGGAGAAAAAAAAAGAATGAGATTATCCTCTGAAAGCAACACATCGGTGAGTCCTCTTTGTTTCCATAGTTTGTTGGCCCAACATTAGATGAGAGGAAAAGCTGGCCAATGATCAAAGAAGAACCCCACAATAGTTTTTTCCCAGCTCCTGGCTCCTTTTTGAAGTGTTTTAAGATCTGGACAAACCACCATCTTCCGTTAGTCTCCTAGGGAGGCCTGAAGGTAAAGGAAGATGTAAGTTGATCTTCGATAAATTACTTCCATGTTTTCTGGGTGAGAGGTGTCGTAAGAGATGAAGTGGAGAAGACATGTGCTAGGGAGGGATCAGAGGTAAGGGGTAAGGGTGGAAAGTCAGTAAGGTGAGGAGTGGTCATATCGCTGGAAAGGAAGAGAGCAGATTTGTAGGGTAAGGAATTGATAGGAATAGTGGAAAGAAATGGTAAATAGTTATGGCAGGAAAGAAATATTGTAGAAAGAAATAACCAAGGAGCCCCTAGATAATCTAGAGATGGGGTAGGAAGAAGGGGAAAAAGAGTGTGGTGGTTTTGATCAAGGAGTGTAGTGGTTGAAAATGCACCTAAAGAGAAGTAGGAGCCTCTCTCTCTAACCCATTTGTGATGTGCATGTGATGTGCAACTAATAGCTATAGTTTTAGTGGTATGAAATTGGGGCAATTTTTGATCTCACACTCAATAAACTTTTTCGTCTTTGTTTCCTAAAAGTCAAGATAATTTCAATTTTTGTAAAATGATTAACACATAAATCATAATAAATCGTGAATCTTAATTCGTATCTTATTTCGAAGCTTGATCCTATTTTATTTATCCCTCAAACCATTTCTAAAGCTGACTCATCTTAACCACCGTAACCGCATAATTGTTTGGTCTCTAACAATATTCACAGGAAAACTTAAGAGAATTCTGTAACTATTACAGAGAGGTTAAACAAAGAGTACTAACTCCCTTAGAGCTTAAGCTTATCTATAATAAGTTTTGGACATTATAGTAATTTAATTAAAATTAAATTATAATTATAATTACAAATAATTTTAATTAAATTCTAATTATGCCTAAATAAGATCTAATGTCTCATATTTAATCATAAGGTTTTTCAAATTTTAAATCAAGACTAACTTGATTAAAATATCTTTTCTCTCTTCAACCCATTTTTTATGTGTGACCCATTAGGTTTCCAAATATGTTGGCGATAAATATGAATTATAAATCTAAATCTCTAGTTAACAATTTATATCCATATAACAAGATCGACGTCTAACAATACATCATAACCACTTAAATATTTAGTAATGTCAAAATGATTTTGACTAACCTTTTCATACATCACTTTTTCGTATAATTCAATCCTTTCATTATATAATGTTCCGATTAAATATAGAATATGAAATTAATGTCTACCCTATTTGAGTCCAATCATGTTAGTTCTCCACCATTGGTAATTAATTTAATTAATGAAATTTGTAAACTATTTTATATAGTGTTATTCCACCTTGGCCAAGGATTTTTCAAATAAAAACTAATCAAGAACAACATAATATTATCCCTAATTAATTTAAGGTGATGATCACTCAACTACCTCTATATAATTTATGCTAAATCTAATGACTACTGAGTTAGCTATTCTTGACTAAAATAGGTCATAAGTAGTATCAAGACATAGCAATCCATATACAAGATAACTTTGGAGATCTCAATTCAAAAAATCACTTATACAATCATCATAATGAGAATTTTTATAGACATACAAGTAATGTTATAAATAGATTTTTCATATGGGGTCAATTCAATGAACTTATTCTCTAATATTAACTCATACATTTGTTTAAGTATCTCTATATTTTAGCCTATGAAATCAACTACTTCCTTTATAAAAAAACATAATGAGTGCTAGTCTTTTATATTCTATTAGTGTCTAGTTTTAATATAACAATGACTATGAACAATTTAAGAATAATACATAAATACAATATGAATTTCATAATTATAATCTCAACATGATTTCATTTACAATGTATATTTATCCCATGAAATTTATCATATATATTTAGGTATGTATAAGATAAAGAATATCTTTAAATAATTGTCACTAAACTATAACCAACTAATTAGTTGAGGGCACAAACTAACAATCTCTCAGTTACATTAAGCCAATTGTTTAAGTACCTTATACCATATCACCATATGATGATCATGCTACTGCTAGGATAATGGTCTAGCGAGAAAATTTTACAAGATTCTCTATCACTTGCTCAGATCTTACAACTTTCATCTCAAGTATCATTATAATTAAAATAAATTGCCTAAATATATAATTGAATCTTTCATAAGACTTTAGCTCCTTTTGTATGCCCAAATACTCTGTGTTACAATACATCACTATCTTGAACAATGCAAGGAACTATGCCAAGTTCAATAAAGAACTTATTATCACTTCTACTAAATGAAAATGCATTATGACTTAATTAGTAACCATTGCTACATTGGAACCTTTCCAATTAAATCGATCATGATTTACTTTTAAAGTTAATATCCATGTAATCTTGAAATTAAACATCAATATATACATATAATAATGGATATCTTTAATACTTTATAAGTATCATATATCTCAAATACTAAACATCTTTAGTACATTATCTATATTCTTGGACTTAGAATAGGTAAACAACTTCCAATATATCATTATATATCTAATTCCAAAAATTAAGTTGTCATCTTTTTATATCCAATATGAATTGTTCTTAAACAATTATATTTCAACAATTAAAAATATGAATTGTTGTTCTCTATGAGTAATATGTCTCTATATACTCTCAATGAAGAGGACAATTGTACTTTCCCAAACCTTCTTGTAGACATAATAAATTCACAATCATCTCCAAAATAGATTATTTGAATTCATCATCAAATGAATATTTCAATGTCTCGTATCCTTTTAACTATACATCAAATGTATCATTAAAGGTCCTAGTTCTAATTGGAAGCATTGTCATGAAATTTGAATTGTTCAAATTTCATCTTTATCCCACTACTAATCTTGAAGAACCATTCTCTTATAATTTTACATTAAAACAAATAAGTTATTCAATAAGTTTGCAAGATTATATCCAACCTTTTGGATATCTCATAACCATTTATTATCCAATTTAGTTCTAAACTTAGTTGGATAATATATGCTTCAGCTAAACATCACATCCTAAAATCATCGACTTTTTTAAGGTCTTACTATTTTATAACTAATATGAAATTTTGCCAATTGATTTAATTAGAACTACTAAAAGAAAGTTATATACTAGGTATAGCTATAGAAGAAACAAATTTGTATCAAACAATATCTTATATTATATATCACTCCTTACACAAATTTATGCTTATATGAAATTTAGTTATGAAAGTGTTCATAAGAGAATTTGGTTCCCTATAGATAACTAAACATTTTAAAACTCATCACATCAAGCTCATTGAAGTGCTTCAACATTCTCAATTCTTAATTTCTTCTTAGATTTAAATAATTTGAATTTTTCAAAATTTTTAAATCTATATTTCATTTAATACATATGACTAATCACATAAAGTCAATAGTATTCTAATAAAATACAAGTATCATCCTTTTATAAATTGTTTTCACATCTAACACCTCTCATGTATAAGATTTAACAATTTAATGCTATCATCATTCTTTCACCAAAGATTGATTTGATTATTTTTCAACTTAACAAGTTTCATATGATTTATAATCGAAAGGATACATATATCCTTACATGTAATTTTATGGTTCTCATCATGTTTATTTAACCATACGACATAAAAAGATAGTCTCAGTTATCCAACTCTATATTCTTACTACTTATGTTAAGCATAAGTCTCCTTTGATCTAACACATACAAACGATTAGTATAAACTTATATCAACTATTATTACTCAACAATATATTCTTATCATGCTTTGAACATTGCAGTAATGTTGAATCTAAATTTAGTGTTAAATACTCATCAAAAGCATGAATTAGAAATACATATAATCACTATTATATTAATTATAGGCAATAAAAGTCATGCAATCATTTTCTTCTTATGACATCTTTTATCATAGTATAGCAAAACCTTTAATTGATGTCCATATTTATGCTTTTAGTAGGCTAAATTGAGCAGAATAATTCTATTAAGGTATTAACCTTTCGACTTTACTCTATGCAACCTCTTGCATCTTGTTATCATAATACTACATACATCTTACATATTTTTATCAAAGTTTACAAGACATTTGTCCACTCAAAAACCTTAACACCAAATTTTCAATAAGGATTATAACAAAATTGCATACTGGGCATATAACTTTTCTATTTAACTTTGAGGACTCGTCTTAAACATAACATATCTCCAAGAAACTTGGTTCATTAACTTAGTATCAACTATACTAAACAAGGTAAATTTTACTTAGAACAGAATATAACTGTAAGGAAAGAAAATATTGGTTATACGTCATGACTACCAAATAAGATCAAACATTTAGTTTTTTCAAAAAAGATCAAACCTTTAATTGATTTGATTACTCCCACTATTTTATTCAAAATATTAGAACTGAATACTAACCAAAAACATTACTCTAATCTTCGTTTTGGTTTGCTATCCCATTTAAATTTAGTTGATCTTTAGTTTGCTTAACAAATAAATTAAATGTAAATTAGGTAAATAACAATTTTATTAATCACATCTCATATGACTCCTAAATTTGCTAAGTGATAACTCTTACCAAAATATATCTTTTATGTTATTCCTAACCCTACCTCTAAATTTATGTAATCATAAGTTTTCTCATCCAAATCACACAAATTTAGTTAAGTAAGACCCACTGTTATAAAACTAAACATATTCAAGTTAAAGTAGCCTTGAGTTTATTCCACAAACCTAATAACAAACAGAACTTTGGTTTATTCTTACAACAATGGAAGGCAATAATTATGTTCTTAACGAGTACTTGATATTTTAACAAGGTTTTTAATTTTGTTCATCTCATCAAACAAAAAGTTGCATATAAAATATCAAACATATAAAATTACAATTCAATGTATACATATCAAACATATAAACAAAGTAGGGAACTTGTGCAATCAAATTATATGCATAAAATATAAAACTTCGTTTGATTCTAATTATTGATTTTCATAATCTAAGATAATATTCTCAACTCTTTGGAAAATTTAAATTAGGTCAAATTCATTGATTCCTCAATAAACTAAATTTTATTCCAAATAGAAACTTAATTTAATTTTAAAACAATTTTCAAATCTAAATGGAAACTATTTTCAATTATCTTGTCTTTTAATTGAAAATAATTTTCAATAAATTACTCTTCTTACTTATTATAATTTATAAAAACTTATTTTTCAAAATTAATTGAAAATATTTTTCAATAAATTACTCTTATTACTTATTATAATTTAGAAAAACTTATTTTTCAAAATTCAACAGTGAGAAATTATACTCTAATTAGAAAATTATTTTTACTTAACTAAAAAATATTTTCTAATATTAAAAAGAAATTACTTTCAAAATTAAATAATACCTTTTATTTAATTAAGAAAGTAATTTTTGTTATTTATTTAGAGATCGTTTTCTTAGTTTATTAGAAATTTTTTTCTTAATATATTAGAAAACTGTTTTTCAAAATTATTAAAAAGCTAAATTTTCTCCATTGACAAATGAAAACATTTTTCAAAATTTAATCAAGAAAATATCTTTTCGAATAAATCACGAAACTTATTATTCATAAATAAAGAAACAATTTATAAATGAATATAATAATGATTCTCTAAAAAAGTAAATCATAAAATTAATTTATCTTAATCAAATTGAAATAAATAAATTTAATTAAAAACCCCTTTCTTAATTACTTAAGAAAACACTTTTTAATTTAAAATTTTCTAATTAATTAATTTCAACATAATTGAAATAACGCTACAACAAAATATGGAGTTTAACGACACAAAAGGTAGAGTTTTTAGACTGTTTTGCATCTTAAAAATAATTTTAGATGCTTTATAAAGCATAAAAAAACAAGTGTCGCAAAAATTATTTTCGAAAATTTTCTTAGACACATAGATGCGTCGAAAAAATATAGATTTTTTACGCATCTAAGTGTCGAAAAAATATAATTTTTTTACACATTTAAGGTTCGAAAATCTATTTACATATAGATGCATATAAAACATGCATCTAAAAGTTTACACAAAGCGTCTAAAATAACATTTTTGTGTCTAGGAAAATTATCAAAAACATACAATTTTGACAGTTTTCTTAGACACATAAATGTTATTTTAGACGCTTTGTGTAAACTTTTAGTTGCTTTTCTTTGCCAATATTTTTCACTTTTAGACAGTTTTTTACGTCGAAAAACTCCTACCATTTTTTAATAAAAAAATAAACTTACAATTTGCTTTGTGTATCTTTTTTAAGATCACTCACATGCATATTATAATAATAAATTTTACAAATTAATCTAACATATGTATCTGCATATTATTATAATAAATTAATACTTTTGTTAATAAATATTATACATATTTATATGTATATAATAGCAAAATTTAGCTAAAATAAATTCATTCTAGAGAATTTGACAAAGGAGCAGAAAGTAATAGTTGAAAATAACTATAAAACAAATGAACTAACCACTATAACAATTACAACAAAGACTTTAAATTTACAAGAGTGTGCAAAGACTTTAAATTTACAGGAGGCACACTCGCAACAT
>JANIIA010000008.1:39922594-39939817 GCA_027478495.1 Erythroxylum alaternifolium
TCCTAACTTCACTAATTGGTCTTCTCGTAGACCCGTTTCCCTGATCCGACCCGTTAGGTGGGACCGGGATGTTACAACAGACATGTGTAAATGTTCTTAGTTTGAGAGGTTATCTCATGTCCATGTTACAACATATCTTTGACTACCAACAAATCCAGCTCTAATAAGAGCAAAAGGGTGCTTATTTTCATCAGCTAATTTCATGCCTTCAAATGTTGACCTTGCCATTAACATGCCGTAAACCTAAAATCATTAGAATTTGAAAGTTATTCAGTATATCCAATTAGTGACAGTTGAACCATCAAAATGCATCATCAAATAAACCAAACAAAGTTTATCAACCAATTGGGTGGTCCAGATTCTCTAATGTTCAGGAAAAATAAAAGAATACATATCCATTCTAGAATCATTACGTTACTAGCGGACTATGGTTTAGGAAGAGTACATTGTGATAGTAAGTGTGATTCTGATAACCTCTAAATTCAGCATCTCCTCTATGTATATTGCCCTCATGCATTGTCTTTGTCACACTCTAAGACAGAAGTAATTAGAGAGAGAGAAGTAATTAGACTAAGGATCATTGCAAACCACAACACAGCAAAAACCACAGAAATCACCTTTAAAATAGTTCATATCATTGCAGATACCATCAACACCATTAAAATAACAATCCTCTCATAGAAGCAAATAGAAATTCACAGGGAGAAACATATTACCTGCAGTTCAAGAGATGGATGAACAAACTTATCAAGGTTTTTTGATTGCAGATTGTGCCTTTCAATAACCTGCTTCACACTTTAACAACAATAGGTTGGCCATTATTCTTCTGATTATCTTCTACAATATGGCTTTTTTTTTCAAGAAAATAAGCTGCAAAGGAAGATGAATTATAGGTATCTATCGCTACATACATTATATTACGTGCATTTTTTAGATATAGTTCATGCAATTTTATTACAAAGATTACCCACGCTTCCACTAATACTTCAATATGTTTAGTAGCTTAACCTCTTCAGCTCGTGTACCTGCATTCTGTTGTAGAATTAGTTTATGCATCTAATATGGTTCTTTATTGAAACCCTAACTTACGTGATTCACCTCTGTATTAGGTGTTAATATTACACCCCTAATATCTATTAAAAGGATGATCCTATGGACCAATCATAAAAGAGTATTTTTATCATCTAAAACTTCCCTTGCTATCTAGAAAAAGCAACCATAATATGAAAAATAATACATAACATAGTAGAAGAAGCAAGAAAATTACTGTTAAGGTTCAATTTAAGTCACAGTTTACTTTAATAACTAGCCTAAGATTTGACGACCTATAACACAAATGCAAATAAATATTCTATGATTATCAGAAAAAGTCACCAGTTACTATCTTTGTAAATGGATCTTACCATAAAGCCTCACCCTTATCTAAATGGATGACAAACAGATCAATGAGTGAATTACCTTAAAAGTTGCAATGATGAAGAAGACAACTTAACTACCAAGTTTATCGCATTCTCTTGATTTGATGTTGAGTTTTATTATGGAATAAAATATAACTTCAGCAAAGGAATTTCAGAACAAATTAAAAGAAAATTATGAAAAAGCTGTCATTGTTACATATGAATTCAGATGTACAATATTACTGGAGGAACATTTACCTCCACAGCATGCTACAAGTCACTATTTGGTTCAATTTTTGGTATGCCCTGCAATCCATGTTTAAGTAAGGAAAAAGGTATAGAGCACCAAAAGGATGGAGAATAAGGAGAAATACAACAAACTTTCTTGTCTTGGCAGCATAGACAGACAAAATGGAGTATAAAATATAAACACTCACACTTATCATGGTTGTCAAACTCATCATTCTATCAATAAATCAAATTACTTTCTTCTCAAATACTGCTAAGATAACAACGTGAATTTAAAATGTTGTCAAGCATTACATCAAACTTATTAAAGAAACTCACATCTACAGCCCAGTTAAGTTTATCAATGTTTTCAAGAACAATCCATTTGGTAGATATGGGGTATGGCCTCAGTGTCCTGTGAGTGAACAAAAATCTTTACTATTGCAATTTGAAGGAAATTTAAACAAAAAAAGGAAAATAGATAGTTTTTTAGAAAAATATGAAAACCATCTGACTATATATGCTGCTAACTTAGAAATGTAGGCAACCAAATTTCTATAATCACAAAGTTAAACCAAAGAAAGATAACAGAACTAAGATATAGAAAATTAGTAAAACAGCCAGAGACGATTTGAGAGTCAACCGTGGAGAGATACCCTGTTCAATCAAAATGGGGAATTTTCGGACTTCGAGCTTGTCCTTTTCTTAAGCAATAAAGCCAACCTTCATTAAGCACATCTGACTTTTGCTCACCCTGAGTATCTGTGGACAACTTTGCCTTTAAGGAATTCTATGTTGACATTTCTGGGGAAAGAATCATAGAAACAGATAAAGGAAATCAAGAACAAATGCAACTTAACTATTTCGGACTTTGAGCTAGGACACTTATAAGCTGCCAAGATGCTCAAGTTGAAATCATAGTTGTATGAAAAGAAAATAAATAATAGAGGTTTTAGCTTTCTGTTTTAACAAATTCTCAGAAACCAATGTAACCAATAGAAGGTACTCCTTGAATGGAATGGACTTTCATTGATAACTAAATCTTCCTCAAAACACTACGAATGATTTAGTTTCTAGAATATGCTTCTAAATATTGTTAAAGACGAAATAACAAAACATACAAGAAACGGTGTACAATGGACTTAGCTATGAACGTCCTGCAACAAGCTGATGTTTATGGGAGAGGGGAATATTAGTACCACTTGGTAAAATACGCACAACATAAAGTTTTCATTAACACACTTTCCAAAATCTTAACACTACAATAAGCAAATCAAGAATCTGTGGCAACGTAAAACTCACCTTAAAAGGATCACCTCTCAAAGACTGAACATACATGGAAGCCACCAATCCTCAATTGACCTTCCAGACCAAACACCTTACTTCTAGTAACCAAATCCTTTTATTGGCAACGTAAAAGAGAGAAAGGGATTAGGAATATTTCAGACAGTAGAAACTTATGTGTGATTTTCATGGCAAGGAATCTCTTGTCCCTTAGAGCATTCATAACATCCCTAAATTGAAAATAATTTCATTCATATCACTTATGATGTGACAACGAGCAAGAATATAACAAAACCTGTTAAGACAACTATAGCTTTCAATTGAAGCTAAAAGAAAATAGAGTTGGATAAACATCACCCTTACAGTATGTCCTTGAAGAGTCCGGCAACAGACCAGATTGGTGGGAATGAAGCTCACCGGAGTCCTCCCTTACGACCTCGCATATTCGGCAACTGTCAAAACTTCCCGATTAGATCTCTCCGCTCACATTTGAGAAATAAATTTGAAACAGATAAAACAAAAACAAAGGAATCAGAAAAATTAGACATCGTAGGTGTTGAGCAAGAGAAGACGTTTTCGCTTTAAGCATTCTTTGAGAGTGGTGACCGTCTCAGTCGTCGTCGTGTGACGCTCTTTCAACTCCTTCACAGACATTTTCTTTTAAAATCTACAAACGTGACATTGCAGAAGCTATTTGGATCAATTTCAAACCCTAGCGATCACGAATTTGAGGAGTGAGGACTCACTAGAAACTACTAAGAACTAAACCAAAACACAAGGATCGAGTTAAAAGGCACAAATAAACTTAAGATTTACGAGGTCGATTCTTGGGATGTGATACCCTATGAGTGTTAGAAGAGAGAGAGCAGTTAGTACATACAGCTAATATAGAGAGATGTATTGTAAAAAGACTTATTGATGTATTATTGACTGCGACAGCTTAGACCTACCTACTACCACGTATTATACCTGTTTGGTTTGCAATTCATACTATAAAATATGTGGGGCCACATAAGTGATATGATAATTAATTTCAGTCAGAAGAGAAATAAGAAGCAAAGTGTTTGGTTTTGAAGGTGAATTGAAGGCAAGTTATTTTCTGTGTTAACTTATTATTCTTTGAGTTGATCCTTCTCGGGGATTTTAAGATTTAAGAATTTTTATGAAGAGGAGCGGAGCAGAGCAAAGCAGGGCTTAACTTGTTACCATAATAACAAGTTTATCTAATAAAAATAATTTTTTGTAAAAATATAAAAAGAATACGACATAGAAGGTCATGGGATCGAGGTTATTCCTAGATGCATACTTGCTATAAATTATAAAATGTGTCAATTCTTGTCCCATCAATTAGAAATTTTAAAAGTTTTAAAATCTTTTTTTGTATATTTTTTAGACAAATTTTGTCGTCTTAAATAAATGTCTAAAAATTTCACTAATTCTTAGATTATTTAAGACACTTATTAGATGCGTCTAGGCATAAGTGTCTAAAACCTCCTTATAGTGTAAATAATTTTATTTTAGAAACAACATTTCCAAAATTTAAATGAAGAACTAATATAATTATTTCAATATAATAAAATAACACTTTGAAAATAATTTTTGAAAAATTAGAAAACACTTTTTCAAACTTAGTAGATATTTAAACTAATTTAATCTAAATTAAAATAAATTTAATTAAAATTAAGGTTTAAAACACAAAACTAAAAGAAAAAAGGTTGGGACTGCTTGGCATGAAATTTTCCATTAGGCGTGTGGACTGTACGTGCCTCAATCAACTCTAAATGTTGATTGGCACGTGTTATAAACGCACCATAGTGTCTCCCAATAGTCATTTGTCCCGTTTGTGGTTATTTGGGTTACTCTATTTCTTCTGCGCCGCCAGCTTCTTCTAAGTTGCTTCGGCCTCCTTCGGTGCTCTCCTTTCGTGGGATTCTAGCCTCCTGACCTTTGGGCAAGTTTTGCCAATGTGACATGGGCAATTGTCCCCCTAGCTAGTGACGATTATTGCTCCTGGCCAGCTCCTTCACCCGCAGCTACAACAGGGCCAGTGATGGATCATTTATTTGAATAAACAAACCATAACCAATGCACCCATTCAAACTAGTCCAAGTTTTAGCCAAGCCAATGCTAATCCAAAAGACCAAACCGATCTAATTCTTAGATCACGTATAGAAGGTTTCCACTATAGGAGCTAACAATTTTATTTTTCCAGAAACCGTAAAGAGGAAGCATGCAGTAAGACATTTGAGAAGCAAAATAAAAGGAAAGAGCAGGTAATGTTTTTCTGATTCAATAAAACAATTTTCAGAAGCAGGGAACACAAATGGGAGGCCTGAATAATTATTGTTTCAGCAAAGAGGCATACGAGATTTATCAATTAATTTCCACAAGATTTAAACTAATTGATAGTTTTAAACCTTAAATTTATCAAATCAATAACTATCAAATGAGTTTAATCAAATTATAAAATTTGAAGTTAGGTTCAATACTAGTATTGGAAAATCGGGGAAAGACTTGATATTACATGTAGGATAATAATTATGCAAGTTTTTTGTTTTGATTTCTTAAAAACTAAGATCATTTTAGATTCTATAAAATGATTAACACATAAATCTTAATAATTGAATCTTAATTCATGTCTTATTATAAAGTTTGATCCTTTTTTTTTATCGTATCCATTAAATCGTTTTCAAACTAATTCATCTAAAAAATTATAGTTGTACAAGTGTCCGATCTTTAATCGTAAAGTCTCTAAAACTTTATTCAAGTTTAACTTGTCTCAAACTTTAAATCAAGTTTAACTTGATATTAAAATATCTTTTATCTCTTCAATCAGTTCTTTTGTGTGTAATCTACTAGGTTCCCAAACATATTAGCAATGGATATAAATTATAACCTTAAACTATATTTATGATTACCTAATTAAAATCCTTGAATTTGTATTTAATTTTCTAATTAAATAATTTATATTCATAGATCAAGATTAGTATCCAACAACATATTATAATCACCCAAATATTTAGAAATGTCAAAGTATTTTTGACTAATCTTTTTGTGCATAATTTAATCTTTTCATTATACAATGTTTCGATTAGATATAAAGTATATAATTTATGTCTACTTTATTTGATTTCGATCATGTTAGTTCTCTACCATTAGTAATTGAGTCAATTAATAACATTTGTAAATTATTTCATGAAGCATCATTCTAACTTGGCGAAAGATATTTCGAATAAATTCTAATCCAGAACAATGAAACATTATCCCTAATTGCTTTAGGATGAAGAATCCTATATTGTTCACTTAACTACCTCCATATAGATTATACTACATCTAATGACTACCGACTGAGTTATCTTTGACTAGAACTTGTCATAAGTAGTATATAAACATAGTAATCTCCATATAAGGTAACTTTAGAGATCTTAAATTAAGAAATCACTTATACAATCATTATAATGAGAATTTTCATATACATACAAGTAATGTTCCAAATGAATTTCTCATATGGAGTCAATTTAGTGAATTCTATATGTTTGTTTAAATATTTCTATACTTTAGCATATGAGATTGACTGCTTCCTTCATAAATAAAAACATAATGTAAGATAGTCTTTTATATTTTATTAATGATCAGTCTTAATAGAATAATGACTAAGAATAATTTAGAGATAATACATGAATACAATATGAATCTTATAATTATAGTCTCATCATATTTCATTTACAATGCATATTTATCCCATCGACTTTTTTCATATACATTTACATATTTATAAGATAAAGAATGCATTTAAAATTATTTTGTCACTACTCTACAATCTACTGATTTGTTGTGGGTTATAAACCAACATTTAGGGGATTGATGACAAGACAACTCTAGAGCTATATATACTAATGCTAATTTGGGTGCCACTAATTCAATAACATCCAAAACTTAGTCATACTATCTAATTAAATTATTACAATAAATAGATTTGTTGTTTGCTAGTTTAGTCATTAGATATAACCAAGTCAATACACACATATAACGAATAATATGAATTATATTAGTAACTACTATGCAGCCTTCTTCTAGTGTGATTATAAAAAACATAAGATGAGATGTAACTGCGAGCCAATTTCTTTGATGGTCCTTGTCATGGATGCATTAGATAGAGAAAACAAAGAGCTGAAAATTGATCAAAATCGATCCATATCCCAAAGGAGATAAACAAACGACGCTAAATAATTAATGGGTTAACTGTCATATTCAAAAGGGTGCAGAAGTAGTAAAGAACATGTGGTCTCAAAAAAAAGTGGCAGCACTTGGCAAATATCTCATCCACATTTGATGGCGAATCCCAGGTCCACTATGCAGTCATGCAAGGACAATGCCAACAAAAACTATATATGAACATTATAGGCTTGCCCCTATTCAGACGATAATAAGGTTTCATGACAAGAGGCAGCGCCATATGCACGTGACATCTGGTTGTCAAGAGCTTCGTAGTCTTTAGGAAATGGTCCTACATTTATTTATAGTATTTGTTTATATTAATTTCTTATCTTTCTAGGAATGATGAGGGCCAGAGAACATCTTGTTGAAGGCTCTTGATTTATATGTGTTGCTAGATTCTATGGCCAATATGCTTTAGGATTTATTTAAACACACGTGCAATTTAAAAGGCTTCTCCCAATATATGATATATACAACAAATATGTTGTACAAGGAGTACTGGGGAATCAAATTAAAGTGTCGCAAAGTTAAGTTTGATCTCATATCATCCTTATGTTAGCAAATCTAAAGTTATAACTAATAATTCATATGATTCTGATATGGATAGAGTTATCAAAATCTTGATTGATTCGTCACAACTTTAATTGATTTTTTGTGAAGGAGATAACCTTTTTTGTTTTGTTTTGGGAAAAGCTTATGAGTGCTCATGCTTATAGTAAATTAATTAATTAATTAGATGCTAAACTTTCACTATCCAATATTTAATGGGCAACTATTCGTAGGATTAGGAAGACTCTCACATTGACAACCAAAGGACCACTGACATTAGAAATAACACGCATTTTAGTGCATTAATCATCCATTTACCAATGCAAATTCATATACTAAGAACACTAACAGGTTAAACTATCAAATATATATTAAGAACGGAAAAGAAAATCTCATATGAATCCCTTTCACAAAAATCACACCTATGCTACAAAGAAAGAGTTGCAGAATTTCCTTCTTACCTGGTCAAACCATTTTTACCCGCTCCATGTCCTGGGGATTGGGTAATTTATTAGGGGAACCAAAGTGTAACAATATAAAACATGCATGATTTCTAAAACAATATAGACGTTGAACAAAGGTCGTGCCTTTTTTTATTTTTATTTTTAATCAGGAGCTGTTCTCATGTATCTGTATTGACTACTCATGATATTAATCCTTTTTTCAGGTTCCTCTAAGATTTGAATCTTAGTACTTCTATCTAAAATCTGACTTTGTTTTATCATTACACCAACTTATAACCTATTGAGGGTGTCCAACGGCCTTCTGTTTTTGTACAACACCAAGCTGCTTGAATTTAATGCTTTACTAGCTATCATCATAACCCCATCAGTTATATGTTTCAAAGTTAGTATCATTTGACGCTAGATTGGTTAGACAACCATTGTCAATTTCTTATTTTCTTTCCATATAGAGGTTAACTGATAAAGAAACTGAAAATTATTTCCTCACCACCCTGTTGGGCCTGATCTGGCTGTTTTTATGAATGATTTGAAGTTATGGAGACAAGATAGAATTAATTACAAGATCAATTTGCTTGAGAAAATTCAAAACAAGTCATTAAATTTAGTTATATATCACCAGGGCGAAACAACAATAATAATAGTTAAAACACTGTATAATTAATTTCTTCAGTTACAAATCGCCTCACGCCATCATGGATGAGTAGAAATTAAAAATATTCCTGTTCATCCATGCCAACTTACAACAGAAGAAAATAGTACCAATTAAGAAAACACAATGATGAATGATATCTTTCAAAGTCTTGTGCTACGCCACTAAGAATCAACACCTTTGGGTAGTCTGTATAAATTATTGACTTTCGGAAGCTAAATTCAATCATTTTTCTTAAAATTTTAGTGAGGAATAAAAATATACAATAAAAAATTATAGTTAATGAAAAGTTATCTAGTTGTTCGAGGAATGAAACCTGTAATCCCAATTGGAAATTAAAAAAAAAAGGTTCCATGGAATAGCAATATAACATAAACAAGTTGACGAATTAAAAAAGTTATTAAAAAAAGGGAAACGTGAATATATTTTTTGGTATACCATAAAACATAAATATCCCTAAAATTCATGATCTCAATTTTTTTTTTGTGTACATAGGAAAGCATCCCATAGATTTGAATCTTAATTAGCAACATTTTGAAAGGTAATTTTAGTTTCCGACCATATCATATAAAATTCTTAATGTTTATTTACTGAACTATCTAACGTAGTTAAAAGACTCTAGAACCTTAACATAGTACGATTCTATTATGAAAGTGATCATGTCTAAAAACAAGAATACATCATATATCGTCCTTTGCCGCAACTTTATGGGTATTCGAGTCAATATTATAATGTCCTTAAATAATCCAAAAGATGTTGGGATATAGATATTCTGTTCCCAAAATTCTATACCACCCTGTGCTCAAGCCATCTTTGTTATTCATTACAATAAATTGGATGGGTAGGATTGTTTAGGCACATAGGGCATAACATTCAGGAACAGACGATCTCCTTTCAAAAAAGCCTGAACAATATGTATCCAAAGTACTACTAGGTAAGGCTAACAATGAATCTCCACTACCCAAAAAAAAAAAAAAACTTTGGTTATGAAAACGCACACCAAAAAGCCACTTTGGAGACCTTGCTTGGAGGGGGGAAATGAATCAAAAGGATTAACAGAAACCCTAACCCTAAAACCTGGGCATAACCAAAACGCAAAGGGGCAACATATCACTTAATTTTGAGTTTTTGTTTATATTAGTAGATGTAATCATAAATTTATCCGGAAGGCAATTGGAAGATTAGTTACTACGGACAAAATTTGGAAGTCCTATTACTAACTATTACACCTATGTATCTTGATATTAATAATAATACCTGGTTACTAGAGGAATCCCAAAGTTCTCCAACAAAGGTGCAAATTGCACTACAAACTACAAAGGCAAATTGAAATGATGACTTGAATGAGATGGGACCGGCCCTGATAACCTTTCCTTTCTAAGTCTCTCAAATTTTTGACTTGAGATTGGGTCCCACCTCGGCCACCATCGTCTTTACGAATTGAATGATAAAAAGGAGCACCTCACGTGGAGTCTGAACCAAAGGGGTTGTCCATCTCCAACCACAATTAAAAGGAAGGACCTAGCTCCAGATTCACAAAATTTTCTATTACATATATATATATATATGTATATATATAGATTTTTCTCTTACTTTTCAGAAAAAGAAAATTCAACTTATTAATGGGTTTTGAAATAATTTAAAAATATAAAAACAATTTCTTATGATAAAATTAAAAAATAAAAGAGAATGCTTTTGAAAGGTTGGCCCAGTCCTAATTATCTTTTGTTGCTTAAAGCTTGGCCTTACCCTCCTACCTCTCTTAACGTCAATTCTGATTTCTGAATGAGAACTCCAGGGCACAACCCAAAAGAGGAAAACGAAACAAGGAAAAAAGGTGCCTCTCTTAATAGGGAGGGTTTTTTAAAGAGATTAAACTACCTACTCCTTTGCTCACTGAAGAAAAACAAAACAAAACAAAACAAAAACAGTCAATAGAGAAACCACTTATTTCCATGCTATCATGGAAGGAAGTGACGATCGTCAGCTCCACCACCACCACAACCACCGCCGCCCAAACTTCCCATTTCAATTGCTTGAAAAGAAAGAAGATGACCCTTGTTCTTCTTCCTCTCCTTACTCGTCTCTCCCTATCCAACCTAATACCAACAACGACGACAGTAACAATACTAACATCACCAGCCGCTCCACTTCTGGTCTCCAAATTACAGCACCAGAACCATCCAAGAAACCTCCGCCTAAACGAACATCAACCAAAGACCGACACACCAAAGTCGAAGGACGTGGTCGCAGAATTCGTATGCCAGCTCTCTGCGCTGCTAGGGTTTTTCAGCTTACACGAGAACTTGGCCACAAGTCCGATGGCGAAACCATCGAGTGGCTACTTCAGCAAGCAGAACCAGCAGTGATCGCAGCCACTGGCACGGGTACAATCCCAGCAAATTTTACTTCTCTCAACATTTCTCTTCGCAGTTCAGGTTCAAGCATGTCGGTCCCTTCTCAGCTAAGATCGGCTGCCTTTAATCCACACTTTTCGATGCAACAACGTAGGACTTTGTTCCCTGGTCTAGACACAACGCCCCCACCAACATTCCTAAATTTTGGGACTAATAATCTGAATGCAGTCCTCCAAGCGAAGCAAGAACTGCGAGACAGCTCTTCACTGGAGTTGTCAACAGAAACAGAAGAAAGCTTGAGCAGGAAGAGAAGGCCAGAACAGGATTTATCATCGCAACAACATCAGATGGGGAGTTACTTGCTACAGTCGAGCACTGGGGCGATTCCAGCGAGTCACAGTCAAATTCCGACGAATTTTTGGATGGTCGCTAACTCAAATAATCAAGTAATGAGCGGAGACTCTGTGTGGACATTTCCGTCAGTTAATACAAACAACGCTGCTTTGTACAGGGGCTCCATGTCTAGCGGGTTACATTTCATGAATTTTCCTGCTCCTGTTGCTTTATTGCCAAGCCAACAACAACTGGGGTCTAATAGTGTTACTGGTGGCGGTGGTGGTAACAGTGGAATGAGCGAGGGGCATTTTAACATACTCGCTGGACTTAACCCTCATCGGCCTGCCGGTGTATCGGAGTCCCAGGCAAGTGGGTCCCGTTCACATCAAGGTTGTGGCGGCGGCGGCGATGATCGACATGATGCGGCAAGTCATCAATCATAGAGCAGCATCATCATCATCGTCATCGTAGGGTTTTCTCCAACTGTGTAGTTTGATTACTTGATGCATGTGTAACACACGTGAGGTTTGATTGTTCTTGATGAACTGGGCTTATGTTTTCTCTTTTCTCTTATTTTTTTCGATTTATTCCCAAATTTTTGTGTGTGACAAATTATAAGGTTTTGAGGGAGGGAAGAACAACAAAAAGAGTTCCTTTATTTTTAACACTGGGGAATTGGCTGATTCTGATCATGAAAAATGCCTTATCTCAACTTGGGGATTCTATTTCTCTTTTTCCTCTCTCTTTCTAAACTTTTGATAGCCAGTACACCAATGTCCCATCATCATGGTTTGTGCAATTCTTTTATGGACAAAGCTGCTATGGCCTGTAATTTTATACCTTTAATCTTGTTGGTGAAAATGACTCTTTCTTATCCTCTTATATAAAAAAAAATTAAATGAAGAGATTCCCTCCCTCTTCAGTCTCCATATATATTATTGGTGGGTATAGCATATGGTAAGTCTTCTAGTCCTAAGTAAGCGGCAATTCATTTCTCGTCTTTCACTCCTTTACCTTTTTTATTGGGCACAACTAGTAAAAGAGGCTACAAAGTTTGCGTAGTGAAAAGGGAAGAGATAAAACAGTTTTGACTGGAACTGTTATATGTTCGGACTTAAACAAGAAAGTGAAGAAAAGGAGCCGCTTGCTTTTTCAATTCTAAAAATCTCGGCCATGATTTAAGAAATTTTAGTCCGTCAATGATTTAAGAAATTTTCCTGAGAGGAGGGGTTAATAGGACTGTGGGACCCATACCTTATCAGTTCCAGGTGTTGGCTGGCTCAGGTGGTGGGACCACGATGCTGGTCATCGTCCAAACCAATGTACAGTGTCACTGACGTACACGTAGATCATTCCTCTCTTTCTCTCTTGCTTTTCCTTTTCTTAAATATGTCAATTAGTTATTAGAACACTTGATTTGATTTATATTCAATGCATCTTTTATTCTAATATTTTATCAAATAATTCTCACACGCTTTTATCCATTTTTAATTTAATATATAAAAAATTTATATATGTATAAATTGTTTAATACTCGCTGGCACCAGGGAGATTGGTGGTGGGTGTTAATGAGCCTACCTAGAGAGATTGGCCCCACTGATTCTTATTAGCTTGAATTTGGACCGTTCCATTTTGAACCATTATTTGATTGGCACATTCAATGATTGGGCCTTAAGAGAGCCTTTGCACCACTCCCCGCCAACAAATCCTTCCAATCTCTTCATGTTCGTTGGTTTCAATTACGTTTTGGTTCGCGAGTCGAGAGGTATATTCCACATTTAGAAAGGATCATCTAATAGATCAATTTTCTAAAACTAAATACTATTAACAGCGTCTGATTAATTAATCCCTTGTGTACAAAGTATAAACTACATATTTAAATGCTTATTTTTCTACTCGAAAGAATCCAAAACGCTGCTTGTACTACCACCAAACGACCTCCTGCTTGAAAAGTAAAATTAGATTGTACAAGACCATACACATACTCTCTTTAAGATGTGCAAAACCATCTTCTAGAAACCATTCATCCAGGTTTTTGCTTAGTTTTAGGCCATATTTATTTTTATTTCGGTTGTTCAAATTGATTTATACCTTTTATTTCTGTATTTATGATATGATGTTGTGCATAATTGATGTTCTAAACTAAATTAAATTGGGGTTTGTTTATTGGAGTTCATCAATACGGAAAATATGAGATTGATGAAATGGAATTGTTCCTGCCTCTCCCATGTAATACTAGTAATATTTTATATCTATTCTTAGAAACGATGCATGGTTAAGGCACATGCACTTGTCACGGTGAATTTTCTAGACCTTTTCTTTGCTACGTCAAAATGGCAGCCCATGTCTACTCTTTGCCGTGTAGCAGATGGTTGAATTATAAGCTTACTGAATGTTAGGACCCATGATAGTTAAAGTGAGAGCTAGTTATAGCATCAATTTTGTAGGGAAACAATAACACAACTCTTCAAAAGATCAACTAAATATAACGACAAGGGAAAACTCTTCAACTTCCACCAGCAAAACAATATAAGAATAAGAAACTTAAAGATGAAACAAAAGCCAATATTTATGTGAAAATCTAGTGTAGATGTAAAAACTACAAGACAAACTGACAAGCAAATCTGCCAAATTCAGTAAGGATTTACAAAAAAAGTTGATCTCTCACCCTCCAACAACAAGTTGTTTCACAAATTTTTAGAATTGAAATCAAAGTTGATGTCATTATTAACAATCACTTAAACCAATCCCAAAACTAATTAAAAACTATTTGCCCTATCTCTATTTTTCCTCACTTTTGGATGTTATGACCTTATTCTCTACAAAACCTACATCTTTTTCTTTCTTTTATATTACGAAATAAGTTTTTTTGGACCGTATATAATCACTTACAAGATCGCGTAACCGTATATAATCACTTACACGATCGCGTAAGTGATCGTGCATCTTCAGCATTGCCTCATTCACAATTGTGCACGGTTCCAAAGAGTTACACCATCTCCAAGCATGCCTGTGTATCTTCACATAGGCATGTATACAATTATATATGTCTTCGATCTTCATACATTCCTCCACATGTTTATAGAGACTTACACGCTTGATGCACACGACCATAAAAGTCAAGACATAAGCATGCTGCACTCAACACGATTGTGTATCTCTCTAAAAAAGATTTTTCAATCTTGTCTTCACTTGTTCGTCATTCCCATGAACCATCAAGCCATCTACGATCATCGAATATCTCAAAATAAAGTTGGAAACTTGACAATCTCCCTCTCTAATCCAAATATGGGGTAGATATGTTATTCTCCATCATTTGCATAAGATAAATCCCAACAAGCTTACTACTAAGCTTATGCTTGTTTCCGGGAACCACTTTAGTCAGTATATTAGCACCACTCAAATCCGTATGAACGTTCTTCAACATTAATTATTGCTCTTCTATCACAGACCTTAATTAATGATATTTAATATCTATGTGCTTTGTACAGGAATGATACATAGTATTTTGCTTAAGTTAATAGCACTTTGACTATCACAAAATACTACATAATGTTCTTGCTTCACATCCAACTGTTGAAGGAACCTTTTCATCCATAGCATCTCCTTACAAGCTCCCATTGCAGCTACATATTCTGCTTTATTTGTAGATAAAGTCACAAACTTTTGTAGCTTGGATTGCAATGAGATGGCTCCCCCTACAACTTAAACAGAAAACCTGAAGTGGATTTTCTTCCATCAAGATCTCCAGCCATATCTGCATCCGTAAACCGTCTAGAGTTGGATCACTATTACCAAAACACAAACTCCACTTTGATATTCCTCTTAAGTATCTTATAATCCATTTCACTTCTTTTTAATGAACCTTCCCTGGATTTAACAAGAATCTCCAACACATTGAGCAATATCTAGCCTTATGCACACCATTGCATACATCAAAGACCCAGCTGCAAATAAGTATGGATTAAATTTCATACAATATTTCTCCTTTTCTGTTGAGGGACATGCACGCTTACACAGTTTAAAGTGAGATGCCAGTGGCTTGCTAAATAGCTTGGCATGCTTCATATTAAACATTTCTAACACTCGTTCAATATATCTTTCTTGAGACAACCATAATCACTTATCCTTCTTGTCTTAAGTTATCTCCATGCCTAAAATTTGCTTTGTAGGTTGCAAATCTTTCATATCTAAAGATTTTGACAATTCCTCTTTTAACTTTTGGATTATATCAATGTCACCCACAATCAACATATCATCAACACAAAGAAGACTAATGATGAAGTTTTCGCCTGAGAACTTCTTAAAACACACGCAAGCATCGACATAAGTTTTTTTGTAACCATGATTTGTCATAAAGGAATCAAACTTCTGATACGACTGCCTTGGAGCTTGTTTTAAGACATAGATTTTTCTTCAACTTACAGACTACGATTTTCCTTACCTTTAGCTTTGAAACCTTCTAGCTGCTCTGTGCATATCTAGCTATTCGAGTTCAAAATCCAAGCAGGTAGTTAGACCCAAAACTGTTCTGATTAAGGTTGTCTTGACTATTGGTGAGAAGATTTCATCAAAGTTTATACCCTTCTTTTAATTGAATCATTTCATTACTAGCCTTACATTATGCTTTATCATCTTGTTACCATCTCTCTTTATCTTGAACAACCATTTATTCTTCAATGCCTTTTTCTTTCCTTTGGGAAGCTTTATAAGCTCGCATGTATTATTCTTCTTCAAAGAATCCATCTTTTCTTTCATAGATGCAAACCAAAGATCTTTTTCTTTATAAGATGCAACCTCTTGCATATTCTCTGGCTCCCCCTCGGTAATAAGTAATAGGTATTTAGAACTTGGATGCCTTATGGATGGCCTTTTTCTCCCCTCTCGACCTTTGAAGTTATGTTTCATCAGTTGTTGGATTCAATTGCTTCCCCTACTCATTATCCTCAATGGATTCATTTTCAGTATTGTATAGATGTGGTTTATATAGCTCATCATTATCAAATTATATCTAATCACCACCAATTTGTGTTTGGTCATACACTTCATCTTTTTCACTTGTAGGTTGCTTAATAGTCAAAGGAATAGGCCAAGAGCTATGTTGGACCCTGAATTTTTCTTAGAATTTATTTCAATCAATTAGCAACCATGGACCGAAATTTTGAATTCTTAGATTAGAATTTTTTTAAGAGTTAGTTAAGATTATATTTTTTATTTATATGTATTTGCATGTATTAAATGGAAATGTTAAAAATAAAGTAAGGAGTTAGTAGGAATTAAATTAAATGTGGAAGGGTAAGTTTGGAAGATTAATAGTTTGTCTTAAAGAAATAAGAAAAGAAGAGAAGAGAGTCGTGTATAGTAAGAAAGAAAAATAGAGAAAGTCGTAGAAGAAACTAGAAGAAGATAAGGAGAAACAGAAGTAGGGAAAGAAAGAAAAAGGAGGGAGAAGAGGAAAGAAAAAGGGTTCAGCTGAAAATTTTTAGGTATTCCCTATCTTTTCTTCTTGCTTTAGTAGATGAAGAAACTAGTGAAAGTAGGTTTTAGGTTGAAAATGAAGAGAGAAAGAAAAGAACTAAGAAATTGGTTTTCTTATATCTTTATGGATTTCTAACTGTATCTTAGTTCTTCTAGCCTAGATAAAGCTTATTTTTGAATAGTAGATCTGTAGGGACGTTCTAGTCATATATGTTATTTGAATGGAACAATATGCTTGTTTCAAGGGAATCAATAAATATCAA
>JANIIA010000008.1:40043618-40056381 GCA_027478495.1 Erythroxylum alaternifolium
GTGAAAGCGTGAGGGAGAGGGGGGGTCGGGCGGGTTTTATAGCCGCTGGATTACTGACGGAACGATAAATTCTGTCAAAAATATAGGTTTCCAGAACGTGTAGCCGCCGACAATTACCGACGGATAACACCATTCCGTCGATACGAGAGCGGGAATCGCCGACAGTTACCGACGAAAACTATCTATCCATTGGGAAAAGAGCGGCATTTACATTCTGGAAGAAACTCAAATAACGACGGTCATCACATTCCGTCGGCAAAATATGTTTTGTTGTCGATAATTGCCGACGGTACGAAGTTTGCCGTCGGTATTAGCAGACAAAAACACGATATTTTATTATAATTAAATCGCAAATACCGACGGTGTTAATGTTCCATCGGTAAATAAGGTTTACTGCCCATAATTGCCGACGGTAAGATAGAAGTCTGTCGGTATACGCTTCCATGTTTCCGACAGTAACTTCTAACCGTCGGCAATATTTGTCCATAAAAAATTCACCGACGGAATATTTCCCTTCCGTCGGTGTGTTTACTGACCGAAAAGATTTTCCGTCGGTATATTAATCGAACATGTACCGACGGACGTCATTGTCGTCGGTAAATTGAAGCTAATTACCGACGGACAATTATACCGTCAGTAAATGGCGAAGCAATTAAATTGCGGGAACGATTTCCGCATTTTTTTCCATCGCTGAGACCTTTTCAGTCGCTATTTTCTGTCAGATATTTTATGCTGAATTTTTTCCTACAATATTGCCGACGGATAGATTTTCTGTCAGTTAAACTTTCTATGCTCCGATGGATTATGGACGTTCCGTCGGTAATCCGCGACGAAATTTTTGTTGTCGGTAATATTCCGACACTAATTCGCAATTTTCTTGTAGTGGTCACAAGCGTGACAGTGAAGAGTCACGCCTGTTACTTCTTCTCTTTTGAGTTTCGAAGGTCCATTACTTAATTAAATTGCAAATTAATTCTTTTAACACCCAAATCCATTTATTCTTTTTTCACTCTTACTATGATAATTTTTCATTAAATTGTTGGGTATTATTTTTACTTTCCTTATGAATTTTATTTATTTAATATAATTATTATTTATCTATTGATTTATTATCTATATTTTATTTTATTAGTGTATATATATATATATATATAAAGGGGTTCCTCCATGACAACTTTTAAAACTTTATTTACATGTCAAGCTTATTTTTGGTCATTTATATTAATTGTTGTGTATTTATTTTACTTCCGCCGAGGAATAGGAATATTGTTTATATATTTATTTTATTGTTAATAAATCGTTTTTATTAATTTATGATTTCTTATAGTTAAATTCCATGTCTAAAATTATTTTATGACGTTTTAAACTATTATTTGATCATACCAGAAAAGCCCCACCATAAATTAATAGTAATAATTATTAATTTAAAGAATAATAAATTTAATCATAGTAAAGAATTTAATAATAATAATAATAATAATAATAATAATAAATGTATTTAATAAAAATTAATCAATTTAATATATAATAGCTATATATACTTCAACAGAAATTTAATAATAATAACAGTAAATAATAATAAAAATAGTAAAATTAATTATTGTAACAATAATAAAATTAATAATAATATCATAAGCATAATAATAATAATATTCGAAATAAATTTAATTAAAAAATAATAACAATAAGGAAATTTTTTATAATAATAAACATAATTTTAATAATAATAACTGATAAATAATATTAATAATAAAATAAATTATTATATTTTTATTCATGGAATAATTAAATTTCAACTTTAATTTAATTTATAATTAAAATAACAGTAAGTAATATAATTAAAGTTAAAACACCAAATGTGGGATGCCTTTCCGCGGTTCGGCTGCATGGCTTCGTTGTGCTTAATATTAAAAAGTCAGAATGTGAGTCTGTCCGATTTTTTAACCAAACGACAACGTATCGATTGTGGCTCAGAGTAAGTATAGTGTTAGCCGAACAAAGGATCCGAATCCTCCATTGCATGCATATAATATGTATATTTGTGTTACAGTGAAGTACATACGTGCAGAGAAAACAACTTTCCTCTGGAAGTGACGAGTACGTATCGTCTTTTTCGTCTTCCATGGGCATGGGCATGGCTTGAATGTGTAATACACTTTCAATAAAATCTTAAAAATCATATTCCATAAAAAATAAGGAGATAATTTCTTTCAATTCTCTTGTACTTTCGATATTTAAATAAAGTATATATGAAAAGATAAACCAATCAAAATACCACTTTATTGTATCTAATAGAAGAAACGAAGGACATGTGGGTTAACGTTCAATGCAAACAAAATAGTGTGAGGGGACCGACGTCAATTTGCTTGTGCTCGCGTAGAGCAACAGTTCCTCGCTCTCTTCCTGCAGGTGGTTGGAAACGAAACTTAAACATACCAGACGACAAATTATTAAGTAATGAATAATAATAATTTAATTAGTTATAGTTTAATTAATTATAATATTTTACTTAAATATAATGTAATTAATTAAATACTAATAATAATTTAATTAATTATGTTCTTATTAATTAATGGCTATTATAAATTTTCATTAATTTATAATATTATTTTAATAAAATATAATGTAATGTTATTAATTAATAATATTAATTTAACTAATTATATTGTAATTAATTAATTACTTACAATATTTTAATTAATGAATAATAATATTTTAGTAATAATCACTTACAATATTTAATTTAATTTCAGTGTATATAATTATATTTGAATTAATTAATTAATTATAATATTTTAATTAATTAATAATAATATTTTAGTTAATTAATATTTTAATTAATAAATAGTTATATTTAAATTATTAATAATATTTTAATTAAATATATTGTAATTAATTAAGTAATAATAATTTAATTAATTATATTGTAATTATCTCATCGTAATAAAAAAATTACAAATACACTTAAAATAAATATTGATACAATTATAAATTAATCAATGAATTACACATTTCAAAACATATTATACTGTAGGAGTATTTTTGTCTTTGACACTGTTTTTATGTTCTGTCCACTGAAACAAAACACATTTTTGTCCTCGAGACGGAGACGGTCTTTTTTGTTTTGTCTATCACAACCAAACACCTTACTGTCTCCAATTTTTGTTCTGTTCTGTCTCCAAATTTTCGTCTCGTTCTGTCTTCGCACCTAGGAGACAGTAACCAAGCGTAGCGTTATAGTTATTACATAATTGACTAAGTCAACAGGTCAAACAAGTTTTTGGAGTCATTGCTTTATTTTTATTGTATTTATTGTATTTGTGGCTTATTAATATAATTATTTTAATTTTAATTTTGCTTTTTGTATTTATTTTTTTTATTTTATTGTATCTTATTGTATTTGTGGCTTATTAATATAATTATTTTTTGAATTTCTTTACTTGATTTTAAGTTTATAGTTTATTGTAAGAATTACGATTCATTGTCATAGTCACGGCTCACAATGAAAGGATGGAGCAAATAAGACTTATGTGGGACTCAAAATATGTCTTCGCAATCTATATCATTACCATATTGGAGACAGGGGTGTTCTTGCATATTTTCATAAGCGTAATTGATGTTTAGGTCGTGTCACAACATTGGTGGAGTTATCACTATAATCATGAATTTCGAGCACCAACACATATAAGGTAGCAACTGAACGTGTTCTATTAACCTCATGGTGCAGTATATGGGAACAACTACAATTCATAATGGAGTAATTCTTATGCCTATGTATGGAATAATCACACTCCGGCTGAATACTTACAACACCAAGTACCTCTAATTAACGAACTAACTCTGGAAGATAAATTAATAGAAATCCTTGCTAAAATGAAAGTTGACCAACATAAATTTGAGAGTGAATAAAAGTCAAGGGTTAGCTTCATAAATGAAAGGACAATTCAAAAAGAGCTTCTAGAAGAAAAAGGAAGTGTTATAGATAAACTAATGGAATGCCTTACTAAGAGAGTAGCTAGTCAACATAAATTTGATGAGAGACTTTCTTCACCTACATATGATGAGTATAATTTGAGCTGCCATCCATCTCAAAGTGAAGAAGAGACAACAGATGATTTCATGAATGAAGATACATGTTAAGAAGGAAAGGAGGTAACTACAATTATGAAAAATATGATAACCGAGTTTATTCAAGATTCAAACATGAGGCATCAAGAAATGGAGGCTTGTATATAGAATATGGTAATCAAATCGATTAACTGGTGGATATATTATCTAACGAGATGCAACAGAGTTTTGCCCCTGAAACTAATATTATCGGCCGAGAGACAATCACCCTTAGTAATGAAGAAGAGCCTTTTGAAGAAGAAGACAAAGAAACCTCCATCTAAGAAGAGAAAGTAAAGGAGTGGCAGAAGATAACTGAAGAAGATGAGCCAAAAGCCTTTGTCCAAGAAGAAGATGAAAAAGAAGAGTAGACAAAGTTGATTGAGGAAGAATTATTGGAGGAATCGAGTAGGGAAACTATTGACGAGGTGCTGGTAGTGACCTTAAGTAAGGAGGGTTCCTACTTTCTCAAAGACTAACTATTCGAGCTAGTCAATAATGCAGGGAGTTTTTTTATTCCCTATGTTTTTAAAAGTTTGTCATTAAAACGGACATTATAGTTTAAAATTGGATTTATTAATTCGATAAATTATGTCATTGTTATTATCTTACAACATGTGGCTTGTCTACAAGCTATAAAACCACTTTGTGGAGAAAAGGGTGAAGCAAGCCGCTGATTATTGATCCAAGATGACACTAAGCATATAGGTCACTTCGAGCTACCAACATTAAAGCAGTGCTTCATGTGCGGCAACTCATGAGTTAGTTTTATTTTTTTCAATTTTGATATTATCTTTTGTTTACTTTCATCTTAGTGTACAATTTTTTCTCGTCATGTTATTTCTTTTTATCCTTTTCTTTTATATTTTTCAAGGATGTTAGTTTCATATTGGATGAATCAAAATCAGAGAAATCATCATAGTCAGGAAGGAACCTACTTAAACCCTCTCACTTTTTCATAAATGCTTATATTATGTACATTGGGGACAATGTATAACTTTAAGTATATGGATGGGTTCAATGGATCTTAACATGATTTCTTTAAGCTTATTATAATCTTGTTTATAAATTTTATTAATTGATATCTTGAATTGGTTGAGATTTGTACATGAATACTATACTTTATTGTTGAATATTGACTTGAATTGGTGTACAAAATGATGATGGAATAAAATTAGTTTTCTAAAGTCATATTTTTCGTAATCATTGAAATATTCAAGTTGGATGAAATTGCATATTATTTACACACATATATATATCCAAATTTTTAGCTCTTTTTATTCTTTCATGTATCTGATATCATGCATAGTAGGATAATTCCAAAACTTGCTTTTATTATGTATGTTGAGACCATATTTGTTGAATTAGAATCATTAATATAATGAAGGCATTTAGATTTACCAACTTGCTTAGCCTATTTCTTTGAAATTATCATACTCAAAATTTACTTTTAGGAATAACTAGGTTGAGTCTTAGCTTTTTTTTTCATTAATTAAACCCAAAATATAAACCTTATCTTATTTGTTCTTTGAATATCTTTTTATTGTTTTGAACCTTAAAGGTTATTTACATTATCTGCTTATTGAGACTTAAAATTTGTGAAAGGTCCATTATTTCTTGATTTGTGGGACTGAATGTTTAGTGTGAAAAAAAAAGAAAAGCATAAAAGAAAATAAAATGAAAAAAAGAAAGAAAAATAAAAATGAGTATATAGTCCCATTAGTTTTGCAATGAAAGGACCTATGTATACTTGTAAACAAGTCTTGAATTATATGGTATAGTAAATTTCCTTCAATTTAACCCTTTTTATTATCTCATTCATACATTACCTAAGCCCTATTACATCCTACATAACGACCTTTTGATTTTTGTTTCTAGTTTGTACATAAGTAGTGGAGATGCGATTTTATTGCAAGCTTATGGTAAGAGCTCTACTATGCATTGATTAAGAGTTTTGATACTTTTCATGCTAAACACTTGAGTACATTGAGTAAAATCTTGGTGAGGGCGTAAAGATTTATGCTTTTAATTTCAATGAGATTGTTGATGTGATTATTATTAATATTACTTAGGAAGTTAATTTTAAGACAACTTAACTCTAATTGTATGTTAATTTGACTCAATATGATATGTTGATGTATAGTGTGAATGGACAGATTGAAATTGATGATGGATTGATGTTGTGAAATTTATAATTGTGAATATGGTTTACTTAAGGACAAGTAAAAACTTAAGTGTGGGGATAATTGATATATGCATAATTAATCATAATTTACCTCATATTTGATATGTTTTTGCTTGATATTTTATACTTTTATTATATATTTGATACTTAACGTGCTTCAAGTGTGTTTGTAGGTTATAATTGCTTTTACAAAATTTAACGAGAAGAATTTGGACGGAAAGACGACATAGAGCAAAGAATTGAAGCACAAACATGAAGCATGGTCGTGCACTTGTCCAAGCCGTGCGGAATTGTGATTTCAAATATTTTTGGACATACACAATCTGATACATTGTTTTTAATATAAAAAGATGATTTTGGAGGCTAATGAAGGAAGGAGACCTTAGGAGGCGATTCCTAGACTTGGAATCATTCTCAAGGGCAATTTTGGTCCAGAGAAGTGGAAAACATGAAGAAACCATCGCAAGATCCATCGGAATACAAAATCATACCCCTACATTATAAGAATACTTTATAGAAGACAATCAAGGGATTTGTTTTCTATTTGTTTTTCTTTCAATGTATGTTTGATTTTGTATTCGATTATGTGTAACTAAACATTTAGTTAGTATTTAGGTTAGATGAACCTTATGTTAATACTTTGATATGATTTGATTCTTTTGTTATTGCAATTGGTTGTTTGATATATTGTGATTTGATTACGTATTTTATTTATGTTCTAATAACCTAAGAATATTATATCATAATATGATTTCATACGTAGAGATTAAGAAATCCTAGTGTGAATAGATCTACCGTAATTAGAAGGAGTTGATTGTAAACTTAAAGATATGATAATATAAATCTTTCGGATTAGGGTCAAATTTAATAGAGAGACTCATAAATTGGTAATGTAATCTTATAAGATCTAACTAGAGTAATTCGGTTAGAGACCTTAGGATTAGTTATTAGTAGACTCAAGATTAGTTATAAGCATACCATAGGAGTATCCTGTAATGAATAGCATCTTTCGTATTTTGTATGAATGTTTACAAGGATATTTATATACAGGATTCAAGCTACACTATATGGAATGTTGCTAAATTGTAGGAGAAATATAAAGCATGACATATGTATAGACAAAGGGGGCAGATCTCATGAATTTAGCCTAAAGATAAGGAGTTGACACAATATTTCCGTAACATATCCAAGGTTCAATACATTAACAAATAATTACATGATAAAAGATCAATCTGTTAAGGGTTAAAGAGGATTCAAACCTAGATACTAATTTCTGATAACGATAGTTTTCTAAGTAAATTCCACTGTCTTTGCATCCATTATCGTTTCCTATTTCTTTAATTTTTTAGTTTTATTTTCCTTTTATCAAAAATTTAAAATTAATTCTTAGGTTAGATAATAGTAAAAGAGTAATTGTTAGTATTTATCGTTTTCATAAAATCGATCCGTAATTTGAGTGTATGAGTGTATCCTTGGTGTATCATGTAACATCCCGTTACCCACCCTAAGGCTAAAATTGTAAATGTGAGAGATTATGGAGAAATTAGGAAACACATTTCATGTTCATGCATTTCATGATATGCACATATATGTGAATAGTGGATTCTGCACACATCAAAATGGTTATACATGCATTCATGAATAATTCCGGGTATAATTGGATTGAATTGTGAATTTTTGAGAATTTTGAATGTTTCTGCAGTGAAAATATTATTGGTTAGTAGAATCGTGAGATTTATGAATTTTGGTGAACTTAGGATTTATTTTGTAATTTATAAAATATTGTGGAAAATAGGAAAAAGAAAAGAAATCAAATGAAGATTTGGAGAGAGTTGGATTGTAAAGATGAGAGTTAGATGGAGTTGGTTCAAAAGAAACTAAGTTAGAACTTAGATTTTCCTTAGACCTTAGAAAAGTGACAAGTGTAAAGTTGCTTTTATTATGTGTCAGAAGTAAGTTTGAGTAATCCGAGAGTTAAAAAGAAAATTTGTATTTTTCCTAAGTTCTTTCCCTATTATCATCTTCTCCAAATTTCTTCCCATACACAAAGTTTTCCATCAAACTCCTTCTGAGAGTTAACTCTGATTCTTCACATCCCTCACCATTTCCTTTACTCCTAAAGTGTTTCTTCTGCCTTAAGAAAAACCAGAAGTTGGTTAGTGTTCACAGAGGAGTACGTGATTTTGCATGAAATTAAGGCTTTGGGGATAGTTGAAGATCTTGGAATTTTTTAACAAGAAGGTAGTGAATAAATTCTTTAGAATTGGAGATTTTGAAATAAATCTAATGAGTTACTATCATCTGCATGAGCATGTCATTTACATATCATTATATTTTTGAACACTGTGATAAAGGGATGAAAATTTGGGGATAGGTTGTTATTTAGGTTTTGATGGATTATTAGTGATCAAGTGTTGTGAAATGGTTCTTGGAGTTGAAACAGAAATAAAATAATGTATAAGATTAGTGTAGATAGTTAGATTTGAAAAGGTGATATGCTCTGTTTCTTCACTGAGCAGGTATGAATATTTAGGTGTTTATATGAGAGCTAATGAAGACTTAGAGATGTCCAGGAGCACAGACGTTTTGTCTATGTTTTATCATTTGTGGTTGACTATTCTATCGTCTGTGTTGACCACTTAGCATCTGTGTTTTATTGTCTGTGGTTGACTATTCTATCATCTATGCTGACCACTTAGCGTCTGTGTTTTATTGTCTGTGGTTGACTATTATATCGTCTGTATTGACTACCTAGCGTCTGTATTTCTTATCGTCTGTGGTTGACTTTCTTTCGTCTGTGTTGACCACCTATCGTCTATGTTTTGCTTTCGTCTATGTTTTCGTTCATCTGCCTTTATCTATCATCTATCTTTTGCTTCCGTTTGTTTTTCACTTTGTCTGTCTTTGAGAATTCGTCTGCCTTTAGACACTTCGTCTGTCTTTGAGATTTCATCTGCCTTTAGACACTTCGTCGATCTTTGAGATTTCGTCTGCCTTTAGACACTTCGTCTATCTTTTGACGTATCGTCTGTTTTCTGCCTCCGTCTATGTTTCACTTCATCTGCCTTTGATATTTCACCTGCTTCTGTTTTGTCTATGTTTACTTCGTCTACTTTCTGCTTATATGACCAAATTATATAAATTACACTCTTGGATTAAACGTTAATAGTAGACTCAAAAGTTAGAGTTTGGAGAGAAAAATTTGAAAAGCCTCCGTAGGTTATGAAATTGGATTAAAATGGGTTGTTGAGGTAAAAACCCTACGAATAATGCTAGTTAAGTGAGTTTCGATATTTAATTGTTTTTTCGATAACCTTGATGGAAGGATACCCGGGATTGCCATGAACATGCATTGTACATAATTCATTTCATGTTTGTGCATTAATGAACACGCATAATTGTACAGATTGTGATATATGTGTGAACTATTTTTTTATAGAGGAATAGTTAGAACGTCAACTTCCAGACGTTGCCAGCACTTCTAGGCATTAGCTTCGAGAGTAACTTGTGAGTAACCTAGATGGTTTCCCTTAATTATTGTTTGCTTAAGTTATGCTGTGAATGTTAAATGAATGTGTTTGATTTTGCATTCCGGAGAAAAGGTCCGATGAACGTGAATGAGGAGTGAGATATTCATGTGCTACTTGCATATGAATGAGATGAAATAAATGTTCATTTGATATGAAATTATCATTTGATTCTCAATGTCAGTTGATTGCCAAACTAAGGTTCGATGACTCTGAAAATTCTGTCTAAACATTTTTAGAAGATTGTGATATATGAGGTATGTAGAAATTGTTGCATTTCATAAAATTCATGCTCAAATAAAAGCATTATGACTTGAGTGCCTTTACGAAGCGCCATGTAGAGCTTTGCTCTGTGATTTTCTGATCTAACACGTAGAGCTATGCTTCGTGATTCTGTCTGATTGAGCCCAATGGGCCAATATTTGTATAAGTCTATGAGAGGCATTCGATCACAGCAATAAGAAAGAAAGTGAGTCTCATGTGCATTGTTGATGCATGATATATATATGATTATAAGTGTTAAATGTACAACGTGACATGGTTAATCTAGTGTATGTAATCTAATATGATATATGTTATGTGTAATAATATGATACCATATGAAGTTTATGTAGTGTTCGATCGTAACTCACCTTATCGTAGGATATGCACTGGAATGACCTTCAGGCATCCCGGTGTGTACCCTGCGGTAAAGGGGTTGCTACATTTAGGTGGTATCAGAGCATGGTTGGCATCTGTTGGGACATATAGAATGTTAAGCATAAAAAATCGTGAAAAATGCAGATAATGATTGAAGTTATTATTTGTTATAGGTCATCCGTTCTAGGTGATCAAATTGATCAACCAGTTGACTAAGGATCAATAGGAGCCAGTAGACAGTCCTCGGTGCCTCAATATGAGGAGATGCCTTTAAGAGTTCCTGAAAGACGGGATAAGAGGTATGATAGGTTGCGGAAGCAAGGAGCTGTGGACTTCTATGGCAGCACAGATCCTGCTGAGGCTGAGGGATGGTTAAAGAGGACAGAGAGGGTATTTGATCAGATGAATTACAAGCCTGATGAGAGGTTCGATTATGCAGTGTCTCTCCTATAGGGTCCAGCTTATTAGTGGTGGAAAACAGTTCCAGGCAGTACCACCAGGCCCTGTCAATTAAAGTGGGAAGACTTTTTGAGGGTTTTCAGAGACAACTACATGCCCAAGATATACTTGGATATGAAGATGGAAGAATTTATGGGTTTGAAACAGGGTAGGATGTCAGTGGCTAAATATGAGATCTGATTTAATGAGCTGATGGGTTATGCTACTGCTTTGATCCCTACAGAAGAAGACAAGTGTAGGAGGTTTGAGAATGGACTTAATATGCAGATCAGAACAAGGTTGGCCCGGTCAGATCTGGGTACTTTCATTGAGTTGAGGGTTGCTTCAGTTAGAATTGAACAACTGATGAGAGAGAAATACGCTGAGATTGGGCAAGGGTCCAGAGGGAAGAGGCCTAATGAGAGTCAGGGCATTTCTGGCAGGAGTTTCAGTAAGTGCCAGAATACAGCCTTCAGATCATCAGGTGGATCCAGGCAGTCAGGATCTGGGCAGAGGGGTAGGTTTTCACAGACTGGCAGTGGAAGGGGTACATGACAGAATCAATTTCCAATTTGTGAGCATTATGAGAGGAGGCATGGTGGTGAGTGTTGGAGGGTAACTGGAGCTTGCCTCAAATGTAGCTCCTTTGATCACTGGATCATGGATTGTCCTGTTAGTTTGGGAGCTCAGTCTGGTATGAGTGGGCGATCTGGGAGTGATGCTACAGTCCAACAAAGCAGAGGAAGTGGACCTAGACAGAGAGGTTGAGGTAGAGGCAGAGTGAACTCTAGGAGTTCTTTTATGAAGAATGAGGGGTGGGGTGCCGACCGCAGTCCCAGGCCAGGGTCTATGCTATGACTAGGCAAGAGGCTCAAGACTCACCAGATATTGTGGCAGATGCGCTTCTTATTTATGACTTTGAGGCATTCACACTGCTAGATCCAGGATCCACACACTTTTTTATCTAACCGCATTTGGCATGTAGGTTGCATTGTACTAAGGAGATGTTACAATATGGGCTAGAGGTGAGTACACCTCTAGGTAGTACTACTGTCATAGGAGAAGTCTGCAAGGGGTGCTTGATTTGGATCGATCAAGCAGCGTTAGAGGCAGACTTGATTATATTACAGTTGAGAGAGATAAACATTATCCTAGGCATAGATTGGCTCACTGCTCATAGGGCTATCATGAACTGCTATACC
Organism: Erythroxylum alaternifolium; assembly: GCA_027478495.1. Taxonomy (NCBI): domain Eukaryota; kingdom Viridiplantae; phylum Streptophyta; class Magnoliopsida; order Malpighiales; family Erythroxylaceae; genus Erythroxylum; species Erythroxylum alaternifolium. Next base: position 40,055,717 of record JANIIA010000008.1, read on the forward strand.
AAGGAGGTAGTACTAGAATCTCCTAGTCAGCCAAGGGCAATATGCAGAGGAGTTAGTCAAGCAGTGCCAACCAAGATGATATCCTTTATAAGTGCACTGAGATTGATGCAGGTATGATGCGAGGCTTATCTGGCCCACATCACTGATACTAGAGCATAGCAGAGTGTACAGGACATTCCCGTGGTTAGGGAATTCCTGGATGTGTTTCCTGATAAGTTTCCTGGTTTACCACCAGATCGAGAAACGGAGTTCACAATTGATCTAGTTCCAGGTACTGCTCCTATATCTATTACTCCATATAGGATGGCACCTGTGGAATTGAAGGAGTTAAAGACTTAACTTCAAGAGTTACTGGAAAAGGGTTTTATTAAACCCAGTGTTTTTCCTTGGGGAGCTCCAGTGCTGTTTGTGAAGAAAAAGGATGGGACTTTGAAGTTATGCATTGATTATAGGCAGCTGAATTGGGTGACAGTGAAGAACAAATACCTCCTGCCTAGAATTGATGATTTGCTTAATCAGCTGGAGGGAGCTCAGGTATTCACTAAATTGGATTTGAGATCAGGGTACTATTAGTTGAAGATAGCTGAAGCTGATGTACCTAAGAGTGCATTCAGGAGCAGGTATGGGCATTTTGAGTTTCTAGTGATGCCGTTTGGGCTGACTAA
>JANIIA010000008.1:40105913-40122150 GCA_027478495.1 Erythroxylum alaternifolium
TGAGATGTGGTAATTTACCACATCTGGACCCGTTTCTCAGGTCCGACCCGTTCTCTGGAAACGGGATGTTACAATTATGTTCCCTTCTAGGTGGTAGTTCCTTTATTTCTTGAAAAATCAACCCATATTTGAATAAAATAGCTCCCAAAGCGTCCCTTTGACCCTAATTCAAGGTTTCCATCTCATCAGTTGGAGTTTTCTCGATACTCAAAGACCACAATAACCCCTCTATTTCCACTTCTTGATGTTTCAAAATTAGTTGCAGTGCATTAGGAGAAGAAGCATGCTTCTTGATTCCTTGCAAGGTAATCTCTACTCCCTTCCGATCAAATGACATGTACATTCTCTTTCAATCAACCTTCACCAGTCCTAATGTCTCTAACCACGCCACACCCAAAATTAGATCAGGCCCTCCTTTGTCAAATACGTATGCATTCACACAGAACTCTTCTCCATTCAACTCTAATTTAATCTCCTTGCAAATGCCTTGTGAGAAGGATCGGTGGCCATTTCCTAATCTAACACCGAAAACTCTAGTTGAAGTAACAACCAAACTCATATCCTGAACCAACCTTCTAGACACAAAGTTATAGCTAGCCCCACTATCTATCATAATGACAATAGGCATTTCTTATAGCTTACCTATTAAAATCATGGACCTTGGAGGTGAGGATTGAACCTTCCCTAATTCCCTGAATTCCACCGAATTGCAAACTAGCTCCTAGTCTTCTTGCTGTTCTTCTACCACAGATACTTCCTGATTATTGGCTCCCTCTGCTGAATCATCTCCTTCCTAAATAATCAGCCTATACTCCTTATTTGGACATCGGTGGAGTGGCCCAAAAGTCTGCCCATATTTAAAGCACAGCCCTTTAGCTGTCCTCTCCATTAATTGTTCATAAGTCAAATTCCTCGTTCCCTTCCATCTTGAGCTTCCGGGTCGATGACTTTCATTAGGTGTGCTTCGGTTCTTGTTGGGTAAATCCCTTATTTCATTTTTTGCATTACCAGCTGCATGGGTTGGTGAAACTGGACGGTTAGTGTTAGTATTTTTTAATCGTTACCCAAAACTTGAGTGTGAACTTTCGTGTTTAACTTTTCCTTCTCTTGGCCGTATCACCCCTTCGCCGACTAGCTCTCTCTCCACTTTCCTTGCTATAGAAATTAATCGAGTTTGGGTTGGGGGGGTCGTGACTGCGAACTCTGTTTTTTACTACTTCACGAGGCTAAGCCTCCCAAAAAACAACTCATATACCACTCCTCTGGGAAATGACCAATCTGCAACGCAACTCTCTCAAATTCATCGATATACTCATCCACCGAACCACGTTGGGAGACCGACTACAATTGCTCTATCAGGTCACCCTTGTCCTTCCCCCCATAACGTTCGAACAAGGAACATTTGAACCTCTCCCATGTCATACGTGGGTCGAACTCCTGAAGATTCGTAAACAAGTATAGCGTTGCCCCCTTCATGCAAATCTAGACCATCGGCAAACGCAACTCATGTGGAATCTCATGAATCATAAAGTATGATTTAGCTTATGTAATTCAAGCAAATGGGTCGTCTCTATGGAATGTAGGAAGGTCGACCCGACGGGCTACATTCCTATATTCTTCCCATGTACGTTCGGTAGCAGCTGTGGAAATGTGATCATGTGAATGATGATTACTGAACCCCTGTTGACCACTTGCAGCTCTATTCCCACCTTTCGAATGTGTGGGATGCGCCGGTCTATCATTTCCAGCTGAAGAGGATGCGTGCGTAATGTGGTCAAACACCGGTGGTACCTCTCCTTCACTCGCATTCGAGTTCAGCGGATTCTTAGCCAACAACGTCTGAAACCCATCTCTCATCTCCAATTGTAATAGCCCCTAAGATTTGGCCAATGTCTCTACGCTAGCCATCAAAGTGCTGAGTTGTGTCTGTAAGTCCTTCAGGGTGGTGTCATGCGATTTAACCATTCCCTCTTGTACTGAGAGGGACGATTCCTGCCCCTAAGAGACGCCTCCACTTTCGAAACTCTAGCCTCCATTCTAGTTTGCATACAATCTCTCCCTACTTAGTTCTCTCAATGAAAGCACCAATTGATAGGGGATATCAGTAGAGACTGTATTATTTACGTAATGAGTAAGGTATAGCAGTAGTATACCTCCTGAAAGATAGCTTCTAGGCCAATAGAATATCTATATTGTCCAGAAGATGAATAATAATCCCTCCCTACTATACAGATGCCTCTATATGCCTTTCCCTGTACCTCCCCTCTACAATCTCTCTCCATAACTAACTCATAACAACCTAGTTTATGTGGCATATGCCCCCTTTCTCATCTTACCCCTACGGATGTAGGTTTGGATGGGTTTAGTGGGCTGATTGCTAATACTAACGGGCTGATCACTAGGAGGGGTACTAACAATAGGATCACAAATGGGTAGAATTTACTACTCTTCGCCGGTGTAGTTCTGCAAATAAGTTCTCCCGTAGTTCTCATGTATGCTCATTGATTATAACATAATTTTAGACATTTGAACGGCAACAAGGCTTGAAATTAATAATTCCCACCCTATTGCTCAAAAGGGTTCCATTTGATCCTAAAGTTTATTCTCGTATTTCTTCTTTTGATGATTTTAGTGCTTGATAAAAAGAGCTTGAACTTGCAAAAGCATCTAAATAATTCATTCATGATGTTTTGTCAGGAACAAATCATGGATATAGATACAAAACTGGTCTAACTTGTGGTAGGAATAAAGATGAATGTTGTAATTACAACCAACATGTAATTACAGAAAACCCAAAAGTAACTTGGTGAAGATGTGCTGATGGCAATCATATGTTTTTCTCTCTCTTCTTCTTCACACTAAAATTGTTGCATACGCCAGTACGACAATTTTTCGTATACATGGTACTTTAATTATTACCTCAGTGTTATATTTTGTACTCCTTTACGAGACTGTTACTCTAAGTTCAATTTTCTCCCAGTCCAACGTCAAATAAAGTCTCAAATTGAATATGATTTGTGTACTTAAATAAGAGTATGCTTAATTTAACTTCACAAATTTATTATAGTTTAATCTTGTGATAAGTTCGAATTTCAAAAAGTTAATTAAAAATATTTTAAATTTTATGGTTTAAAAAATTATACAATGTTATATAAAATGAGTTACAACAAAATTTAATATATATTATATTAAAATAAAATTCAGAATAATTATGATAATACAAATTAAAATAATTTTTTACTTATATATATATATATATTTATTAATAAACAACAGAAGGGAAATATTAAATAAATTATAAAAACAGAAGTTTGGGATGCAATAAAATAATAAAAAGAGTTAATGAATTATTTAATAATTTAGAAGAAAATTGAAATAAGAAGAGTTAAATAGAAATATCATCCTATTTTTTTACAACTTAAATGCTTTGAATCCCTGGGACCCTTTTGGCGTGCATGCTTTTGTTACAACTCACCAGACTCAGAGAGTGGCAATTTAGGAAAAGGGTAGTCTGAATGTCGAAGCAAAGTCATCGCGTGGCCCTCTGTTGGGTGAACGGCTACGATTCTCAGTCATAAACAATTTAATTTCCTCATCAGAGTGACGCAGTGAGCGCCGCGAAGCGGTGGATACTACCACTTGGCTTTTAGAGGTTCCAAAGCGAATAGACACCTGTCTAATTCTCACAAATCCACAGGCACTCAGACTGTGAATAGCAGAGAGTGAAGTGGTTACTGGTTAGGTTTTAAAACAAAGAAAGAAGACAAAAGAAAACTTGCAGTGATTGTAATAAGAGAGATGGGATCTGGGACTGGAAACTTCCTCAAGGTGATCCTTAAGAATTTTGATGTTCTTGCTGGGTATGTGTCCTCTTCTTTTCTCGTTATTTCTGTCTTTGAATGGCTTAGTTATTTCTCTTCAGCAATTTAGTTGCAAGAAAAGGGGAGATGAAGAGTGTAAATGTTAGTGTCTTGATAGTTGTTGAATTTATGTAATTCTAATATGTTGTTCCTGCATACAAGTCTTGATGGCCGCTTACTATATGTTTCTTTAGAAACCAGAAAAGGGATTAAGCGGAAGAGGACGATTCTTAGTTGTTGAGATTAGTGGATCACTTAGATTTTTGGTTTTGCTGTTTTATTATTTCTTCTGTAGTATTTTACAAAGCACATTATTTAGAAGGTGTTGTGCTTTCATCGCTAATTACCGTTTATCGATTCTCCAGGCCTGTGGTTAGCCTTGCTTATCCTCTGTAAGTGCTCTTCTCCAAAATCACACTTTAGTGTTGTTTTTCTTTGTGTTCTCTTTTATTTTTCCACGTATGCTTGTGGGTTTTTGCTATACACGAATTAGTTGACCCCTTTGTGTGATGTGAATATATATTCTTAATATACGTATACCAATTTGCGTTGTTTTGACAGATATGCCTCAATTAGAGCCATTGAGACTAAATCACACATTGATGATCATCAATGGCTTACTTACTGGGTTCTGTACTCCATGATCACACTCTTTGAGCTTACTTTCGCCAAAGTCCTTGAATGGTAAGTTTACTGCACTCTTAGTAATTTACATTAGTTGCATCAATATTGTTAAAGAGGAAAACTCTATGTTATGACGTTGGAAGTAATCTCTGAAATCTGAGTTGAATTTAACAGAATAGAAAATTACCTTTAACCATGGTACATATGTCTGAGACGATATCTTGGATATTTTCCTATAGATTCTTCTGCACATTCACATAGTCAAGTGGCATGTACTGTATTAATACACTATCAGTTGAGATCTCAAATGATACGGGGAAATTCTATTAATGTAAGTCAAAAATTTAGTTCTCTAGCACACCAAAGAATTACAATCACCAGTATTTTAGTGATAGATGTTCATCTAGTGTACTTTGGTAGTACAAGTTTTCAAAAGATTGGCTCTAGTTTATCATGATAAATTCTGGGGAAAATATTAGTTTTAGTGTTGTCATATGAAAATTTGACGCACATTTCTTCATAGCATAAACTTGAATGTGAGATCATGCTAGGTATAGGATCAGAGATACTTTGATAGGTGGTATGCAATGTCTGATTGATTATTACTTATTTATCCACCTTCATATAATGCTTTTTTTTACATATAAATAACTGAGTAGTTTGTGAATACAGTTAATCCATGTTCACTTTTTTCCTATGATTTCAGGGTTCCAATCTGGTCGTATGCAAAGCTTATTTTAACCTGCTGGTTGGTTATTCCATACTTCAGCGGTGCTGCATATGTTTACGAGCACTTTTTAAGGCCTCTCTTTGTTAACCCACAACAGACTATCAATATCTGGTATGTCCCCAGGAAGAAGGACACTTCGGGCAAGCCCGATGACATTCTAACTGCTGCAGAGAAGTATATTGAAGAAAATGGAACTGAAGCATTTGAAAAACTGATCAATAGGGTATGTTTTGAACTTTATTTTGGGAGTCCTACTCCTACAGTTGTGCTCCTGAACTAGATTTGCATAGAAGTTCGAGATTACTGAGATTGATAGTCGTTGGAACATTCATTGGGGTTATGTAAATTTCGTTTTACACATTGGTTCTACTTCCACCAAATTGAAATGCCTAAAAATTTACCTTTTTGTTCTCAGGCTGATAAATCCAGGAGTGGTAACACTTACGGAATCTTTGAAGAGGACTATAGATACTGAGTCTGGCTCGGTTGGCTAGATTTCACTTTAGTCACCTACTATTGTATTCCTAGTCTTCGGTTTTTGTGAAGTTATTTCAATATCCTCACGTTTCGGCTTGTAATTATTACCGGCTTTATTTTGGTATGGCTTGGATGTTAATGCATCAATCTGTTAGTTGTGTGCTTTATTCTTTACATGTCTTTCATTTATATCTCAAGCCTTTGCAGGGAATACAATACTGCCTTATACAATGTCTGAAGTCTGTAACAGTCTAAGATGTTAAGCCACAAGAAAACTGGCTACAGATTCATGCACGCTAACATGTAATTCACAAATGGGCTACAAAACTCGTAAGACCGATCCCACTAAACATTGACGGGAAGTTGATAGCGACAAAGCGGGCAAAAGTGGCTAGTACGCAGCCACTTGACAATGCAGTCCTCGTGATAAACATGACTACACGGCATTCGAATTGCTTGTGTTCCCGCTTCAACGTCTTCCAAGCACACTGAACAGTTAGAGCAACCCTCCTCCATCAGAAAAAGTCTCTCGAGTGCTTCAATGGCTGATTCAGCTGCAGGCACTTGTTTCGTTCCCTCCAGCGCCGACTCTCTCAAAGCCCTGGCCATTCCAGCATCATAGTATTCACCGTAATAATTAAATTCTTCAATACGAGCTATTCCTATTTGAATATGAATGCATCTCTTAACACCACTGCCACCGCTGTCAGTACTCGTTGCCTTCCTCAAAGTTTGTGCAATCGCTTCTTCGACAGCTTGATAGGGGGTCTCGGGGATTCCCCATTCTCTCAACTGTTTGACTACCAATTCAGGGAGAGGATCGCCAACGCGATACGCGATGTCTTTGCTACCAGCAAACGTGGCTCTCGTCGACAACCGGATTCGTCTCCCTGACTGCTGTATTATGAAGCTCCAAACTGCATTAGCGAGTGTGAAATGCAATCCAACCCTCACATGCCCACTTGGGTCCAGGTCGCTTTGTTGGACCTCAGGATGTAAAAAATTGTGGTTCAGTGCTCTAATCACGAACTTGTAGTGAAGGTTGTGGGTAGACATTGTTGATGAAACAGAGAGACTTGGCGAGGTGAGTAAGGAATGCCAATTAGAATGATGGGAGTCCCAAGATTATGCTGCTGTTTATATTTATACATACGGGTTAGCCGTCGGTGGTTATTCGGAAATCCTCGTACAATGTTAATTCAGACTTATGATTTTTCAGGTGGAATCCTTTTCCAACCACGAACGGATGTTTGTCGAGAAAGACGGCAGTGCAGACTCCAGAGGACACTGTTTCCAGTATTATTTTATGCTCAAGTCTCTTTCCAAATTAATAGATTACCTTTTAAACCTCTCAAGAAAAAATAAGTTTATATATTTATTTAAATTAATCGCTTATTTTTATTTAATCATTTTCAATTTAAAAGTTTAAAACTTGTTAATAATTTGACTCTTTTTTTTCTAATGCAACATTTGTAATGGATAAAGTTTAAACTCAAAAGAAATATGATTTCTTAACTCTATAAGTATAATCCCGTAATTAAAATATCTATTTGCTTTATCTTAAGAAGTAATACATGCTATACGAAATTTTCAAATATTAATATCTTTATAAATCGCGGTAGTTTCGCTTTTTGAATATAAAAGTCAATAAGAATTCCATCATTACCTCTGTTAACTATAAATATAATCTAACTATATTTTGGATTACCTAATTGGCTAATTCATAATTAAACTTAGAGTAGGATGCTCTCTAATACAAAAGTTTACTCAACTGAGATTTTGGATAAATCTCCAATACAAAAGTTTACTCAACTGAGATTTTGGATAAATCTCCAATACAAAAGTTTACTCAACTGAGATTTTGGATTACCTAATTCATAATTAAACTTATAGTAGGGTGATCTCTAACACAAAAGTTTACTCAACTGAGACGATTGAAATAAGTAAGTGTAACAAGTAAACTTACCACACTCTGTAAAATTACTAAATTCAATTTTACGTAAGAAAATACTGACTCCAATCTACCCTTTCTCCTTTGATGTACCCCAAGTGAGCCAATGACGGTTACAAGTTAAACTACAGTTCTCAACCTTTTCTCCGTACACTATTTAGTTCACTAATTTCCAAAAGTAATAGGAAAGGGTCAATTTTCAAGTCAAATACTCTTTTTTGGTATCATGAGGGAATTGAACAAACTGGAAAATATCATGGAAACCAGCCATACGACTTTGTATGTCAAATATGAAAAAGAGGCAACAGTTGTTCCTCAAGTTAATAAATTGTTAATATTTCCAACAACTTATTTAGCAGCAGCTCAAGAAAAGAAAACTTAAAAGCTAGTGCATGTAATTCATAACATTTAAGTGTAAGGCAAGCTGCATAACAACCAACACTTCTTCATAAAAACCACCAACATGGCAATACTTGCCCTATACCCTCCTGTTTCTTTCAGGCAAAACTTATGCACCAGTAGTCCAAAACTAATCCCCGTTCTCAACATCGGTGTCAGCTGCACTCATAGCCTTCGCCAAGTATTCCTGCGCTTCTTCAAGCGCAGATATGTTGGCATCGGCAGCATATAATATCTTCTTGATTGCATTTGCCACCTGCAAACATTCGTCCAAAGAACAGATATTGATTTGTTCATATACATCATAACAAATATATTCCTTCAGCTACTTACGGGGAGGTCCTCCAATTCAGGAGTCTGACAAAGTATTTCTACATCTCGCAACTTGGCAAAGTAAAAGTCTCTTTCCTTTTCCAAGAGGTCAACAGAGAGCTTGAGATCTGTAACCTGCATTCATATAACAAACTTTGGCTCTTGCAGAATAATGTTCTTTTACAATTATATCTATAGGACCTACACAAGAAAAACCAATACAAATACTGTGTGTTCAAAGCGAAATAACTATGGAGACCTTTCAGGAGATAAACATGCATCTACAGCAATACAAATACTTTGAAGAATAGAGGAATCTATTAAATCAGTGAAATGCATTGGCCAGTAGGCAATCCCTCGGAAATTGATCTGATTTTCATAACCTTTGAAAATTGAGAAAGTGGTCTGCACAGCCAATAGGATGGATGCATACGGAAACAAACAGATTTGGTTCAGTACCTCCTTGGACAAAGCTTCGACATCCACTGATGAATCAGCCCCACCTACTCCAGTGCATCCTTTCCCTTGTTTCGGACCTATAAGGATCCATTAAATAGAAAGGAGCAAGTTTAAGAGCGAGCAGAAGAAAATTCAAGCATGAACAAGAAAATGCCTACTGACCAGATGATTTATACAGGCCAACCGAGTCACTACCAGCAGAGTTATGGATATTGTTTGCTTGCAATGACTTTGAGGTCTTTAGAGAACCTCTATAACTACGGTCTTTTCCTCCCTTACATCTTCTTTCCACAGGATTATAATTCCTAATTCAAATAATCAATGTGTTTGTGAAAAATGTTAACAAAGGACAACCATATCAAACAGAAATATAAAGTGGAAAATAACAGAAGAGAGTATAATACTCATTCATGACGCCACCATTTACAGAATCACAGTATCGCTTAAGCCATTGTAAGAACTCCAAGTTGTCCAAAGGCCGACCTTTAACAAGTCTGTTGACTTCAACATGCTGCCACATAACCATGGGCCGTGATGTGAATGCAGATAAAACATTGAATTGCAAAAAATATAGAACAGAAAAACAGCTCCCTATAATTTTGGGAACCTTAAAGAGTCTTAGCTAAGCGATACTCAGTTGTTCCAATGAACAGTCATTTTTTGTTTCACCCACAATCACATGACGAATATATTTAACATAGGGAAACAAGAGATGACATTTGATAAATAATACCAGACTAGGAGGATCATATTTTGATTCCAGGCTGTAGAATATATCCAAAAAAAGAAAATAAAACCTTGACCCCGAATTTGGGCAAATAATCACTAGTTCAGGTCTCTGGATGTCAAGTTACAAAGGCTGGCAATAAATTTAAAAGACTAAATGCAAAATGTAAGAAAAAGAATACAAAACGTAAGATAAAGAGGTATTAGATGGCGCAAATCATATTCAAAATGCAGCAAAGGATGGAGATTACACTCTCCTGGGATATATGTCAGAAAGTTCGTGTTGATAATCCATCCAGGAGTTCAAGGTTCAAACAAATATGGAGATGCAGGAATACCCCATCATTAAATTCATTAATCATGCACTATGGGACATACTCAAGTTACAATAAGAAATACCTTTTCAATTTTCAACTTGTTAAAGACGTCCTGCAGAATCTTATAATTTTGGATCATATCATACTCAGTCTTTGCATCAAAATTAACCTACAATAAATTAAACTGAAATGTGAGGAAAGTCATTAAAAATCATATAGTTGAGAGAACAATAAACTTGATTTGAATAGAGAAAAATGTGACAAAATTATGCAACCTTATGCATGGGAACAATTCCAGGATAGGTCATGTCCATCATCTGGCATTGCACAGCACCTGATGCAGCCTAGTATAGTAATTGAAAAGGCAAACATCAAAGAGAGAATTTTACGCTGAAATATGAAAATTCTAAGCATAATTAGATGCTAAGTCAATTCTCAGATACGGAGAACACTCTTATACTTCCAACTATGTTTCTTTATTCTATAAATCTAACATATTTATGACACCACTAACACAGTTGATGTTCTAAAAATGCTTATGCAAATTCTAATCGTATGTATACTAACCATAACGCTAACTTGTAATAAGCATTATGCTTAATAGTATCAGCTTATTAGCACGCTGGTTAAGTTGCATGACGAATTGGTTGCTGTAAGAAAATCGGAGATATTTTATACAGCGTTTTACTAGAAACGAGGTCACTGAAGAAACTCAGTTTAGGCTCAAAACTAATAAGCAAAAGCATCAAGCAGAATGGCGGCCAAAATTTGCAACAGAAAATCAAGACCATCTATTGCTAAAATTAAATTAAATATATCCCGTTCACTATGTACCTTAACCAACCTAAATTTACCATCAAGCACCCATTTCAAGCAAGAGCTATGTAGATGATAGATTTAAAAAAAAAAACAATATATTTCCAAAGTGTGGATATTGATTTATTTCCCATAATCTGACCGTCAAAGCAGTACCCTGTAAGCTTTTGATGTCCGTGTAAAGATAAAAGATCAAAAACGTTTTTAATAAAACAAACCAATTTGGATAAAAAGGTAACCTAAATGAAATTAGAACGACGTAGATAGCTTTCGCAATCCATTTCGTTCGTGGAACAAAATGTACAAGTAGATAAAAAGCAATTTCAAAAACTGGTAACGGCTAAAAACGAAAACCCATTACCAATTAAGTTGAAATTACTTATAAACCGAGAAAAGATATGAAGGGGATTCATCAAACCAGACAAAAACCAAACTTAAACGGGCCGCTGATACTCAGTGGCCTTAAGACTCGATTTAACACAATAAGAATTGAAAACAAGACATGGGAAATGAACAAAAGAAAGTTAAAGAACACCTCTTCAATACGAGAGAGGCTGAGTTGGAGCCTGTTGTTGATCCAAGTTAAAATCTCATTCCTTCCAACAAAGTACGCACTGTCCATCATCCCAATATTTGACGCCATCTCCTATTTCCTTCGCTCCCTTCACAGTCACACCCCCAAAAAGCAACAAAAAAAAAAAAAAACGAAACCCAGAATGGCCAGACCAAAAAACACCCAAAAGGAACGCGATTGAGACAGAGAAGACAATAAGATGAGAATGTAGGTAATTTTGAAGATTAAACCGCGAAAAGAGGAGCGTGGTTTATAGATATTTAAAAAGAGAGAAAATGGTATGAAATTAGAGGAGAGTGTGAAACTGAAAGTAAAGAAATTAATGGCGACAGAAAGCGAGAGAAAACGAGAGAGAAACCGAAGGAAATTAAACGGGGGCAAATGGAGCGAACCAAGAGATGAAATATAAAGGAAAGTGTGGGTTGGTTCGCCGGATTATGGCAAAGGATCTTTTGATTTTCAAATTTACTTTTAACGTAAAGTTTATATCAACAATTGGCATTAACATAAATAAATAACAAGAGATCTTATGGGATTGCAGAAAGAGACCAGTTTTGAGTAACATAAATGACATATTTAGTATGAGCCTAAATGAGATTATTTGCAGTGCGATGATGCTATGCTGCCATTTGTTTTCTTAGGTGGTATTTTCTTAAGGTTGTAAAAGAAAAAGACAAGGGGGCCAGAAATGGCAAGTGGGGTTTAATTTTAAGGTTTCCTTTTCTCGAATGAGAATCATATTTTGGAATTTGGATAAATGTATGCTGAGCCTGCTTTGGTGCGTGCTTCTCCAAATGCTGCATTTGGAGCTTTTGTTTAGTCGGCAGCAGCAATGGTAATCCATCTCAAGTTATCTATTCTGAATTTCTTTATTTTGATTTATTGCATTTGTATATATAAACTATAAATAAGTTTTGGTAATAAATTATCCATTTAATATGATTTGTCTCGTTCTTATGAACATTCGATTCTAACATTAAATTACATAAAAATAAAAGACGAACCAAATTACAGACACCCACTAAAGAAAAGTGTATAGTAAAAGGTTTAAAGCCTTCTAAGACATCCATATATGTTCATTTTAAGAGGTGATGGTTTTCTATTAAACTTGAGCACAAGACAGGTCCGACTAAGCCATCCCCTTTTGTCAAATAAATTGCAACAGCTACATATTATATAGTATACGTACAAGGTTTCTTAGAATCTGCTATTTGAGATAACATTGGAACTACTAATACAACGACAATGAGGTAGAAGGTATTATCACTTTTAGGTCTTTCGCAATAGGAAGTGACGTACTTTCTTAAATATCAATTTCAAGCTACATCAAGGTAGCCTCCCACGGTTGCTTTTAGAGATGAATATGCTTGTAGTAATCTTTTAATCCACCAAATAGTTTAACGTGTTCGAAAACAATGAGGACGATGTGATCCTTGATTGGATCAAGGTACTAAAGTTAGTTATGCCCTCATTTCCATAAAATAATATTTATACTAAATTTTCATTATGATATTCAATCATATTTTAATCCCTATAAATTATGCAGTAGAACTTCTATAACTTAATAATGTTAAGACCATAGAAAAATTATTATTAAAAAGCTATTAATTTAATTTTAAACTATATAATAAAATTATTAATTGTCAGAATTAATTTATGTAATTTATATTTCTTTAAGATAGTTCTTTCCTCGTGATCTCTATACTTGCCAATTGAAAATAAAACTTTATTTGATATCAAAAAAAGAACTTATTTCATAAATTATCAAACTCTAAAGATATTCAAATTTTATAAAATTCTCAATCTCTCAACAAAAACGTATCATTGGGGACAAATTTTGTTGCTTCAATTGGTTAACACTAACAGGGAAGAAGAAATGATGTGAAACGTAGAGACTTCTTTATGATTTTAAAAATATTTTTACTATTTTAAATGAGAATTTTTTAGTATTAAAATTTTTAAAAGAAATTTATATTAAATTTATTTATAGTTTTTTAAGCATATATTATTATGTAAGTAGTTATTGTATACATGCAAACATTGTAACATATATAACAGTCAATTATAATTAATATCAAAATAAGTTGATAAATATTTAACAACATATTATGTTTAAAATTTTAATTTTATACATTATTTTAATAATTCTAATAAAATAAAATAATAATAATAATAATTTTTATGGATAAGAAGCTGTAGAAATGCTAGGCGACAAAAGTTACAGGCTGTAGACTGCAACTTTGTACCATTTAATGTGGCAGTGAGGTACAAGGGAAGGGACCTCCGTAATGTTGGGGGTGTCATGTCTTCTATTGACAGGATAGAAAATATATCAAATTGTCTATTTCAATTATTTTGTTTCTAACTTTATTATATTAACTTCATATAAATGTATGGATGAGATTTAATGAAATATAATAAAAATATCATAATCAAAATAAAAGATTTAATCCTAACACACTAGGCATACCCTCCAAAAATACATAAAAAATTACCGTCCTTAGACATTGTGTACGTTGGATAAGTAAAAATCGTGACGTACTTTACAGTAAATATTACATAGAACCTGATTGTCATGAAAGGAAATGCATATCTAAACTCCACAAATGGGAAGATATTTATGATATTGATTATCTTTACATGTCAATGACTACTTGCTTCGAGTGTGATTACCTTCAGTTTAATCCAGACAATCCTCGAACTTTGTAGCATGGATGTACCAATGCGATTCCAAGACAAGGATGATTGCTTATGTAAAGTCTGCTATCAACTATTGGGGTTAACAGTGGTTGGGAGAATAATATGCTCCTATTGTTTCTTCTCTCCAACTCGTTACACAGAAGTTGAGACCAAGATCGAAAAATGGTACAATAATCTCTAGTATTGCATTGGTTCACGATACCTAATACCGAACGACATTGTAAAAATTGAAAATTATAGGAATAAAATGAAAAAAAGAGAACTTATTGTCATACGTAATGGTACCTTAGTTACGTACCCTGGATCGAACGTGAAAGGGTAGAAATGAAGAAATACGGAATTACCTGATTTTCAATTTTGAAACTTCAAACAAGCTTTTCGAAGCTAAAACTATCCCGAATCTACTGCCGTCTTCATAGGAATCTATCACCAAGACGTGGGCTAGGTCTTTCTACAGTTTTCTCAATACGTAAGCTCTTTTAACGGATCAAAGATTCCTTATGCTTACGATTGATATGAGCAACTACAGGAGACCTTAACCTATATATATAACTTCCATATCGGGCTTCCCCATCATAAGGCTGATATGGATCAGGTCTACACTAAAAGGGATCCATTTTCTACCCGAACTTTGATCCATTGATTTAGATCTTTTATTGGGCCACTTTATTTAGATCAAATTACATAACGTAACCGATAATTTATTTAAAAACCAAATTACAATTAATAACTGTCCACTATATGGGAAATTGACAAAATCGCCTTAAGGGCAAAAATGTCTTACAATCTCCCCCTTGAACAATTATTAATTGCAGTTTTGACTCAACTTTAAAAACTCGGTTAAGCTACGTTGTTGTATTAATCGACTAAGTTTAAAAAACAAAACATTTGATCCAAAGATAATGAAAGTCCAACATTCTGTCCTGCAAGGCGTTTGATACCGAAAAGCATCAAATGCATATGTCATATGTGACACAGATCCAATACAATCACGAATATCTAATACCTCACTAATATGAATGGAAAAATGGAGCGTGGCAAACTACAATGATACCTTTATGATCTAATATGTATTATCTTCGTTTGTAGGTCTCGATTTCTCTAACTTTATGCTAAACCACATGTGCTAAACTACATCAGAGAAATCCCGTTTTCTCTCAACGAATGCTAAACAACATCAGAGAAAACTTATTTCCTCTAACCATATGCTAAACAACATTAAAGAAAATCTTTATGTTCTCCAACTGAATGCTAAACTGCTTTAGAGAACTTTTATGGGATTAAAACTTATATCCCCCTATATCATGTCAAACTTTAAGGATATATTTGTATAAAGCTATATGTGTCTAATAACATAGGCTCAAGGTCAATCTTTATAAATGCCCAATGACCTTTAATTGCTTAAGATTGATACAAATCTTAAAACTTTTATACGTATTATGACAATGTATGATAATATATATTACTGAGGATAAACTATGATTATCTTTATTGATGAACCATCATACCGTCATAATACATCAAAACGTGCAAATGTATATAGAGCAAACATAACGATCTTTTAACTAATAATGTCTAAGGACCTCAAAACACCCATACTGTATACTTATTTTTCAAACACAAGTGAGCAAAGTCCTTTAGTTAAAGAATCGACTTATAGTTCCTCGGTCTTTAAATGCTCCAAACCTTAATATCACCTTATCGTGCAACTACTTCATGATCAAATATTTGACCTCAAAATGCTAAGACTCTGTGATATTCAATGTTGTTATTAAACAACACAACAGCTTGATTATCACATTACAGCTGAATGGGTTTAGCCACTGAATCAACCACAGATAACTCATAAATCAAATTTCTGAACTAAACCATCTGTGAAGCAGCCCTATAGCATGCACTTTGCAAGCATGGTCGAGGAATTTACTCATGTCAACTTAACACTCTTCCACAACATTGTACCATTTGCAAACTTTAACCGTAACTTTAAGTGAACTTTCGATCATCCAGACACATAGCTTAATTTGAATTTGAATTCCCGACAAGGTTTAGTCTGTTGACTTTTCTATCTGTCAACATATAATCCTTGATTCTCTTTAATTATCTCAACACTCACTTGACTGGATTTCAATGGCCTACATCTGGTGTAACATCCCGTTTCCAAAGAACGGGTTGAATTATGGAAACGGGTACACGTGAGAGTAATCGGAGAAATTTAGAAAACACATCTCAAGCTCATGCATTTGTGAACAGTGATTTTTGCACATGAAAAATATCTGTACATGCATTCATGAC
>JANIIA010000008.1:40153483-40164989 GCA_027478495.1 Erythroxylum alaternifolium
AGCATGAGATGTGTTGATTTACCACACTCGGACCCGTTTCTCTGGTCCGACCCGTTCACTGGAAACGGGATGTTACACATCTTTATTTTATCCTCACATTCTTTATGGGCATATGGTATGTGACAACGTAACTTCAATAAATGCAAAAACCTGAATGCACAGTCTCGTTGTCACATACCAGTGTTGAAGACATTCTCTGAAAACTTCATTTGAGACTTTCGTAAAAGAAAAATCTCAGTAGAGTGACTATCGTGAATTACTTGATACCGAACCGACTACCTAAGATACAAGAACCTCATGTATCTCCCTTATGGCAAGTTTGTTACATGAAAATTCACTTAAAAATGGCTTCAAAATGTTTCAATTCCTTTTTTTCGATTAACTATCATGCGATCCCGAAAACTGAAAATGAGACCCGAGACACAAAAACTTAAAGTATCTCCCTCATATGATGTCCGAAATATGAAAATTTACTCGAAATCGAATTTGGAATATCTTAATTCCTTTTTCTGGAGTTAAACTTTAATTAATTACTAATGTAATAAATCCAGAAAAATGGAAAAACTCACTTTATAAATTTTTTGGACCCGAAAACTAACCCAAAACACTCCGGGGCACCCTTACGAGAAATTTGAATTTTTTGTGTTTTTTAAAGACCTATCTGTACGGCTAATGTTAGCATACTAATGTCAGCCTCCGCGTAGGCCCGACGCTGGTGTGTGCGTTGCACGGGCCAGACATGTGTCCTGTGTCAGTTGTGCCACGTGTCTGCGGGTGCCACGCCCCGGCGGGTGCCACGCCCTATTGCTACTATACACAGTTAGGCGCGTGTAGCACATGTGCTCGACAGTGCGACGTTGCTTATCGAAAAAATACAATTTGCGATGAGTTTTGGGTCAATTTTTGGACTTCCCGGGCTTGTTTTCAACCTGTTTCTCAAGACTAAACATATGTATACTACTTTCATGCAATAAAAAGTAAAAAAAAATCTAAGAAATGGAAGTTAACTCTCCAAAAATCTTATGGAGAGAAAAACTGAAAAATCTCTGATTTTAACCACCCGATCAAGTCACCGCTCTGATACTACGTGTCGTACGTAACGATACCTTAGTTACACAACCCAGATAAAATGTGAAAGGGCAAAAAACAGAGAAATGCGGAAATACTTGATTTTTAGTTCTGAAACTTCAAACAAGCTTTTCGAAGCTGAAACGATCCCGAATCTACCACCGTCTTCATGGGAATCCATCACCGAGACACAGGCAAGGTCTTTCTACAGTTTTCTTAATACGTAAGCTCTCTTAACGGGTCAAAGATTCCTTATGCTTACGATTGATTTGATCAACTGCAGAAGACCTTAACCTATATATATAGCTTCCATATCGGGCTTCCTCATTACAAGGCCGATATGGACCAGGTCTATCTTAAAAGGGATCTATTTTCTACCCAAACTTTGACCCATTGATTTAGATCATTTATTGGGCCACTTTATTATTTTTATCTAGGTCAAATTACATAACTTAACCGATAATTTATCTAAAAACCAAATTATAATTAATAACTCTCCATTATATGAGAAATTAAAAAAATTACCCTTAGGGGCAAAAATTTCTTACACTTATATCTGTCTTTAACCTAACCATAATGTAGCCACCCCTCCTCCCTTCCCCTCTCAGAAAAACCTTCTTTCCATCTCCGTTGTCGTGTTTGCTACGTCTTGTTGTTGCTTCGACCATCGCTAGCTCACCGAAATTTGTCCTCCCTCCATCACTAGCTCCCTATTGTCTCCAGATCCAGCCTATAAGCCTCCAACTTTGTCATCATTGCCAGCTCTAGCCATCTTGTCACACGGTCCAACTCCGCCACCACTAGCTCTATCGTCAGCTTCCAGATTCATCGTAAGCTCCAAGCTCTGTTGCCAGCTTGCTCCATCACCTGAGTTGTTTTCTGTATAAACTTATAGATAAAATCGGTAACTTTATGAAGTTGGGAATTATATGATTGGCCAATGTTTGTTTATATAATTATATTAGTTACTTGTTTAGGTTTTTATGGAATTTGAAAAATTATGAACTTTGGAATTGCATTATGAATTCATTATTTGTTTGAATTTTAAAATTCATTCATGTTGAAATTCATGTTATAAAAATCTTAATTATTTGAGTCTTGGAATGCCATATAGATTAAAAAATCATTTACAAACTAATTGCTTTATATCATGTAATTGCTCTCATATATATAATATTTACAAATTCATCGAATACTTCACGTACTATATTTAATTGTCCAAAATTTGGAAAATAGTGGTGGAGTTGTTGCCTTCACTTTAAATTAAATCCCAAATTCTTAGTAATAAAACAAATGTAATATAGGAAAATGGAAATCAACCCACCAAGAATTCTATTTTGTTAATTGTTACAAAAGAAAATATTCAATAAAATGGGGGAAGGGATTGTAATAATATGAAATTTAGTGATAAAGAAAATAATAAAATGAGAACTATCAATAAAATGAACCTTGGTTTACGATTGCTTCTACTTTTGAAACATTATTTCATCAATCACATATTCGATATGATAATAAATATTTGTCATCGGTGCAAAAATAATTATTTCATCAATCATATATTTGATGTGATATTAAATATTCATCGTTCTTTAGGATCAGTTAATTGAAAACTTATAATTTAATTAACTCTTATTATTGAACAACCTTAGATACGATCCAAAATTTAATCAAACAATAACTTTAAGAAAAGAAAGACCATCAAAACAAGATAACACAACATTTGTGATTGCATTTAATTTAATTGAATTATTTTCCTATATATAATAATTTCTAATGCAGCAAATTAAAACTTCTAGGTGTTACAAAAGCTCAAAAAAGCAATCCTATATATGAATAATTGAAATACTTCACATTACGACCCAATTGCCTCCCTTCTTCAAAGTTCTAAAAAGACTCCACTTCCCTCAACCAAGCTAAAGAAAATTAGTCAATAATGGTCATAACTGCTACTAACAGCTAATGAAAAAAAAACTATAAAGTCTACTAAGGAGGAGAGAGATGACTTTGTGAGAAGTTGGAATTTCTAGCTAAAACTTTGATGATTTGCTCCTTAATTTTGGCTCTACTTATAACTACCTCAATTCTATATGAAAATCTTTTTGTTGTGATTCCTTGGATCCTACAAATCATAACTTCATTGATTTCTACCAATATTTGGCCAAGATAGGATTTTAAAAACTTTAAACATGTTTTCTCTTGCAAATTAAAAGTCTGAAAATTGTAATTTCTATTAAACATGCCTATGCCTAAGATCATGCTAAAATGTTTTTCCAGATTTCACTTTGATTCCAATAATTTGATCCAAATCTACAAACAAAACGTTTGCAAGTCTAAAGCTTCTTGATTCTCCTTTGATTAATGGTGATATTGCTCCTTTTTATTTCAAACTTCCAAATTTGAATTAAGAACCAATCCTTTTCTTATAAAAATATTGAGTTTGAACATATTAAGATAAGATTATGGAGGATGGATTTGTATGACAAAAATTAGGCAAAATTATGACATATCAAATTCTACCACACCTAATATTTGTTTATCCTAGGCAAATGAAAAATTAACAAAATAAGATAGCCAAATAGTTTTTACCAAACCACTTCTCATGGGATTAAACCATGCATAATCCTTAACACTTAAACTGAAAAAGCATTAAGCATTGACACACTTTAAAGTTGATCTTTACCATAAAATATGAATAAAGACAATTAATGGCAGTCTCAATCAAAAGCATGCATAAAGCCTTGGTTAATTTCGTTATGATGTTCCCTCTTTCACATAAGTGTTTAGGCTTAATGTTTACTCTCAAACTATTTTCACAAGGAATACACTACTATAAACTCGCACATACATTAAATACCTATCACCATGAACACATGAAGACATGAATTAAAAAGCCTTTTATTGAATTTTTTGTAATGGAGCTTATGTTAAGGGTTGGAAGGAGCAAATTATAGGCTAGAAATCACACATATTTAATAAGACATTTAAAATGTAGGGATTAAGAATAAAATGTGACCAAGTACTCATTTGTTAATGTAAATATACTATGGTTACAATTATTCTCTTATTGATTTTTTTATTAAGAAAATAAACCACAATAGGTAACAATAAACTAAATACAAAATGAGTAGCTTAGAAAACAAAATTTAAAGTAAAATTACTCACATTCCCCAAATAACTTAAAAATACCTTATCAAGATGTGTAGTTAGGTGATAAGATTTATGATAGGTTAAGTTTGCGCTATAGGTTTAACATATAAAGAAAGTGATTTTAAAATTGGCTCAAAGTGGCTAAACTAGGGACCAATAATTAAAAAACTAAACTAGTTTGACCGGTTTAACGGTAAAAATCTTAAATTAGTCAATTTTTTAATTTGGTTTATCTTAATAACCTTGTTTAATTAAAAATCAGTTGGTTTATTAATTAATCAATCGATTTTCATAAAGTAGCTAGTTCTATAAATTAGAATAAACCGATTGATTTTCATTTAATAATCTTATTCTTCAATTAAACTTTGATTTCTTCAATTGGTAAGGATAGTCTCGTTCTTCAATCTTATTTCGAATTCTTCAATTTTATTAAATCTTTATTATATATTAGTTTTATAACGATCTAACACCAGTTAAATCTTTTTAAACTTAAATTTCTTATCTTACCAATTTAATTTTTGGATTGACTTTTAAAACATTGCTAGGGATAATTAAGTAAGGTAACCTTTGAAGTTAAATGCCTAAAACAAGGAAGGCCTTTATCATATTTAATCTCTCATGCAATCATAGCAATTCAAGTTGGTTCAATGCAAGTTCTAAAGGTATCTAAATGACAGAGAATCATACACTAAAAAAACTAAATAGACATAAGATGTTTCTATCCTTTAAGCCTTAAATGTTCACAGGTTTAAAACAAAATCACCTAATCCTCATGCAATACTTCATCAGTTAATTTCCTCAATTTGTCTAAGTGCATACCCCCTAGCTATTTTAACTCATCAATGTGTTTAGCCTTCAGTTTAGTCTCAATTTGCACACATACAATTCAATTGATTCAAAATAGTTTAGCAAAAATTTCTTTGACACATCTTATTTCATCAATTTCCAAAAGCATTAGATAAAAACAAGAAATTAAAATAATGTGTTCAAACAACCTACAACAAAAAATGCCATAAAATAGAAAAAAGAGAGATATCCTCACCCCTACACCTATTTAAAATAATGTCCTTAATGTTTAACATTGAAGCACAAAAACAGGAAGTGAAAAAAGGAAGAAGAAGAAAATTCCTTATTTTTCTATGTTTTGGGCAGTAAGGAAGAATGAAAAACTTATGTAGAAGGTGGAAAAGGGGGCTCTGGTTTAAGAAGAAAGTCACCAGTTGTTCTCCATTCGATACAATTTGCTCTTAATCATATTTAATCGAGTTGTAATAGTCTGTTGAGTTGAGGAAGAGGAAGGGATATGTTCCTATTGGTTGGTAGTTGGTCGTTTTGTAGTTGAAGGTCTATTGCATTGGAATGTCTTAGAAGACTCGACAGTTAGACCAGATGGAACAAAATTGAAACTGTTGTTAGATTATTGTGAGATGATCCCCATCTTGGATAAACAAATTAAATCCAAGGGTTCCATCGCACAGGCAATGTATATATTAGTGTTAAAAAATTAGTTAAATCTAAATTAACAACCATCTGAGTGAGGTAAGAACATAAGATTAAAGGTTTATTTTTCTTTTGAATCATAGAACAAAATTTCATAACAACTAATAAACTAGGTTCAATATAATATTTTGTTCCATACACCATAGAAAATAGAATTCGAATTTATCTAAAGTCTATGCACTATCTCTTAGTCTTAAAAAGTTATAAGCCAAGAAATATTATAAATATTTAAATACAGGTTTCTTTAAGTATCAACTTTTTAAAGAACTTGGGTTATAAGATGCAGAATCCACAAAGTATTCATTCCATTATTCAACAAGTTGAAAATCATAAGAGTAATCACATTTTGAATTTATGAACAATTCCTTCTTAGCATCCACATTTTTTATAAAACCCATCGTAATATTGAATTCAAAAATTGAAAAGGAAAACTCCATTCCCATCATTCTGAATTCAACAGGCCCTTTTGTAAACAAATTAATGTCAGGCTTAGAATTAAATTGAAAGGTTATGCAAAACTCATGTGTCAGTTCAATAAAAGCATGTAATTGCACATTGACATAGGTATGTCATCCCATATGATCTACCAAAGCCTTAAACTCTTCTCTAATATTCAATTCTTCTAAGGTATGGATATTAATATACTTATAGGAATATATTTTTTGTTTATAAAGTTCTTTATACCTTTTCATATCTTGTTCGTCGTGGAAGGCATTTAAACCTTTGATTTTGAGCCTTAGTCTACTATCCATCTCCATTTTCTTCTCTTTTGTGTTATGGACCTCAACTTGGGATGTCCATGTTATTATTCTGTTTGGGGATAATCAACTAACAAATTGGTTAGAGAAAGGGTTATAGAAGGTATTGAGGGATTAGGGCCAACATTTTGTTCTTACAACATCTGCATTTTTGGAGAGGTTAATTCCTAAGGTGGTTCTCCATTGGTCTCTAGAACTACTCTCTTAACCTATGATTTTACTCTTCCCATAATTTCCTTGAATATGTACTAAATTGAGAAGTTAGATGATGCTTCTAGTGTTAAGTTGATTGATAGGGACTAATGGATGATGATTGGACCAAAGAAAGAAGTTTTGTTAGTGATTTGGGTGTGGCAATTTATGGAATGATGATCCTTGCATTTACTTGTGTTAGTGTTGTAGGTAGTTAGATGCCTTTGGTTAATGTTGTTGGAAGGTGGCACTCCAATTGTGTGATTTTTGGGTGGTGCTACAATTGATATATATTGAGTGTGTGACATTTCATTGAAACAATGGGATTTTATTTTTTTATATCAGACATGATCATTCACATGGTTTTTTTAGAGATTGTGTCCCTTAATTTTACCTTAATAATTATTAATTCACAATATTATAGACATTTACATGCTCTAGCGGACATGACCATGTCCTTTTGTACATAGGCATATCTACTCTTCATACAAGCGTGTCTGGGCAAAGACATCATCCTTTAATCTTCACAAAACTTTCGATAGATATATGCTCCAGTGTACATGAGTGTGTTTAAACACACACGTGCATGGTTGGTCTCCATATGGTGGTGTCTAATCCAAATGCCATTCTTCAATCCCTAAACAGTTACAGGGACTTACATACTCCAAGGGATATGGTCGTGACCGCTGCCTACATAATCGTATCCAATTCTATATGAGCGTGTCTGTCAAAAATAACTCCCTCTTTTTCTTCCTCGATTCTAACCAAAATTTTACTCCTGTTGATTCATTAAGACAATTAAGACTTAAAAAATCTAAATATGAATTATATTAAAAACAAAATTAAAATAGACTTAGGATGCCTCCTAATAGCACTTTTATCTAACATTTTTAGCTCGATAGTGTTGTCATTCATTTTGCTTAAACTAGGTCCACCAATTGAATTTCGTTCACCCTTGCTACCTACATTTTATAAAGAAAATGTTTAAGTCAATGACTATTTACCTTGAATATCTTAGAAGTTGCTAAGCTCTAAATTTCCACTACACCAAGAGGAAAAACTTGGGTAACAATAAAAGGACCTACCCATCGAGATCATAATTTTCTTAGAGAACGTTTCATCTTATAATGATATAAAAGCACCTTTTAACCAACTAAAAATTCCTTCCTAGAAACAAGTTTGTCAAGTAAGAAAATTTTTCTTTATATATTTTTGCATTTTTATGGGAATTGTTATATATTTTCTCAAGTTCTTGAAGCTACAATTTTCTATAGTTACCATTTTGAATTAAGTTCATATTACATTGATTCACTGCCCAAAATACTCTATGTTCTATTTCAATATGGAGGTGACAAGGCTTACCAAAAATCAATCTATATGGTGATATACCAATTGAAGTTTTTTTTTAATGTAGTTTGATATGCCCATAATGCATTATCCAACTGTAAAACTTCAATCTTTTCTTATCCGACTCGTTGTTTTCCCAATGATGAGTTTAATTTTTTGATTGGAACTTTGCTCTACCCATTTATTTGCGGATGGTACAGGGTGGTCACTTTGTGTATTACACCATAATTTTGAGTAATGACTCCACTGTTTTTTCAGAAATGAGTCCTTCAATAACTAATCAAGGCTCTTTACTTGTTAAAAATGTAAGTTCTCAAGAAACTTGCAATTTCCTTATAATCATCAGTTCATGCAGCCTTTGCTTCCACCCATTTTTACATGTAATCAATAGGAAAAAAAATTCCAAAGGATGAAGGAAAAGGTGCCATAAATCCTATGCCTCATACATAAAAAAAATTCACAAAATAATATTGGAGTTTGGGACATCTCATTCCTTTTTGTAATATTATCTGTCCTTTGGCACTATTCACATGACTTACAAAATAAGTATGCTTCTAAAAAAAAGTTGGCCAAAAGAAACCATATTCTAGAACCTTTCTTGTTTTCCTCTTGGCACCAAAATGTCCACTGCATGTGTTAGAATAAAATAAGGTTAAGATAGAAGAAAATTCATTTTTAGGCATGCACATTTTTATTAATTGATCAGCATAATGTTTCCATAAGTATGGGTCATTCCATAAATATTATTTAACATTAGCTCTAAGCTTGTTCTTTATACCTTAAAACCATGTGCAAGAAATATGTTAGAGGCCAAGAAATTAATAATGTGATCGTACCAAGCAACTTCGATCTAGTTGAAAATAATTGATCTTCTGAAAATTCTTCTTTCAACATTATGCATAATTCAATGTGAGGTAGATGACTTAAATGATTTGTCACTTTATTTTCAATCTCGATCTTATCTTCTATTCCAAATCAAATTCATTCAATAAAAGGATCCACCTCATTAACCTTGGTTTTGTTGCTTTCCTTATCATTAGGTACCTAAGTGTTGCATGACCTTGGTACCTAACAAGTATAAGCGAAATTTCTCAAGTGCAAAAACTACAAGCAAAATTTCTCAAGTGCAAAAACTACTTGTTGGATCCTGAACTTTTCTTGGAAGTTAGAATTATGAAATGAGAATTTTTTGGTGTTTAGTCACGAGTAAAAATCAGAATTTTTGAATTAGAAATTTATGGAGTTTATTTATGAATATTTTTAATTAAATATGGTTGTATGGATTAAATGGAAGTGTTAGAATTAAGTTAAGGAGTTAGAAGGTATTAAATTAAATATGGAAGGGTAAGTTTGGAAGATTAGAGTTGTTTTTAGATTAATAAGAGAAGAACAAATGAAGGGTGCGTGAGTGAAGAGTTGGGAAAATAAAATAGGAATAAGAAGGAAAGAGACGTGTTCATAAGGTTAAGAAAGAAAGAAAAGGAGAACCTAGAAGAAACTAGAGAAAGAGGAAGAGAGTCGCATAACAACAAGGAAAAATGGAGAGACGTGTTTGAGAGGTTAGGAAAAAGAGAGAGAGTCGTGAAAAATAAGAAAGAAAGAGAGAAGAAAAATGTAAAAAAAAGTAGAAGAAGAGAAGCAGAAACAAAAGAAGAAGAAGAAGAAGAAGATTCAGTTGAGTTTTTTTTAGGTAACCTCTTTATTTATTCTTCTTGTTTTGATAGAAGAAGAAAATAGAGAAACTAGTTTTTATATGCTAAAAATGAAGAGAGAAAGAAGAGGAATAAGAGATTTATGTTCTTAGATTTTCATGAACTTTTAATTTGATCTTATTTCTTCTAGTTAGATAAACTAAGAGTAGATTAAGTCTAAGCATATTTTTGGATAATAGAGCTTTATGAAAGTTCTATTTGTGTATGTTGATTGAATGAAAATATGGTTGTTTAAAGGGAACCACGAAAGTCAAAGGAAAGAATAAAAGGAAAGACAAGTTTGAGCTTGAATTTATAAGTAAAGAGCTAGGTAATATGTTTATAGTTGTTATATTGGTGAGCTAAATTATTTACTTGTATGTATACCTAAGTGTTTGCTTTTATTCATTGTGAATATGGGAAAAATGTTCTGCGAATTTATATCATGCTTGCTTTGTAAGAATTCTGCTACTTTTGTATTGATAAAAAACAAAAAATTTAAGAAGCATGAAAGTATGATTATGATATGAAATATTGTAAGCATTGGAAATATTTGCTTGTGTGGGCAAGAGAGAAACTATTCTGTTTGTTATGTGCACGTTGACTTAAAGCCTTCTCTCAGTTGGCCGCTTGTAGCACATGAGCTCCAAAAAATGGACTCATTTTGTTCATGGTATAAACTTTGGTTTAGCTATTCTGTTTGATGGGATTCTCTCGAGCCATATTATTTATGCATTTCATTGTGATTTGCTGAGCATGATATATGATTGAATGCTTTGTTTTAATTGTTGAAAAATACATGATATGATTTATGTGATAGCATTTTTATTAAGTGTTTTGTGAACTGGAATTGTGTATGTATATAAATTTGCTTAGTTGTATGTGTACGTGTGGCTTATCACTAATGGCTATAAATGTATTAGCCACTGAGCTTTCCAGCTCACCTCATCATTTCCCACTTCTTAGGTGCAAGAAATAGCATGTTGACATTGAACCTTGCAAAAACTCCTGCAAAAATCTAAGAAATATTTCATTTGTAACTAAATTTGGATCATTTTTGGTAGCTTTAGAAGCATATCGAGCATGAGCATTCTTAATTGTTTTGTAATATACTACTGAAATGGTTTTTAATATGTAATTTGAAGTTATGTAAAATCTCTGCTTTTGTTAGAGAAATGATAGTGAGAACTGCAGAAATTCTCTTTTGTATATGTTCAGAATTTCTTCTCTGATAAGTTGTCAATATGTCGAGAATAAAATTGTTAGATGTTTGAAGGACTTGGATAAATTTTTCTAAAGAAATTGGTTAAGTTGAGAGTTTTGTATGTATGGTTTTGATTGTTGGATTCGGGTCTTTTGATTTTGTGTAAGGTAAATATTGACAGTAGAGAGAAAATAAGAGAATAACGGAATAAAAGTGTGTTCTGAAACTTCAATGAATAAACTGTATTGATTTAGGTAGAATTTGACAAAGTCATCTTCATTCAAGTTGTAGCTCTTTCTTTTAGCTTTCTAACGATATAAAGTTTATAACTTTTAGACTTCGGGATTGAAAGTTACAATGTATTGAAGTAGGAGTGTACAGTCAGGAAAGTCGCGACACACAAACTATTCACCAAAAGTCGCGATCGTGCACAAGCATGATCGTGACTCCTTCCCCCTCTCACTGCCGTGAGACTTGTTCTCACGACCGTGACTTTTTTAAGTCACACCTGTGACTTTTGCATTTCTTTTATTTATTTATTTGTTTGTTTGTTTGTTTAATTGTTCTTACTCCCACCAAGAAATTTAATTCTTTTTATC
>JANIIA010000008.1:40171310-40197478 GCA_027478495.1 Erythroxylum alaternifolium
GAGATGTGTTTTCCTACTTTCACTGATTGACCTCACTTGTACCTGTTTCTAGGGTTTAACCCGTTACATGGGAACGGAATGTTACATAAGGGGACGATGTTTTTAAAGTCCATTAATGCATCTAGTCTTGTTAGGTATGTTGATACTCTGTTTGAGATATTTGATGAAGTTATGAATGAAGTAGGGCCTAAAATCATTATACAGTTCATCACTGATAATGATTTTGCTTATAGAGCAGCTGGAAAAAGGTTGCAAAGCATGTATAATTCTTTGTATTAGACTCCTTCTGTTGCACATTACATTGATATGATATTGGAAAATATAAGAGTTTTTAGATACTTTCCTATCATTAATAAAACTTTACAACAAGTCAAAAAAGTGACAAAAGTTTATCTATAATCGTGTATAGGTTGTGAATTTGATGAGAAAAAGTTTCACCAATAGTAGGAATTTGTATCATCCTACCATTACAAGGCTTGTCATTTATTATTTTTATCATTTTAGCCTTTTGTTTTAATGAAGGAGATGAGACAAATTTGTACAAGTGATAAGTGAGTTATATTTCAGTATACTAGGTTTAATGTTGGAATGAAGGTTTCTAGAATTATACTTGAAGATTATAAGTTTTGGTTTTAATTTCAATTTGTCATTTAAGTTTATAAGCTTTTAGTAAGAGTACTTCATCTAGTGGATAATGATGAGAAGATAATAATGAGTTATTTTTATGTTGCTATAGAAAAGGTGAAAGAAGTAATTAAGTCCAATCTAAAAAATTTGTATTCTTTGTATATACCTTATCTTGCAATCATCAATGACAGATGAGAAAGAGAACTTTACTCTCTATTGTTTGCTATTACAAAATTTTTGAATCCAAATGTCTATTTTTTAATATGTTTTACAAAGAAAGCTAAAGTTAATAGGAAAATGTTATTAACTATCACTATAATTGTTTACCACGAGATGATATAAGATATTTTTGGCTCACAAATGAAGTCATATAAGGATGTGTATGGTGATGCCCATTGTAGTTTTTTAAAGAGACAAACTTATCAAGTACATCTTTCTTCACTTTTATTACTTGTTTGAAATTTTAATCATTGTTTTATTTTATTTATAAGGTTATTTTTATTGTCTTATAATTGCTTCGTATGACCAATTTAGAATTGGTGTTCCAGAATTGCAAACGTTTGCAATTTGAATTATAAGTCAATGTTTGAGTGCAACTGGGCGTGAAGTCATTCAATTCATCCATTCTAAAAAAAGAAATTGATTGGAATACAAAGATGTAATGATTTGGTCTTTGCTAGATACAATTTAAAGCTTTAAGAAATGTATGTTGTTATCATTTTCAAGTTTAACATAATTTCTTTTAATTTCTTAATAATTTAATTTTATTTGTTTATTAGGATTCTTAATAAAACAAGTAAATCTATAGATCCAATTTGCCTTGATCATATCGATTTTTTAGAAAATTGGGCTTTTGAGGAACCAAGTTTCATAAATGAAAGTGACTTAGAAAATAATATTAGATGAGAAAGGATTGACATATATATCATTTAGTGTAATAGATTTGAATGATAATGATGATAAGACTCCTGTCAATGATAAAATTTTATACTAAATGAAAACTGAGGTCAATGTGATTTAAACTGATATGTTATTAAATGAAGTTCCAAGTTTTTTATTTTTCTCTCTCTTTTTTTAATTTTACATGTATTTGATATATATGTTAAATTTTATGTACGCAATATAAACATGAAAATTTTAACTATAAGTGTTTTTGTTTTATGTTTCACTTTCATTTTGTTGTGGTTCTTAGTATGAACTCTTGATGTAATGTTTATGGAGTCATAGCCCTATATAATTTTTAATATATGATATATTGATGTAATTATTTTTAACTATATGATGTAAATTGTAGCATTTTAAGTATTTTGTATTATTCTTATTTTTATATTAATATGATAATTAAAAAATCTCTCTTATATTAATTATATTTATTATTTATATGTGAAATATGTGAAAAGTAATATTAATAGAAATACAGAGATAGTTATTATTTTAAATTTATATTAATGTGAAAAGTAATATTAATAGAAATATAGAGATAGTTATTATTTTAAATTTATATTATTATGATTTTTAGAGACATGGTTGACATAAAATTAAAAATTATATAGTACAATATATTGATGGACTATTTTGTAACTCTTAAAAATTTAGGGAATATTTTATAATTTTTAAAAATTATTAGAAATGATACTCAATATTGACCGATATTGATACTATAATATACCAGAACTAAATCCGATATCGATATTGTTACGATATTCTTAATATGGTTGAGACCCTCACAAAAATAACTTTTAGATAACATACAAGACAATATGATACTTCTAATTATAGAGATTACAAAGATAATGATGCCCAATCATATAACACTCAATTTTTTCTAATTTTGAAAGGCTCAATTCTCGAAGATACCAAGGTGCAGGTACTCACTTAAAATAACAATTGGGTGTGGCTATTCCATATGAGCAGAAGAACCATGCCAATTGTGGAGTAGATGCCAACTTATTCACCAGATCTAAGGCAGGAGGATGAAGTTAGATGGGAGTTACATACATCAAATAAATTTACAACACAATCGTGTAAACAACTACTACTTGGTCCACTCACCAAATTTCCTCTTCGCAAGCTGATATAGGGATTGGGAATTTCACATACTCACTCGTTTATACTCTGGTTAGCAATTGGGAATTAGAGAAATGATAAAATTCCATATTCCAGACAGATCCTACCCTTTGTGCAATGGGGAAGATGAATCTCTAGATCATCTCTTCATTGGTTGCTCTTGCACAAGACCTCTATGGGGTAAGTTTTTTCTTCATTTTTAACCTACAAGATAGAAATCTTACCTGGAAAGATTGCTTGAATTGGGTCAATAAACTAAATTGGCATAACAAAACGGATCATAAAGCATTCAAGATTGGTTTTGCCATGCTAGTGCATTTCATTTGGAGATTGAGAAACACAAAGATCGTTAGGAAAGTAGATAACTACAAGAAATTCAGCTAAAATGAGTTTTATCTCAAGCTATGGATGACAATCTTCTTAGTACCCTATTTGCAATATATATCAGATCGACTCAAGTAAGAGTTAGTACTTAGTAAAGAAAAGATGAGTAGCTAGCTGTATGTTTTGTATAAACTCTAACTATAAGAGTTGTATATCTTCTCCTTTGTAATTTCGGCCTTTTTGGAATGAATATATTCCTTACTTAACTTCTAAAAAAAAGAATTTAAATTTTCAAACAATTATTTGGATTATTTAATTTTAAATTATTAACTCCTCAATTGACTTACGCTAAATACATAATTTGTAAATTATTATATATATTTAAAAATTTATCTAATATATAATTATAAAAATAACAATTACATATTCTTTTTGCCATAAAAGATAAAGAGAAACAGTGCTTATGTTGCACGAATTTCTTAGGATATTAATAGCCCACTAGAGTAGGCTACAAAAGAAAATAGGCTTGGGCTAGAAAGTAAGCAAGTCCAAGGCCCAAATCACGGTGAAGCCTGTAAGACTTTTTAAATGAATATATTCCTTAATTAACTTCCAAAAAAAAAAGATTGAGTTTTCAAACAATTGTTTGAATTATTTAATTTTAAATTATTAACTCCTCAATTGACTTACACTAAATACATAATTTGTAAATTATTATATATATCCAAAATTTATCTAATATATAATTAAAAAATTAGATTACATATTCTTTTTGTTATAAAAAGTGAAGATAACACGAATTTCTTTAGGATATTAATAGCCCATTAGGGTAGGCTATAAAAGAAAATAGGCTTGGGCTAGAAAATAGGCAAATATGAGGCTCAGATCATATTGAAGCCCGTAAGCAAGTCCAACGCCCAAACAATCTAAAAATGGAAAAAGGAGATTGTTTGGTAACAAGTGAAGTGCCCAAACGAGAAGGGTTTAGGGTTTCCTTTGTCACCTGTCGTCTCGTTCTACAAGGGCTCGCGAGTGGAAACCAACGGAGAGACGAAAACGAAGACTGCTTTGTAACTCAGAGACGTTGGAGCTTAACCATGGTGCACGTCTCCTTCTACCGCAACTGTAATTTCTCTTTTCTCTGCCTTAATGCTTATATGCACTTGGATTGGTGAACTCGATTATGTTTATGTATGTGTCTTTATCTTTAGTTCATGCTGCTTGGATTTTAGTCTCCTGGAACTACGGGTGGTGATTTGTATGATTGAGTCGATCTCTTTGATCTGAAGACGGGTTTTCAGTTTTTGTGCGATTAGGTTTGGGTTTGACCTAAGGAGTTTTTCCTTTTTTCTTTTTGGGTGAAGATATGTACCACTTTGGTTCTCTAGGTAAAATTTCACCTTCTTTTACCTTAAAAGGTTTTTAAAAGGTCATTTAACTGTACCCTCATTGAGGCTAAATGGGTATATTAATTTATCTTTTTTCTTCCAAGGTTGTTAGTGAAATTTTGTACTTGAAATTTCTAATCATTTTCATGTGGATATACTGGTTACCTTTTGGTTTGAACTGCAAAGATATGAAAGTTACGTTGTTGAAACCTACCGGTATTGTTGATTTGGACCATATTAATTGATTGAACAACTTAAGAAGATCAACCAAACTTTTTCTTCTTTCTAGTTCCGCTATTTCTTTTTGAAAATTTGGAGGCGGGGTGTGTTTATGATGATTGGGTTTGAATTTACTTTTTTCCACATATTATATACTGCATGAAGAGAAAAATTTTCATCTGCATAAAACCTACTGTTATATTTCTGATTTTGGACTGCAACTATTGAATGTCAGATGGAAAGACGTTTAAGAAGCCTCGACGTCCCTACGAGAAGGAGCGTTTGGATGCAGAGTTGAAACTTGTAGGAGAGTATGGTCTGCGATGCAAGAGAGAGCTCTGGAGAGTGCAATATGCCCTCAGCCGTATTCGTAATGCTGCTAGAACCCTTTTAACTCTTGATGAGAAGGATCCGCGTCGTATCTTTGAGGGTGAGGCCCTTCTCCGCAGAATGAATCGCTATGGGCTTTTGGATGAGACTCAGAACAAACTTGATTATGTCTTGGCCCTGACTGTGGAGAATTTCCTTGAACGACGGTTGCAGACACTTGTGTTCAAGTCTGGTATGGCTAAGTCTATTCACCATGCAAGAGTGCTTATCAGGCAAAGGCATATCAGGTGAACTTGATCTCTTTGCGGCTAATGGTAGACAGGAAATTATTTTCTTGGCATTATATATGATGTTTTCTTCCATACTTGTGGAGAATTTAGGAGACAGGCAGAGGTGATTTTTAATCTTGAATTTTTCTTTAAGGCTTCCGGAACTCTCTTCAGCTTTAAGATATAAAAATTCGTGACTAAATGCAGCAGCATAACCTCCAGAAATTATGTCTGGCTTGTTGTGGTGAGTATTTATTTTGATTTTCGCGGTGTCATGACTAGTGTTATGGACCTAGCAGATGATTGAGATCATGACGAGCTTGGAATATGAGGAATAAAGACGGTTTTTTGATGTTTCTATTCTCTTGTTTGAGTATGCAGTGATATTATCTTATAGGTAAATGAAAAGGACTTTATAGTCTTTAAGTTAGTAAAAGGTTGTAGCATTTTTCCTTCTATTATTCTGGGATGATAATCATATAGATATTAGCTGTAAACTCTAGAAACACTATTTATATAAGAAAATTAATACTAGGTTTTGATATTTTTTCGGAGTTGATCATCTGAGTTTAAGCTCTGCTTCAAGTGAAGCATAAATTATCACTATGAGATATGTGATGTTATCACCATACGCTTATCTGGGATCGCAGAACCTAAATACCCATAGAATAATTCCTCTAGGATGGAGTTTTTTGTCCAAGTTTGTTGCTTGGTGCTACCCGAGGAGTTTGATTTATCTCTGAGCTGGACCTTTACAAGATTTGAATGGTTTCTCTACTCTATTCTTGCTGAAATCTTTATGATAACAAATGATTATTGGGTTTTGATTTTTAGATTTCTTGAACATGATTGTTGGCTTGCTTCCACCAGGTTACATGCTCTTACTTAGTCCTCTTTGATGGACAGCACTGCTAATGTAATTGATACGTGTTCCTGGTTGGCAGGGTTGGGAGGCAAGTGGTGAACATCCCATCGTTCATGGTGAGGGTTGATTCACAAAAGCACATTGATTTCTCATTGACAAGTCCATTCGGTGGTGGGCGCCCTGGCAGAGTGAAGAGGAAAAACCAGAGGGCAGCTGCTAAGAAGGCAGCAGGCGGGAACGGAGATGAAGAGGATGAGGAATGAGCTATCATTTTAGATTCTTTTGAATGTACTAGCAGATTTGGTTTATAAACACGGGTTATAATTGTGTTTGATGATGCATGAACTTGTGTATTTTTGACCGTTGTCATGGGTTAGATTTTCATTGAAATGACTAAAAGATTGGTTTTTTTTTCCCTCTTAAATTATAATTTTGGGTACATCAATCGTTATCATCTTATGCCAACTAACAATGAGGAAAATTTCCGCCATACGAATGGGATTAAAGATGGAACTCTACTACTCTTGACTAGTACACGGCATGAAAATCCGCGCTGAAAGTCAAAACCATTGTTGTTAATCTAATTGCCGAGGCATAGATTATCGACGCACATGAATACTTGCTCGTAGACGCCATCTAATAGTATTTTCATTTCCTCGAATCATCTCGTCACGAAGGTAGTTCCTTTACCAAACCTAGAACAAGAAGACCAAATAGTTTCCGTGGAGTCCATCAACATCTTAAGAGTCTATGGCAAAGTTAATTCCAACCTTGAAGATGCCACCTTTATCCGACCACCACAAAGAAAACCTCTGATCACTACCCTCGCTATCTTTGCTATCCTTCTCTTGACCCTTGTCATCTCTCTGATGCTTGCAGCTCTCATCTATGAGAGCGTCACCGAATCACCTGGGTCTCCTTCTCTCTCCTACTCCGATTCAATCAGAGTAGTCTGCAACGTGACTCGGTACCCCAACTCATGCTTCACCAGCATATCCTCTCTTAACAGCCCAACAAAACCCGACCCAGAAGCTATCTTCAACCTCTCTCTTCAGCTCTCCCTCAGAGAGCTCTCAAAACTTTCCTCCCTTCTCCAAACATGCAATTGCACTGGAATCGATGACTGCGTGACTCAGTTTGATGACGCGTTGGGTAGACTCAATGACTCGGTGTTGGCCATGAAGGTTGGCCCTGGACAGAAGGCGTTCACTGACGAAAAAGTCAACAACATCAAAACTTGGATTAGTGCTGCTATGACTGATCAAGAGACTTGCTTGGATGGCTTGTCAGAGATGGGATCAACGGTAATTGATGAATTCAAAGCTGAGATGGAAAGGACAATGGAGTTTATGAGCAATAGTTTGGCAATTATTGCGAATATGCAGATCCTTCTTGAAAAGTTTGGTCTCAAGATGTACTGAAAGTTTTGGTTCTTACGAGACTTTTGGTGAGTGTCAAAGTATATGATCTTGATTTATATTTCGTATAAATCTGTATACCAAGTTCAAATTTTATTATTCCGTTTGTTGATTTGGGATTTTATGGTGGTAACTGGTGACTTTAATTAGGTGCTGAAGATGTTGATTTAATATCAAATTACTCCGACTTTCAAGTCTTGCCATGCGAGGAGAAGGACGATAACCAGTTTTAGGAATTTCTTAAGGATTCGTGAAAGTACGACCATGAAGTCTTCTTACGAGGTTTATTAATCTACAAACTTCCAATGTCTTAACCATCTGATTTAAGCTTATATCTTAACCATCTGATTTAAGCTTATATTCTCGATTGTCTCTTGTTTCCCTGCCTTCAGGATGCACATTTTGTTTTCCTTGCCTAACTCCCTGCTGTAATAAAGTTGAATTTATCTTCCTAGCAATATTTTAGTACTGCTTGGTATCCTTAATCAAGGTTTTTCTGAATTCTTCTAACTCGGATATTTGAAAAGGCTAAACACTGGACTTAAATTCATAATTTGTGTGCTTAAGCAAGGTTTTTTTCAGTTCTTCTAATTGATATCGTGTTACTCTAGACATTTGAAAGGGAGCACTGAACTCAATACATTATCTGTGACAATGTTCAAAATTGTATTATGTTGTTTTGAAATCGTGTGTGCTGTTCATTCTGAAATAAATTTTCTTCCAGGTAAGCTCACACCACATCCCAAGAATTCATTTTGTGTTGGCTGCTTATTTCCTCTGAAATTTATTAGGGTCTGACCACTTGACTTCTCCAAATCTTAACATGTTTAGGATGACAAGTATCAGTAGTTGCCCACAGACATTGGGGTATTCCGGATTAAATTATCAATACATGGAAAAGAAGCTTTATTTGCTAAAATTCAGGTTCTTTTTTCTTGACTATCGTATGGTTACTGTGATGACTGTACAGCTATAATAGCATTAGATCTTTTCTATTTTACTACAATTAATTATTCAGTTCAGTTCTTATATAGATAATTTTAGGACACTATTATTAACAATGTTGTTAGTGTGCATGATTATTTTTAGTTCATGAAAAAATGATTGTAATGAACTGGAGAATTT
Source organism: Erythroxylum alaternifolium (assembly GCA_027478495.1). Lineage (NCBI taxonomy): Eukaryota > Viridiplantae > Streptophyta > Magnoliopsida > Malpighiales > Erythroxylaceae > Erythroxylum > Erythroxylum alaternifolium. The sequence goes on from JANIIA010000008.1 coordinate 40,179,943, forward strand.
GTTGACACGAGATTCTCTAATACACATGCGATGAACTGATAATAGCGAGATCTTACCATGTATGCCAATGATGTATCAGCTTCTGTTTTATTAGTGCACGGAAGGTCTGAATTATTCTTCCCATGACCATCATGGACTTCAGAATGTACTTGAGTAAGATCGTTCAGTCTCTTAATGTTTATAGTCCATTTGATCAGGATGATTTTATTGCAGCTTTGAAGTGGTAACTCTTCCATTGCATTATTTGTTTGTCACGCACAGTGTTGTTTTGCAAGCTCTAATAAAACATTTGGAACAACCTTTAATTAAAGGTTCAGAATCTGATATTGATTGTCTGAGGTGCACGCCTTTTTCTTCTCCTTCTGTTTCTAGTTCTTAACAGCTTATGTATAGTTTGTGTTTAGGTATTGCTTTGTAAAATTTACCATTGATGTTAAAGTATTAGCTGGGGTTTGCTGGAGTAGGTTATATGGCGTGTACATGGCTATCCTATTCATGTTTTATGCTTTGGGATTAAAACCTGAAATTGATATGAATCACATGGAACTCTTAAAAAATGAGTTAAGTTGGAACAATCAACACATATAAAAGTTGAGATATTATATGTAGTTTCTTAGCGATAATATGATTTGTGTTGGGAGTCATTAGTAGAGTTTATAAGGAGATCAATCTTGTATTGCGGAATGTGGTTTGGACTTTGGTTTCAGAAGAAAAGGACACATATGTTGTTAGTTTACGCTGTAGCAACCAATCGGTTTGTTGAAATTTTATGTATGACATTATTATTTTGATTAATAAAGACGATCTTTATTTTTATATATTGTGTTAATTACAATCGATATTTTAATAACTAAAGGAAAAATCTTTAGAATAATTATTGTGTAATTGAAATTATAATGAAATTGTAATTGTGATATTTAATTTGCATTTATGTATTACTATAAAATTGTTATTAATTGTAGTTTTATCAAAATAGGATATTGATAAGATGGTAAAATTAGTACATGTTATGTTTTTCTTTTTATGAAAATAGTAATTAATCTTATAAATTAAAGTGTGAAGATGTTTTAAGAAACGTGTGCGTGCTTATTAGAAAATAAATTCACTAAATTGATCTGATTATGAAAATCTCAAATAGAATATTACTTATGATGATTGTTTAATTGATTCTTAGACTTGAGATTAATAAGGTATCTTATGTGATAATTATTGTATTTTTATGCTACTTGTGATGTATTCTATTTCAATTGATAGCATTTGAATATATTATGAATTATATGAAGCTAGTTGAGTAAGTCAATACATGATTCATTACTCTAAAGTAATTAGAGAGAATGTTTACTATTATTGAATAATAGTGATTTAAGGAATTCTCTAGACATGATGAATTGTCATTTGAAAAGGCGTTTTCAAATATTAATTATAAATCAATTGCAAATTATCAAGAACAAAAATAATTGAATTTAAAAGAGTAGACACTGTATTTATATTCCATCTATCGGAAACATTAGATAACAAAATGATTAAATTATGCATCATAATCATATATGGAAATGACAAGTTAAACTACTTTGATATTTTTAATATTTAAGTGGTTATGGCATGTTGCTGGACGTTAATCTTAATATATCATTACAGGATATTTAATTAAAAAATTAAAGATAAATTAAAAGGAACTTTAATTTATCTAAATTTAATTATAAATTAGAATTAAAATTTATAATAATTATTAATATATTTGGAATTTAATGGATCATGTATAAAGAGTAGATAAAAAAGAAAATTAATTTTAATTAAGTTGGATTTAATTGTAAATTTTGATAAATTTTATAAATTATATATGAGATATTTGATTTTATTAAAATTAAATTAAATTATCATTAGAGTTTGAATTTAATTATAATTGAAATATTTAATTTAAATAAAAATAAAACTCTAAAGTCATTTTTTTTACGAAGGAAATTAGCTTAAAGGAGCGTGCTAATTTTCTCTTAAAAAGCTAAATGTCTTTTTATTGTTTCGTGAATATTGTTAGAGGTTTGTAGCGAATAAATTGTAATCGAAGTTTTGAAAAGTTTATGAAAATAGAACTTCAAATTTAGGTATAATTTTATATTTTATTATGTATTTTAAGTTGTTCAATTATTACGATCTATTCAACTTCTTTCAAGTGTTTAACTTAGAATCTATTGCTTGATTGTTGTGATTCGATAAAACAAAGGCTTAAAATTTAATTATTTTAACGCGTCACGGTTTGATTTAATCCGGAGAGTTTTCCATCACGGTTTGTTCTTTGTTTCTAGAAACCTGAAAATTGTACGTTTAAATCAGTGTTTCATCATTAATTGCTTCTTGTTTGATATCTACAAATCGATTATGCATATCTCCTTTATTTTTAGCTTTTGTGTTCTGGAAACAACCCGATAATTGCATTTGCATGCCACCCTAGCTTCAAATTAGGTTTTGATTTTTGACTAAATGGATTAAAATCTAGATGCGAGCGTTCGAGAAGCATGAAGGAAACACCAGCGACCCTAGCTGCTGCTGGTGAAACATTGCTCGCTCACCAGTGGCGACATTCGCCCAGGAACTAGTGGCGAATTGCCATTAGTGAGGGGCGATAACTCACCCATAGCGAACTCAGGCGACACAAACCAGGAGGCGGTGACGTTGTATGAGAAAACCCAGGCGACGACAGTTGGAAATGGATAGAAACAGGAGGAGGCGACAACACACAAACCCTAATCTGGCAAAACAACGGGGCATGTGTTCAACATGTATTCAGAACCTCTGATCTATCAATCCTGCGCTTATTATTTACTGCAACTAATATGCAACTAATGTTTTAATAAAAAAGAATCACTGACTTTCACGCCAAGCCGCAACAACGAATTTTTTTTTTTTAATTGACTTCTCAATTTATATTTTACTAAATATTAATTATTATTATAATGATGTTATTATTCTTATAAAATCTATTATTCATATTATTATTAATTATTATTATTATTAATTTCCTATTTGAGTATATATAATAATTATTAATAAATTTATTATTATTATTATTTGATTTCTTATTATTTATAATTTTATTAATCTTATTATTATTAATTTTCTATTTACTGTTAAGAATAATATTAAAATTATTTATTTTATTTTATTTATTATTATTATTATTCAATTTCTTATTTTCGAAAATTTTATTTTTAATAATAATAATATTATTATTATTATTATTAAATTTTATTAATTTTATTTATTTATTATTAAATAGTTTACTTTATATATATATAGACAAAGTCACGGGTGTGAGAGACAAAGTCACACCCGTGACTTTTGAACCAATGGACTAATCTAGTTTAAAATTCAATTTCTTAGTAAAAGGAGTTTTTGAGTTAAAGGATAGGTTTAAGGAGATGCAGGGATGTGAGAAAAAAAATAAAAAGTTAATGGAATGCAGGAATGAAAATACAAAAAAATGGACATGTAGAATTACGTACGTGAATTTTTAGTTTTGGATGTTTATGTTTAATCTTAAGTTTTGATTTGCTTATGAGTTTGTTTAGCTATTTGGAAGTCGAAAATGTGGTTAACATAATTTATAGATGTAGTTATACGTAAATGAAAGAAAGAAGAAAAAATTGTAGTTCAGAAGAAGAAGAAGAAGAAGAAAAATAGTAGCAAGTCATAGGTTAAACAAGGAAGTCGCAATCGTGACTCCAATGATTGAGTAAGTGAGTCACGATTGCGACAAAGAGACAAAGACATCGTCAATAATGCAATACGTACACATTATACTCTACTGTAGCATCTCCTGTCTTAGCATCAAACTTCTGAGTTCTTGCCTGAACATAGCCTCTGGCAAACCGGACAAGCCCACTTCCTCTGATCACTGGCATCTCCCTCACCTCCGAAAACACCCTTTTTCGCCCAAGCACGGTGATGGTGCTACCATTATACTTACCTCCAATGAAACCAAAGTTCATGGCCATCAGCAACCCGATCTCTTCCTGTGAAGCTTGTGCATAGAACCCTTGTGCTCTACCCATCATTTTTGAGCTCAATTCTGGTCCCAACGTTAAAGGGTCATCGATCCTTCTCACCATCCCAAAGGTTGTTGTTGAGGTGTTCTTTGACGGTGGCACAATCTTGATCACACTTGGACTTGGACCTGTGATGATATCATGCCAATATATCTTGAAATAAATAAATAAACACTTTACTAAAATAAATAATTTACTAAAATAAAGACGGAAAAAAGTCATAGGCGTGACTCTTCAATCACGCCTGTGACAAATAGAAACAAAACTTGAATAGCATTTTAATTTAATGGGTTAGGAGGGAGAAAAGTCACGGGTGTGAGTTTCATCTCTCATGCCTGTGAGAGGGGGGCAATACTAGAGGCAATTGTGCTTGTGCATGATTGCGACATATGATGAACAGTAGCAAGAAAATGAGGGGAGTCGCAATTGTGCTGTGTCACGATCGCAACACGATCACGACTTCCCAGTTGAATACTATCACTTCCAAATGGCATAACTTTCAATCCTGAAGTTCAAAAATTTCAAACTTTATATCGTTGGAAAGCTAAGAAAAAGATCTACAACTTTCATGAAGACAATTTTGTTTAATTAAGCCTATATCGATACAGTTTAATCGTTTAAGTAAAGTTACCATTTCAGTCAAAAATTTATGCTACTAATACCAATAATGCTATATTATAAAAGGCCATAACTTTTGCATATAAAGTCCAAAAATTTCAATCTTTATACCATTAGAAAGCTAAAATAATAATCTACAACTTTTATGAAGACCACTTAGCCTAATTCTGCCTATATCAGTCCAGTTTGTTTCTAGAAGTTTCGGTTCACATTTTATCCTATTCTCTGTTTTCATTCATTTGTCCACATATATTTCTAATGCAAATTCCAAAAAAACCGAACCAACATTCAATTCTTATTATTATTTAATGTTTTATTTATTAATTATATTAACTAATATTATTAAATTTCTTATTATTATTAATTTTGTTCTTAAAAATAATGAGGATAAAATTATATGTTTATACTCATCATCGGTGGAATAGTAGAAGTTGAAACAAGAATAGTAGAACTTGAAACAAAAATTTAGAAGTGCAAAAGTCACAGGCGTGACAAAATTTAGTCACGCCTGTGACAGATCGCAGTAAAAATTTTACTGCTACTGTGATCGTGATCGTACACTGTCGCAATCGTGACTCACTTACTCAATCAGCAGAGTCACGTTCGCGACGTGTCGCGACGACTTCCTTGTTTAACCCATGACCTGCTACTATTCTTCTTCTTCTTCTTCTTCTTCCTCCGAACTACAATTTTTTTTTCTTCCTTCTTTCTTTCACATATAACTATATCTATAAATTATGTTAACCTCATTTTCGACTTCCAAATAGCTGAACAAACTTATAAGCAGATTAAAACTTAAGATTAAACATAAACATCCAAAACCAAAAATTCACGTTCATAACTCTGTATGTCCATTTTTTCTGAATTTTCATTCTTGCTTTCCTTTCATTTTTTTATTTTTTTCTCACATCCCTACATCACCCTAAACCTATCCTTTAACTCAAAAACTCCTTTCACTAGGAAATTGAATTTTAAACTGAATTGGTCCAGTGGTTCAAAAGTCACAGGTGTGACTTTGTCTCTCACACCCGTGACTTTTGCTATATATATATATATTAAGTAAACTATTTAATAATAATAAATAAAATTTAATAATAATAATAAAATTAAAAAGTAAATTTGTCAAAAATAACAAATTGAATAATAATAATAAATAAAATAAATAATTATAATATTATTCTTAACAATAACTAGAAAATTAATAATAATAAGATCAATAAAATTATAAATAATAAGAATTCAAATAATAATAATAATAAATAAATAAATTTATTAATAATTATTATATATACTCAAATAGGAACTTAATAATAATAATAATTAATAATAATATGAATAATAGATTTTATAAGAATAATAACTTCATTATAATAATAATTAATATTTATTAAAATATAAATTAGAAAGCCGATTCAAAAGAAGATAAATTCGTTGTTGCGACTCGGCGTGAAAGTCAGTGGTTCTTTTTAATTAAAACGTCGACGTATTAGTTATGGTACAGAATAGGCGCAGGGTTAGTGGAACAGAAGATCTGAATCTGTCCAACATGGTGACCAGGCATCTGTTAGTAAACACGAGCACACACGTCTCATAGAAAATGATCTGGTGCGTGCAGTGTAAGCGCGAGATAGTCCAAACACCTTTTTCATTTAAATTTATAGGTTTTAAGCCTTAACGTTTTAAAATTAATTTAATTGAGATTAAATTGGTTTAAATTCCTAATAACATTGAAAATGTGTTTTTCTAAATATTTGAAAATTATTTTCAAAGCATTGTTTTACTAGCAATATTTTGGAATTTTAATTTAATTTTTAAAAAGTATAAATTATTAAATTAAATTAATTATCAAATTAATAATTAAAATCAAGAAAATGTTTTAAATGATTTCTTTCATAATTTGATCACGTTAAAAATTCTTAATATAATGAGATTATATCAGTTTTGATAAGACCTAAAATTTCAAAATTTCAAAAATCTTAGTTAAATATTAAGTGCATATTAAAAACGTAACAGTTGTCTTTTATTATTTAGGATAAAACTAGAGTTCAGTTTATTATAAGGCTTTTTGAGTAAACTCATGATCAAATAAATTTAAAGATAGGGTTAAGAATAATATATAAAATATATTTTGATAAAGAGTTGTCTTTTAACAGATTTATGAAAAAATAAGATATAATTGATAAAGTTGTTATCTACTTAATTTAAATTTAGTTGGTTTGTTGAGTAAAATCAAGATCAACTATTTTTGAATGAGATCCTAGCCTACTAGGAAATTATTTGATAATTTTTTAATTTAATAGTGAAAGCTATTATTTTGAATAAAATCATGGGAGTAATCAAAATTTATTAAAGTCATTATTTTATTTGATTTTTGGCACAATCTAATACTTGCTTTTTTAAGTCTTTTGGTTATTAAAAGAAGATAAGTATCGATCTATCCTTGATGAGCATCTTGGAAGCTAATAAACTTAGTGGACCTAATTTCACGTATTGGTTTTGAAGCCTGAGAAATGTTTTTAAGCAAGAAAAGAAACTATATGTTCTTGACACTGTTGTGCCACCGGAACATTATTCAGATGCGACTAATGAGGCTTGTGAGAAATATCAGAATTATATTGATGATGTAAACAAAATACATGTGTGATGTTGGCTAATATGTCTCTAGAGCTTTAGAGGCAACGTGAGAACATGAATGCTCATGCCATAATTATACATCTCAAGGAGTTGTTTGGTGCATAAAGCACAATAGAGAGATATTAATTCTCCAAAGCATTATTTTAATGAAAGATAGCAGAAGGATTTTTGATAGAGTTACATGTGCTAAAGATGATTGACTATATTGAAAAATTAAGCCAATTAAGTTTAGTCATAGACCATGAGTTGAGAACTGATATAGTGTTATGGCCTTTTAGTTCAAGTTTTTCATAGTTATTTATGAACCAAAAGAATGTGTTATTTCCTAAATTGTTGAATATGCTTAATACTATAGAGGGATGTCTTAAGGAGGAACCTGATTTTATTTTTATTGTGGATTATTCCAAGAGTAAGAAAAAGGGGGTTTAAGAAAAATAATAACAAGAAATAGAAGTCTTCTACTAGAGTAGCAAAGCCAAAAGGAGGTATCAAGCAAACCAATAAAAAAGGTATATGTTTTCATTGCAGAAATGATGGATACTAGAAGAGGAACTGTAGAGCTTGTCTTACTAGCCTAGTAGATAAGAAGCTTAAGGATATGTTTGGTTAGAGGTTTATTAATGGAATAGAATGTAATATTATTCCATCCTTTAGGAGGAAGATTTATAATAGAATGGAATGAAATGAGATAGAAGATGAGGGTTTCATATTGCATCTCATTCCATCTTAAACAGTAAAAATGAGAAATCTTCGATTTGGGAGGTTTATGATGGAATGTAAAATAATAAATAATTTTTCACTATATTACATTATAAACCCTTCTTCCAAACAATATTTCATTATATTACATTATGAACCCTTCCATCCCTCCCAGACAATAATTTTCTAATATTGAATCCATTTACATTCTATTCTATTATAAACTGTTCAATTCCATGCAATTCCATTCCATTATATTAAAAACCTTACGTCCAACCAAACATAACCTAAGATAGCTCCATCTTTATATATGTTTATGATTGAGATCAACCTTTCTATTTCTGTTCCATATTCTTAGATATTAGATACTAAACGTGGTCTCATATTTGTAATAACATACAGATGTTACCAAGTAGTAGATTGTTGTGAAAAGGTGAGATGGACCTATAAGTTGGCAATGGAGCTAGAGTTGCTGCATTAGCTGTAGGAACTTATAGTATAACTTTCCCTTCTAGCATTAGACTAGAACGAAATAATTGTTATTATGCTTTAGTTATTACTAAAAACATCACTTCTATTTCTTATTTAGAATTTAATAGATTTGTCTTTATTATTAAGAATAAAATTTGTTCTTTCTATAAAGATGATGTTTATTATGAATCTAGATTGCTAATAAATGGTTTGTATGAATTTAATCTCAAAAGGCCAATCCTTAACATAAATAAGAAGAAAAGAAAGTTAAGTGACTAAAATTTATCTTATTTATGACAGGTTAGGTCATATCAACAAAACTAAAATCACAAAGTTACATAAAAAAGGATATTTAGATTCATTTGATTATGACTTACCTAAAACTTGTAAATCTTGTTTATTAGGATATATGACCAAACTACTGTTTAGTGGAAAGGGAGAACGAGCCAGTGAGTTACTAGAGCTTATGTATTTAGACGTATATGGCCATCTTTTTACTTATGCTAGAGGTAGATTTTTATATTTCATTACGTTCGTATATGATCATTCTAGATATGATTATGTGTACTAAATAAAATAAAGTTCTGAATCATTTAAAAAGTTTAAAGAATTTAGACTTGAGGTTGAGAAACACACGAGTATTAAGAAACTTATATCAGATCGAGTTGGTGAATACTTTAACCATAAGTTTCTTGATTACTTAAAAGAGAATGAGATTCTCTCACAATGGATTGCTCCTGGAACTCCACAATATAATCGAGTTTCTGAGAGAAGAAATTATACTCTATTAGATATGGTGCATTCTATGATGAGTCATGTAGTCTTTATAGTCTCCTTTTAGGGATATGCCTTTGAAACAGCTGCTTACCATTTGAATAGAGTTCTATCCAAATCAGTTGACAAGATATCATATGATATATGGACTAGTAATAGACCAAAGTTGACACAATTAAATATTTATGAATGAGATACTTATATGAATCATGCATTATCTGATAAGCTTCAAGCTAAATTAAGATGAATTCAAATTTGTAGGGTATTCGAAAAAGAGTATCAGACATTAATTTTACCATCATCTTGAGCAAAAGATGTTTGTCTCAAAACTAGAAAGAGAATTTTTTTTCAAGAAAAGTAGTAAGAATGAAATAGAACTTAAAGAAGTTTAAGAACCACAAATTCACATCTATATTGAATAGGAACCTCAAGCTGATATATATGATGTATAACCAAGGGTTTAAGAGACACATAGTCCGTGATGCACTATTGAGATACATCATCCCACCACCAAATTTGATTTACATATTAAAAAGTGAAAGGACAATGTATCGCTCATAAATGATGAGCCTAATACTTTTAAAGAAGCAATGTCTGACATTGAATTTTTTAAATAGCATGAAGCCATAAAATCTGAAATCAAATATGTGTACATTTTGTTTAATTTAAGGCCATAAAGTGCTCAATTGCAAAATATGGATTTTAGTGGATCCTTTTAATGGTATTGTACCTATTAGATGTAAGAGCGTTTTTAAGAGAAAAATTGACACCAATGGTAATATACGTAAAAAAGTAAGGCTAATGACTAAAGGTTACAGATAAAAACGAGGAGTTGATTTTGATAAAACCTTTTTGACGTTAGTAATGCTTAGGTTCTTGTTCGCTATAGTCATATATCATGATTATGAAATGTGAAGATGGGTGTGAAAATAATATTTCTCAATGGGAATTTATTTGAGGATGTATATATGACACAACTTGAGGGCTTTAAATCTAAGACATTTCCTAATCAAGTATGCAAGTTGCAAAAGTCTATTTATGGACTTAAGCAAATGTCACAGAGTTGGAACATTCATTTTAATGAGACAATCAAAGAGTTTTATTTTATAAAATATGTGGATGAACCATATGTTTATAAGAAGGTTAAAGGAAGTGATGTCATTTTCCTAGTGCTGTATTTAAATGACATATTACTGATCACAAAGGACATACCAATACTCCAGTCTATAAATATTTGGCTGTCTAAGAACTTCTTTATGAAGGATATAAGAGAAGAACCTATATTTTAGGAATAAAGATCTATAGACATAGATCAAAGAGGTTGCTTGACTTATCTCAATCCACGTACATAGACAAAGTACTAAAGAAGTTTAAAATGGAGAATTCCAAAAGGGGATTCTTACCCATGTCATATGAGATTTCTCTCTCACAGAGTATGTGTCCTAAGACACAAGAAGAGAGATAACATGGATTATGTTTCATATTCTTTGTTAATTGAATTAATCATATATGCGATGCTATTTACTAGATCATATGTCTCTTATGCTTTAAGCATAATGAGCATGTTTCAAGTCAATCTTGATGATGGTCACTAGATGGCTGTGAAGGACTAAAGATGTTTTTTTGGTCTATGGAGGAGTTAAACAGAGAGTTCAGGAGTATTTAGATGCTACTTTTCAGTAAGATCCAAATGATAGTTGATCACAATTAGGGTATATAAACAATTTGAATGGTCGTGCAGTAAGTTGGAAGAGTTCCAAACAATCGACCATTGCAAATTCTATGACGAAAGCAGAGTACATTTCAGTGTTAGAGGCAACAAAGGAAGCGGTTTGGATTAAGAAGTTCATCACTAAACTTGGAGTGGTTCCTAGTATTGTTGAGTCTATCGTATTATATTGTGACAACAATATTGCCATTGTACAGGCAAAGGAACCAAGTTCTTATCAATAGTCCACATATGTACTCAGGAAGTTTCACTTGATCAGAAAGATATTAGAGAAGAAAGACATAATATTGGAGCGAATTCTCATTGAAGAGAATCTTTCAAATCCTCTCACTAAGCCATTTTCTTAGAAGAGGCATGATTGAAATATGAATGGATATGATATTAGATACATAGGTGATTGTCTTTAGAGCTAGTGAGAGATTATCAGTTTATGCCCTTTTAGTCAATCGATTGGTTGCAATTTTATGTATGACATTAGTATTTTGATTAATAAAGACATTATTTATCCCTATGTATTATGTTAATTATATTTAATGTTTTAATACTAAAGGTAAAATCTCTGAAATAATTACTATGTAATTGAAATTATAATAAGATCATAATTATGAGATTTGACTTGCATTTATGCATTATTCCCAAATTGTTCCTAATTGTAGTTTCATCAAGACATGATATTGATGGAACAGTAAAACTAGCACACGTTATGTTTCTTTCTTATAAAGAAAGTAATTGATCTTATAAATTATAATTATGAAAATACTCAAACAAACATATGAGTATCTTAAGATCACTAAACATGCTTGATTATGAGAATCCTAAATATGTGTCTGCAAATTTTCTCATTATGATAGCTGTATAATTTATCCTTAGACTTGAGATTACCAAGGTATCTCATATGAGAATTATTGTATTTGGATGCTACTTATGATTTATTCTATTTAGGATAGCTCAATCAGTAGTACTTAGATATAATATGAACCATATGAAGAGAACTGAGTAAGTTAATAAATTATTTGTCACTCTAAAGTAATTAGAGAGGATATTCTATTGTTCTTGATTAAAAGTGGTTTAAAGAATTCTCCAATCAAAGTAAATCGACATTTTAAAAAGTATTAAAAATATTAATTATAAATTAATTACTAATTAGCAATAACTAATATTACTGGATTTAAAAGAGTTAGACACTATATCTATACTTAGTCTAATTGGAACATTAGATGATGAAAGAATTAAATTATACATCAAAACTATGTAGGGACAGGATAAATCAAACCACATTGACATTTCTAATATTTAGGTGGTCATGACATGTTGCTAGATATCATCTTGATCTATGATTATAAATTATTTAATTTGAGAATTAAAGATAAATTAAAAGAAGTTTTAATTTATCTAATTCTAATTATGAATTAGAATTAAAACTTATGATTGTTACCAACATATTAGGAATAAAATGAGTCACATATACAGAATAGTTAAAAGAAAAAATCAATTTTTATTAAATTGAATTGAATTGTGTAGTTTGAGAAACTTCAGGAATCAAATATCTCATGATATTTGATTCTTGAAGTTTCTCAAACTGCACAATTAAGTCCGATTTAATTAAATTTGATTTTTTACTTTTAACTATTTGATTTTATTAAAAATTAATTGAATTATAATTAGAGTTTGACTTTAATTACAATTGAAATATTTAATTTTAATAAAAATGAAATGTTAAAGCTTTTTTATATAAAGGAAATTAGTCTAAGGGACTCCTTTAATTTGAATGTATTTGAATGTATTTTATCTTAAATTAATGAATCATACATAACTAAATTTGTATGATTTAGATGAGTAAACTCACAATCATATAAATTTAAAAACAAAGCCAATAATAATATATAAGATATATTTTAGTAAAGAGTTGTTACTTAATAAATTTAAGAATTACATATGATGTGATAGGTAAAATTATTACCTACTAAATTTTAATTTAGTTGATTTGTTGAATAAACTTAAGATGAACTGTTCCACGGGTATGAGTACAGGTGCAGCAAATGAAAACAACTTCGGACAAGGACTACTTCCAAGCCCATTTATTTTCACAATACTCTCTAACAAACACTAAACTGTAAGCATTGATGATGTTTAATCCTGAAATAAAAGATCGTAATTAGGAAAAAGACCAACAGAAGAAGACTAAATGCATAATTAAATTGAATATTGAAAATCTAGTTGTAGTGTGTATTAGTGTGTCTCATTATAGGCATTTTGACGTTACGAGGGTGCCACTCGCACTGGGAGTCTGAAAGTGAAGCTGCACTTCGAACAGTGTTGGCATTGATTGAAACATCGCTGAAACAAGGGCAAATGTCTCGAGGCTCAACGTTTTGAACTCCCTCCACTCCACGGTTGCAATTATTACATCGAAATTCGTCTTCACCGCCGTTTTCTTTACAACAGTCTTATTTTACCCCGGGTGAAGAGAAACCCTCAAAATCTTGATCAAGGTCAAAAGAAACCTTCACAATGTGTATCAAAAAAATTTCTCAATTTACAAAAGTTGGACATCCATACAAAATTGACTACGAAAATTAGATGTCACAAGAAGGATTATAATGATTTTTCTTAATAAGAAGGATTATAATGATTTTTCTTAATAAGAATAATATTACTTATTAATAAAGTATTCTTAAATAAATAAAAAAGTTCATGTTCAAAATCTCCTTTAAATTCGATAGTATCAAATTAATTAAAAACAGAAATTAAATTCCTAAAAGTTGCAGGTACAGAAAGAGTTTATAAAAGATTTAGTTGATGGCTATAGCTCAAGGTCAAGTAATAAGACATTATGCCTTCCATTAGAGTGTTCATACAATTTTCGTAAAAGAGAAAATTTTTGTTTAAATTTGTGGATTGGATTGTGTAAAATCTTTATATCTTATTGGAAACATGAGTATTAACACCAATATTAACGAATTAAAAACCTTCATTTAGTTTTGATTCTAAGCATACATAAATATAATATTTACCTTGAATTAAACTTTACATTTTGGATAATTTTTACGCTAGTGTCCTTTTTTATAGAATTATATTTTTCTTCCTATTGTTCCTTTTGATTCGCATGTGCTGCACTAACATGCTACTTCTTAAACTTGTTAGCTTTTGCTTTAGTTTGTTACAAACATTTTTATGCACTAGGCTAACAAAATGAATCCCTTGTTTCTTTGCACTTGCTTCCTCGTGAGGAAGCCTACTATACTATTCATCAACATGTCACTTTCCTTTATAATGTTGTAGTTAATTAGAGTAAAATACCATTACTCAAAAGGCAATGAGCTTATAATAAATTGTACCATAAAAGAATAATTGGTTGTCATTACCATTATCTTTAGCCTTTTTACAATATTAGTCATCCTAACAATATAGTCACATATACTTTACAACTTAGTATACTTCATGACCGTACAATCTGCTGTATGGGTACCACCAACTGACTTGTCTACATAATGAAAAAATCCTTTCATAAAAGTCAAGTATTCTTTTGCATTTTTGATATTTAGAATAATTGTGTTAATATTATTAGCGATAGTCATTTGCATAATTATATTGCTCAATCAATTAGAACATTTGATAACTTATGATTTGGTTATATCAATTAGACTTAAGTCTTTTCTTTGGGGTTGGTTTTGTTGCTTAATTGGTAAAATTAATATTTATTCTCTTTCATGAGGCGACAAGTGAAGATTGCATCAAATTTGGCTTGAAACATCTAATTAGAGTATCAGTTTTCGAAATCACGAATTTTGGAAAAAGATGACATATTGTAGAAATAGACATAGCGAGATCACTCCTAGGGCTAGATTCACTATAGGAAGTTAATTTCAGTTAAGAGACTTATGCCCAACCTTATTACATAGGGATTTTGATTTGTTTAAAAGATTATCTCTATAATATTGAAAGAAGTAAGTTTTTGGGTAAGAGAAGAAGAGGAGAACGTTATATACACTCTCTTCACAATTCCATTTTGTCTTTATTGAAAATTGGAAACTAAGGTTGGAGAAAAGGATTGGAAACTAAAAGTAGAGCCTACGAGAACTTATATCAAATATTGGAAACTAAGGATAGAGAAAAATATATTTTTAAATTGGTGAGAACTAGGGAATGAGAAGTGAGGGACTTGGATCAAGTTTGTTGTATAAAGGATAAAGTAGAATGGATACTCGTGGGTGAAAATGACATCAAAAGAAGAAGTAATAACTACTTCTATCAACTTTTTAATAAAGGTGTAGAAAAGAACATTTCCTTGGGTGATCTTAGTACTTTTGAGCAATAATGTAGCTTCATTTGTTGTCGACATATCATGAGAGAAGAAACTAGAGGAAGTTTAAGTAAGATGAAGAGTGGCAGTGCAGTAAGATCTGATGAGTTACCCAGAAGAGGGTCTTACTAGGTTAGCCATGACTTGTAATGTGATCCTCAAGTCCACCATAATGATGGATGAGTGGAGATTTAGCACAGTAATCCCTTTTTACAAGAACAAAAGGGACATCTAGTTATAATAGCTATAAAAGTACCAAACTACTCAGTCACATCATGAAGTTATCAAAGAGGGTGATTGAGAAAAGAGTGAGAAAATGTACACCTATCTTAGAGAACCAATTGAGTTTCATGCCAAGGAAGTCCACGACAAAAGTCATACATCTCCTCTTATGATTAATTGATTATTATAAAGACAAATAGAGGGAATTGCCTATAGTTTTTATCGATTTAGAGAAGGCTCATGACAAGGCACTTATGAAAGTCACGTGGAGGTGTATAAAAGCTAAGGGAGTTCCTTTTTCCTATAAAAAAGTTATTATGGATATATATGAAGGTGATGAGACTAGAGTAAGGACAACAAGAGGAGATACAAAGCATTTTTCTATTTATATCAGGAAATTGAGTAGGACTAAGACGAAGTATTTAGAGTGAAATTTTCCTAATCATAAGGTTGCATTTGATATGGAGATCAAGATTACAACAATAACAACAACATCATCCTAGTAGAAGTGTTGTTGAGTTGCAGATTTAAGGAGGTCTAAAAGTGCGTAACCTTACATCTAACTAGTAAAGATGTTGTTTCCGATAAATTTACAAAAAAAAAGAAAAAGACAAAAAAGTTTTTGAGAACTGTTTGTAAGAAAAAATCAAAACTACAATAAAAAGATAAAAAGTATATATAATATATACAATATAGAATATAAAAGATAAAATAATATAAAATATAAATAAAAATAAAAAGAATAAAAAATAAATATTAAATTAAAAAATAAAAATAAAGGATAATTTTAAAAACACCCTTGAGAAACACCCCAGAACTCTTTAACTGCATTCCTTAAACAAGTTGCGACGCTCTCCCACATCTGGTTAGCCTCTCCTCCTAATTTCCATTCTTCTCTATATATTACTCTATCCTTAAGTTGTTTCACTGTATTCCCTTTCAGGTTCTACCTTCTCACTTTGGTACACCTTTGAGGACTTTTTTTCTTTTTCAAAACCTTAATTATAAGATCCATAATCAATAATTAAAGTTAAAAAGTATGCACTAGGTATTACCTTATATTCCTTGCAACTAGGGCGATCACTCTGCCTTACGAGGAAGTAATTAATTTAAGTCTTTGCAGTTCTTCTTTTAAAAGTCACATGTGCGTTTTTTTCTTAAAAAATGAGTTGGTTACCACCAACTTAAATGCTACATGAAGTCTAATAAAGCAGTCCCACTATCATTCCTGTCTCCACATCCAAACCCCCTATGAGCTCATGAATATCTATCTAAGGTTGCCCCTATATGATTATTAAAGTCTCCTCTAAAAATAACCTTCTTGTTAGGGGGAATCTACTGAATAGTCTGATATAGCTCTTCCAGGAATTGTCACTAAAGTTGTTTGTCCAACCCTACTTTGGGTACATAAACACATACCTCATTGAAAACAACACCTTTCGTCATAATCTTTACAGGAAAAAACTTATTATTAGTCTTATTTACCTCCACAACATGATGTATAAGTTCTTTGATAACAAAGATATCTACCCCATTATAATGCCTTGAATGTCTTAAATACCAAAATTTAAACCCATTGATCTCTTTTGCTTTAGCTTTGTCTACTTTATCTCCTAAATGCATGTATAGAAATCTTATTTTTTTCTAAAATATCCACTAATTCCAATGACTTCCTTATAAGAGTTTTGTTGTTTTAAGAATAACTAGCTAGTCGCATGTTGATCAACAGAAAGTTTTATAAATGTATAAAACTTCTAATTTCCCTTATCTTTTTAATAAAAGATTTGATTCTTGGTTGTCAAGTTAGATGTTAAAAATTTCAATTGAAAATTTTCAAATTTAAATAATTATCAAACATTCTTAGGCTGTTACTTCAAATGTGATATATTTCACAAATGCTGAGACTTAATTAGAGTAATCAAATTTAATACGAGATTTAATTGGAGTTACCTAATCAAATTTAAGGAAAGATATTAAAACATAAACTTGATTAGTCTAATTTCAATATGATATATGACCTTAAGATTTAATCAAATCTATGTC
>JANIIA010000008.1:40206977-40217549 GCA_027478495.1 Erythroxylum alaternifolium
AGCATGAGATGTGTTAATTTACCACACCTGGACCCGTTTCATTGGTCCGACCCGTTCTCTGAAAACGGGATGTTACACGGAATCTAGATTTCAACATTTCTGTTGTATTCTCAGACATGTGATGCATACATCTATGGCAAACCCAGCACAACTAAAAAAGATTACCAATAATGATAAATCTTTTGAGAAACATAATATAGGAATAAAGGGAGTGGAAAAGGTGCAACCTTAACTTTCAATACTTATAAGAATGAGGGATTTAAAGTAAAATGCAATTAGTATCAAAAATTTGAGTTCAAGAAATTAGATTGTAGGATTCCTAAGGTTAGACTAGAAGACAAAGGTAATTTTTTATGATGGCTATGTTAGAATTCAATATTGTTCCTTTTAATACTTTGTGGTTAGACACTAATTATGACAAATAAAAAGAGGCCAACTAGTATGGGCAGTATGATTATATGAAAGACGGTACAAGTATCGAAGTTGATTTTTTAAGGACAATCAAATTATAGCTTACTATAGGATTTTTTTGGGAGTTATATGAAGTTGTATACATATCCTTAATTAGGAGGAATTTAGTTTATACATCTATTTTGGAAAAAATTCATTATAGTTGTCCTTTTATACCTAGAAAAGTGACTTTATACTATGATTCTATTTTGATTGGAAATAGATATTTATATGTAATCTTTACAAGCTTAATTTGGTAGAAGTATCTCTTCTTACTTCTTTTTCTTCTTCTCTTAATATTGTTGTTACCACAAAGAGGTTAAGATTGAATGAAAAATATTGCATTTGATGGCATAAGTAATTGGGTCATATTTCTAAAAAAATAATGGAAAGATTGATAAAGGACAAGATTCTAAATGATCGTGATTTTTCAAAATTTTACATTTATTTTGACTTTATAAAAGGAAAACCAACTGCCAAGGTTATGAATACTAAATTTAATTGATAGCATGTATAAAGTACACATATTTAATATTAATTCTCTATGTTTTGAATGATAAAATATTTATAATTATATATTTTATGTTTTGTTGAGTAAATTGGAGATTTGAATTAAAATGTGCTTAAAATATAAATTTAGTGAATAAGAAACAAAGATCACAAATTTTGGAAAAGAATTAAGATCAACAGAAGAAAAGTTTCAAAAGAGATCTAAGCATAAGATGTGCCCTGCCTTAGCGAATATAACTTCTCCAGAATTTAACAAGATTAAATAGATGATGCCCTTTTAAATTTAGCGACAATTAGTTGTTTTGCCTATGTTTTTCTCTATTTAGGAGTTTTGAATAGGAAGGACTTGTTTTGGTAGGATAATCACAATGAAAATACCATTCTTTATATTTGGTCTTCATTTTAGCTTTTACCCTCCTTTTTAGGAATATTATATAAGATTTTGGAATTACTTATAGGAAGGAGGCACAGGAGGGAACAATTAATCATTCTCTTACAAGAGGGAACAATTAATCATTATCTCATCTTGATTCATCTTAGTTTTTTTCTGTGTTCTTGGGATAGTTCTTTATTTTTCTTTTACGTTATCTTTTCTACATTCTTGGGATAGTTGTTTAGTTGAATTTTGATTCTTCAAGAATTGTGAGATATAATCATTTCTCTTTTCTTTTTTCGTTCTTTATTATTTATATATCTTCTAAGATTATTAAAATTATTTTTTGTTTAATTGATACAAACGGCCTTGTTTCAAATTATCAAAAAACATATTGCCAATTAGGATTGATTAAATTCATAATTATTTGATTTTTTTAATAATTAGGTTGAAATAGCATGGTTCAATATAGGATATTCTACTCGTGTTAAATGAATATATAATCTAGTTTAAATAAATTAAGCTTATGTTTTTGTTGGCGAGAATTAATGGTCTCTCTAATTTTCATTATTGTCAATAGATTAAGTCCTGGGAACTTATTTAGGGTTACTTATTGATAAGAAAATTAATCAAAGAGTTTGTTTTGGTTACCAAGGAAGTAAGGAGAGATAGGTTATTAGATCTTATCAACAACCATAATCAGTTTATTAAGGAATAGGAGGTTTATCTTTAGATAAATGATTAGTTTAGAAAATCAATAATGAAATTGTACTTTGGTCTAGATATTCGTTGTCATTTGATTTCACTAAATTGCATTAATGGTTAGTCTTCTATTTTTTCTTTTAATATATTTCAATTTTTTCTTAACATGCCCCCTCTTTTGTTTATTTTGTTAACTCGATAAAGGAGATAAACTTTACCATTCCCTGTGAATTTGATCATGCTTATCATTATAAACAATTTATTTGTTATTAGCGTACGTTATATTAGTTGGATTCGTTAGCTACCAAGTTGATAGTTGCATAATACCACTTGGATTAATACATAATGATATTTTTGGGCCTTTCACTCCTCCAACTATAGGTGGCCATAAGTAATTCATCACTTTTATGGATGACTCTTCCTGCTATCATTTTGTTATTCTCATTCATGGCAGGTGTATGATTTTTTAAAAGCCTTTAAATATTTTAAAGAAAATTTCAATTTCAATAAAAGAAAAAGGATTGAAGTGGTTTATTTTTAGAAGGGTGGTGGGTTTTGTGAGAGATATGATAAGATAGGGTACAATATTAGACCTTTTATAAGGTACTTATAAGAGTTTGGCATTGATGCTTAATACATAATTTCTGTTACTCCTCAACAAAATGGAATTACAAAAGGGATAATCACACATTTCTTGACATGGTGTGATGTATACTGCTGAACTCTTCCTTACAAAAGTTTCCATTGGTTTATGCTTTGAAAGCTATAGCTTACATTTTAAATCAAGTTCCTAGTAAATTTGTTCTTAAAAATCCTTACAAGTTTTGGTCACAGGAAGAAAATTCTACTTTATATCAATTTCATATTTGGGCTTATAAAGTAGAAGTGAAACCTTACAACCTAAAATCTAAGAAACTAGAACTTAATACCACTAATGGATACTTTATTGGTTATTATATATAACCAAAGGGCTCAAATTCTACTGTCTATTTCAAATTAAATCAAGGTTATTTAATCAGATTAGGTTATTTATTTTGAATTAGGTCAAACTATCTATTTTGAGAATGAAATTGGTACAAGCCAACGGTATAGCAAAACTACGCTTAGAGAATACTTAATTATTTTCCCTGTGTATGTCACTTATACTCCAATAGTTAACCCTACTAACATCCAATGATCATTGAAGATGAATTTGTTGGCCAAATAACACAAGAAACTCCAGATTTAGTCATAAAAGATGTGCCATTAAAGAGATCAGAAAAAATTTGTAGACCTTTAATATCTAATGACTATATTGTATACTTATAAGAGCATTAATATGGAATTGGTGATATGTTAAATCCAACTATACATAACGAAGTCATTTATAGTCCTCAATCTAATTTTTAGATTGATGTTATGAATTATAAGACTTTATTTACAAAATGAGATGTAGAGCTTAGTAGAGTTGCCAAGGGTTGTAAGCTCATTAGATGAAAATGGGTATTTAAGACGAGAGGTATAAAGCAAAACTAGTAGTTAAAGGCTATAGGCAATGCAAAGGTATTCACTATAAGGAAACCTTCTCTCCTATTTACCACTAAGGATTATTTATGAGTCTCTATAGAAATCATGGCTCATTTTAACCTAGTGCTTCATCAAATGGATATGAGAATAACTTTCTTAAATGGAGACTTAAGTGAAGATGTCTACATGGTTCAACCTACTAGGTTTAAGGTTGTTCAAAAAGAAGATATAGTTTATGAGCTCCAAAAGTTAATTTATTGGTTAAAACAAAGTTTATGGCAGTGTTATCTCAAATTAGATAAAATTATCACCATTAATAGCTTTAAGGGAAGTATTATTGAATAATATATATACATAAAGGTTAATGGGAGTAAGTACAAATTTTTAGTTTTATATGTTAATGATACCATACTTACTAACGATGACATTAATCTACTAATTGAGACAAACAAAAGTTATTGTTTGGCCATTTTGATATAAAGGACCTTAGTGATGCATTGTATAATTCATACATACAGATCATTTGTGATAGGGCTAATGGTATTCTCAAAATGTCTTAAAGTACCCACATTGATCATATTTTAAAGAGACTTAATATGTAGACCTTTTCTTATGTAAAGACTCCTATTTTAAAGGGTAATAAGTTCTCAAAGACCCAATATCCTTAAAATGATGTTGAGAGAGATCAAATGAAAATAGTCCTTTATAATTTTATTGTTGGCAACTTAAAGTACACTGAATTATGAACACATCCTAATATTACCTTTATGGTTGGTTTGCTTGGTAAATACTTGAGCAATCCAACACAAAGCCATCGAAGATAGTCTAAGGAAATCTTGAGATATCTTCAATGTATTAAGAATCTTAAGTTGGTATATTAACACAATAACACTTCTAAAGTGTTTGGTTTTAGCGAATTTGATGATATAGGCTGCATGAATGATAAGAAATCCACTTCTGTGTACATCTTTATCACGGCAAAAGGAGTTCTTTCATGGAAAATTGTTAAAAAGACACTTACAACTACTTCGACTGTAAAGGTAAAGTATGTGACATGTTATGAGGTTAATTGTCATGCAATATAGTTAAGAAACTCTATTTCAGTATTGGGAGTTGTGGGCTTCGTTTTAAGGCCACTGAAATTATATTGTGACAATTTCACAATTGTATCTTTCTCTCTAAACATTAGAAGCACTTCTCACTCCAAGAATTTTGGCATTAATTTCTACTTCATCAAATAAAAAGTTGTAGAGTTTCTCATTACTATCGAGCACAGGCCTACGAATAACATGTTGGCAAACCCACTAATTAAAGGTGTACCTATCTGTGTGTTTCATAAATACATCTCTCCTATAAAACTGCTAAGAGCCTAGTTTTCTTTAATATAATATAATTTTTCATTCTATATATGTTTTAAGAAGATTACTTGGATTTTGTGTAACATGCACATTATGGATGTTTTATTACTGTTTAAGAAATTTTATAACTCTAGATTTCTAATGAGTAACAAACTGAATCCATATTGATGTTACCGTCATACTTTTATATTAGAAGAACTTAATTATTTACAACCCATACATCTTATCAGCGTATTGGTTGTCTATGGTTAGTTGGTTATACATATTATTGTGGAAGTATTACGGCATGAGTATATCGTCCAAGTGGAAGAATGTTGAATTAATTAATTTGGACCAATATAATTTTATGATAATTAACATTTTAATTATGTGAATGTGACATTTAGGTGATTTATAGGATGGACATTATATCAATAAATGTGATATCACCTTTGGGTCCATTCGTTAATCTTATTAAGTATACCTATTAGGTTTGTAGCCAACCATAACATGTATTTTAATCTAATTGATGTATTCTAACTTATGAACAAGTTAGGTTTATATTGATATATAGAAGAGATTGGTGAATATGATTTAAAGAGTCCTAGTTTTCTTCTCCATTAAGTTGATTCATGTCTTTTAATTAATTTCTGTCACCTTTAGGAGGTAATCCTCAAATCTTATTATTTATACATACTTCAAAACTATATAATTTTGTTTTGATTGATTGAGAAGTATTAATATTGTTACTTTATTATTATTACTTGTTGTCTAAAACCCAACACATTTCTCTGTATTATGTTGATTCTTGTGTTAAAGAAATCTATTGAAAATTTATGATTTTTAATCAATTTCCATCACCTTTAAGAGGTATTCCTCTAATCTTATTATTTATACACGCTTCAGAAGTAACTGAAGCATATTGATGTTATAATTATTTTTTATTGCCTGAAATCCAACACATTTCTCTTAGCATATACGTCATTAACGCCTTTCATGGTAAGAATATATTACAAATAAAAAAGATTAAAATATTACATTCTAAAAGTTGGATAAAGCATTAATCTTTCTTAGTTTTAGTTAATAGGATTCTAAGAATCCTAGTTCAATATGTTGATTTTTGTTTTGTAGAAATCTATTGAAAAATTATGACTTCTAATTAATTTCTACATTTAAGAGGTATTCCTCTTCTTTTTTTTTTTTTGAAAAACGTATTCCTCTAATTTTGTTGTTTATATATGCTTCAAAACTATAAAATTTTGTTTTGATTGATTAAGGATATTAGTGTTGCTAATTTATAATTATTATTTGTTACCCGAAATCCAACACATTTCTCTTAATTTCGTTTGTCAACTAAATAAATACCTCATTAATGCTTTCATAAGAGAACACTACTATAACATCACTAAAGATAATGGAAGAATATATTAAAAGAACAAAGAAAGATAAGAATATTATACATTAAAAGATGGACAAGGAATGCACCTATTTCACTTAGTGATGAGATAGTCGAAGTTTTCTTTGCTTCTTTCGACAAAGAATGAAAGAAATATCTCGTCAATATTTCCTTTTCTTTCAATTAGCTTGTGAATTTCCTAATATTGCAAAAATAATGACAAATTGATTTTTTAAAATTAAAATAGAATGTCACCTTACAGTAATCGATTGAAATCCTTAGATGTCAACTTCCATTCTATAATTTACTTCAATCACGTATAAGACTTTTATTCTTGCAAATTGAAGCAACATGGCCGTGAAATATGTCCAGCAAGAGATGAAGCTCTAGCCATTTTTCTTTTCTTTTTTTCTCTTTTGGTCTCTCATACTTGATGAATTATCAGCTATCAATCAGTGTTTGAAGTTAATCACAAGATGCAAACTAAGTGAATCACTTACCATAGCGCAGCATAAGCTATCAATTCCACGAATCAAGCCCTGTCTCTCAACAGCAGCAGCAAACAGTGACTAAACTTCTCTTATTTCGCAAACCTTCCTTCAAACTCCTTTGTGATAACAAGAGAGTAATAAAAGTTAGTGACACTGTGAATTAAGGGATCTCGTTTCATAGCTTTTTTCTGAAATATGTATGGCTGCAAGTATGTAAGAAAAAAAGCCTCCAAATCTGGTGCCATGAGCTGTTGGGGAAGAGAATTTCTTATTATCCACTTGCATATAATCCTAGGATGAGGAGTGAGGACAGAGTAGGTTTGGAAAGTAGGGGTTCTTCTTTATTGTGCAACAAATATTACTGTAAAAAGATTTCCCGCTGCAACATTACCGAAAAAGAATAATGGAAAATAACTAAATTTATGGAACCTAACCAACAAATATATAATGCTAGTTTCTCAATGCAAGGGCAAAGGAACAGGAATGTGGGCAGGAACACAGAAAATTGAACTGCTGCTTCTGAGATGGATAGAAATAAAACTACATGTTAAGATAAAAAATCCGCAGATAATAAATAGAAAGAAAAAGACATGGGGTTGTGGACCTAATTCCTAGTTCTCTATAAGAGTCTGAGACGCTCAATATCAACACCAGATATATCCATAGAATCTAGAATTTGAGAAAGTTTTCCACTCAAGTCATCCAACTCTCCATGTAGCTTTCTGATATAGTTGCATGTTTCCTTCAGAATTTTTGATGCTGATACCTGTTACAGTAAAAGCACAAAAGAAACCTTGTCAGAATCATAAAAAGTTTTTTAACTTGTAATGTATAACGTCTCCCAATCTTTTCGGACATTGACTTGATTTGTCTCGCTAACTTGTCTTCCTTCAATTCAAGTTTTCATTAAGTGAGCCATTGTCTGCAGTTCCGTGGAATGAACTTGTCCCACTCTGTGACATTAGCATATTTCAAGTATTGAAATATGTCTGACAGTTATGAAGTCCAGGAAGTAGTGATTGTCACTCATAGTATGGCTAAACTTTTTCTTCCTATGTTTGCTCTTTCAACTGTTTTCCACCATGCTCTTACAATAAAGAAAAGGCATGAATAAATTAGAAAGTTTATCAGCCTGGCTTTGTCGATGGAATGCTTTCTTACTGATACAGATTAGTGGAAAGCAAGAGCTGGTGCAGTTGAAACAAATAAGTGGAAAAAATAATGACTAGAAGGAGAAAACAGAGGAAGAATTCTAGCCTATACCCTTGAGGAATTCCTGTGACTGAGCTGAGCTAGCAGAGCTTGTAGCTTAAAAGCGAGATCATTAATCTCATCTTCAGTAAATTTGGAAGTTCTTGGTCTTCTGGTAGACATGGCAAAAGCTGTGTTTGTCTGTTCCAACACTGTAAGAGAAACTATCAACTAGCTAGTTGTGGAAAGTTGGATGGAAAGCAGGAAGCATCTTTAAAATAGAGGTTTGGACACCTAGTTTGCTAGAAAAAAGATGTGAAGTGGGACATAACTTGGGAAATAATAATTCATAAGCTACTGTTTATCCCAATTGAGGCCCACAACAAAATTTACTTGCGAACAAAATTAATCCCAGCATCTATGATAATTGGAGCACGTGTCCCTCTTTTTATCCCAACTTAGCAATCTAGTTGTAGATGTTTACGTACCAGCAAAGTGATGTTTGTGTCCTTTTCTGTTTGATCAGTATCACCTTTCAGATATAGCCTCTGAAATTGTTTAATGTCTTTGCCTCCTCTTTCTTACGAAAACTTGTTTGGGTTCATTTCATTTTGTCTGTTCCCTTGCCCTGTCTATATATATTCTAAAGCTCCATCAAAATCCCAGTATAGATCAGATTAAATGAAGCAATTTGTTCAAAGTAAGTTGTGCCATATGCATCTCAATGGTCTTTCTCAATCGAGATTTAACTTTTGGTGGAGTCTACAAGTTTTCTAATGTACAAAAACATGTTGTATTACACGAGGGAATGAATTGTACGTGACTTTAAAAAAATTTACATTTTCAATTCGTATAAAGATAGGGGCTGTTAAAATTTAAAAATAATAAGAGTCTGTAAGATGATGAACCCTCGTTAAATAACAGGAACATATTAGAAGATCAGAGTCTACTAAACGATAGGAACCCGCTAAACGATTAATCATGTTAAAATAATTTAAAACAAAAGACACCTGTTAAAACTGAAAAGAACCTCTTGCAACTTAGAAATAAAATGAGCCTATTATAAAAGTAAAGGAGCCTATTGCAAAAAAGAAAACATAAATAATATACTATAGAAATTTAAAAGTTAAAAAGAGAGAGAGGAATGATGCAGTCGATTTATACTGATTTGGTTTATAACCCAAGCCTACGTCCAATCTTTAAGTATCTAACTTGAGTATTTCACTAAAATCTCAAGTAGTAATTTGACAAGTCTCATCAAGCTCACAAGTAAATATTTTTCAAGGTTCTCCAATCTTCTAAACTAGTAGTATTTAGCTAGCCTCTACAAGCTCTCAACATATACAAATGTAATTTGCTCGATATGAGCTTCAATGACCTCTCTAAAAAAGAATTTTCACTTTTTAAAGCACAAGAGATTTGACAATGATATCACTTTCAATATAGATGTATTTCAAGAGTCTATTATGTTTTCACAAAAGCAATGGCTCTTCTTTAAGTAGGCATTTCTCTCAATTAGCCATTGCTTCACTTCGATCCTTAGTCAACTGAATGAATTTAAATCTGAATAACTTCAATATTGATCATCTTTGCCAAAAATCTTTCGGTAATCACGGGGCTAATATACGACCTTCATAATTAGTAGCATCATTTCGGATAAACCATTTATAATAAGATAAGTTTATAAAGAAGGTTCTTGCAAAAAAGAAAGCGTATTTCTTATTATTTTATTTTCTTTTCAAAATTAAGCGTTAACAATAAAAAGAAATATCTCCGATGAAAACAAGATTCTCCTGAATATTGTGAAATAAATAAGATAAGTTTATTATAAAGGTTTATGTAAGAAAAGAAACATTTATCATTTGATTTTATTTCTTTTTGAAAATTGGACTGTTTGTTAACTGTATAAGGAAATAAATCCAATTTGAATTTTGAAATATAAAAACATATTTTTAAAATATATTAAAACGTCCTTTTTACGTTTCCAAGAATTCATTACCTTTTTTATTTTTAACAACAAAAAATGAAAATATTCTTAACCAAACAAGTTTTACGGGAATGTTTTATTAAGTTTACTATATTAAGGACGAACGAGATGGACGAACACCAAATCCATCCCGCCCGTCCATTTCATTTAACGGTTATCAATCCTTAACTCTACATCCACGTTTTGCTGCTAACCTACACGTCTATCTTGCTCGTCAATTTTTAAGTATACTTAATTCTTCCTTAATTCAACTTCCACGTTTTACGGCCAACTGTGCTATTAACGAAGTAATATCTAAACATTTAAAAAACAATTACTATCCTAATACATAACGGTTTATTCTGACTTATTATTATTAATTATTAATTATTATGACTATATTATTATTTAATTGATATATGTTAGTTATAATCGTAATTGTTAATTAATAGTTAAGTATTATATATAATGTTAATTATATATTTTTTATTATATATATATAATTATTATTAATTTTTATGACTATATTATTATTTAATTGATATATGTTATTTATAATCGTCCATTACTAATTGTTAAAGAATAGTCAAGTATTATATATAATGTTTATTATATATATAATAATTGCCTATGTCACGCCTGTGACTATT
>JANIIA010000008.1:40218953-40231849 GCA_027478495.1 Erythroxylum alaternifolium
TTCTGTTCTGTTCCGTCTCCAAATTTTCGTCTCGTTCCGTCTCTGCATATTGGAGACAGTAACCAAACAGACTGTAAAGGCCCAAGCTATGATGTGACGGTGCACGCACAAGACGATAAGCGACTTAAATTGTGTTTGTACGTGATCAAAAAGGCTCCATTTGATCATGAAGAGCTGAACCAAATAGTATGGCTTTCGGCTTCATTTACCAACCCCCCAGTTCCTAAATTTCAGGTAGTCGATCGTGTTTTTCACGCAATTTAGAGTTGTCTAGAGACTCCATGTGGGACACTGTTAATAAGGCACGCTAAAGCTTCATGATATTGACTTACCACATAGAGCTCGCATAGCCTTTGTCTTTAGGACCCTCAAGTTTTGGCCACTTCCTCATTGAACAGTATTCATAAGGAGAACTTGAAATGTTAGCTGTGAAGAATAATAAGACGCGGAGGATAAATTACACGAAAAGGGAAAAGTGTACGAGACAATGAAGAAGATGAAATGACGGGATGTCTTATCTCTACTGTGGACGTGTCAATAAGAACAAGTGTGCCTATACTGTCCGAGCAGTCCTCCATTTACAGGGTGACATCAATTTTACATAGTTAATTCAACTATTTCAAGGGGATTTTCAATGTGTTTCAGTGATAATTGAAATGTGAAGATGCAAGTAAATAAGACAGCAATTCAGAGGTAGGCATCTAGGATCAACAGTTTGTGGAAGTCAAAGTGAATGGTAGGTGTATGGGACTTTAAATGCGTTTCAGTCATAATTAGGATGTGAAGATGCAGGCAAATAAGAGAATTGACACAGCAATTCAGAGATAGGCATCTGGGATCAAAAGTTTGTGGAAGTAAAAGTGAATGATAGGTGTATATATATATATATATATATATGTATGTATGTATCAGCTTCTACCTTAGATCTGCTACACTCAGTTTCTGCAGTTTCAATGTATTGGCTACACCACCTCCTTCCCTGTAGTAAGTTGCAATTTGATTGGAGTTGTCAACGACTCTCAAAAAGTCGAATCGGCGTTCTCCCATAACCTAGGGAGGCCTAAATTGATAGGAGTTTGTTAGCCGAAGAGTGAAGTAGGAATTGATGATTGTAAACGATGTAGTACTGAATAATATGTAAATACTAAAAACGATGTCGCATATGTCAAACACTTGTTGCACAACGATTGACAACCACCAACGGTTATTATAGTCGTTAATATAACCGTTGGGGTTGGAAGTGAGAGTAACAAATAACAAATAATTGATTTTCCCTCTCTAATTTTCTATCTCTACTACTTCTATTTCTTTCTCTTCGTTATTTTTCTTCTCCTCATTGTTATCAATCCCTAAATTTGTAAACTAGCAACGCCACAAATATCTGTAACATAAATTGGTATCAAAGTCACGATAATGGACTATAGTAGACAATGCGACATGGCGGAAGGAACTAGAGGTTAAGAATGGAAGCAAGTAAAGCAAGTGGAGGAAGGTCTGCGACATCAGATGCAAGAGTTGGAGTTAAGGCAAGAATGAAGCATTAAAAAATTGAAAGAGTGGATTACTTAGCTATATCAGAAAGATAATGGAGATAAAGGCATAAGCGGAAATATCGATTATAGGGTTCCAAAATTTGGAAATGGAGACAGTTACTATAGGGGAAATTACACCTTTCATAAGCGAGGTAGAAAGATCGAATTGATGGTGTTCAAAGTGTTAACTCAAGGTTTATGATTAAAGATTTTAATGATAACTGCATAATATTTCAAAATTCAAATTGAATTTATTTCCTTGTGTAATTAACTGTCTAATTCTTAAAAGGAAATAGAATCATAAGAAATACGTTTTCTTTCTTATAGGAATCTTCATTATGAACTTACCTTATTAAAAATGGTTTATCCAAAAGGATCCTACTAATTATGAAGGTCTTATATTAGCCTTGTGATTACTGGAAGAATTTTGACAAAGATGACCTCGAAGTTATTCAGATTTAAATTCATCTAGTTGATTAAAGATGCAAGTGAAACAATGACTAATTGAAGAAATTAACTATTTAAGGAAGAACAACAACACTTCTAAAAAAAATGAACATACTTTGACTTTCGAAACATTTGAGCAACATCTATATTCTTGAGAGTCATATCATTCTTTTGTGCCTTAGAAAGTGAAATCACTCTATCAAGAGAAGAATTGTTATTTTATTTTTCTGTGAGCTTTTAGAAACTTGTTATACACTTCGAGTATGGAAGGTTAGAGAACCTTGAAAAATATGAACTCATGAGCTTGGAGAGGCTCGTCAAATTTAATACTCAGATTTTTATAGTAAAAAATTCAAGTTAGATACTTGGGGACTGAATATAGGCTTGGGTTGTAAGTTGAACCATTATAAATTGACTGCGTTCTTCTTCTCTCTCTCACATTATCTTTTATATTTCTGCATTATATTGTGTGTGTGTTCATTTCAAAAAGAGGCTCCTTCACTTTTATAATAGTTACCTTCTGTTTTCAACTTGCTGACAGTTCAATTCAGTTTTAACAAGTTCCTTTTGTTTTTAAATTATTTTAGCATAATTCATCATTCAGTAGGCTCCTTTCATTTAAGCAAAGTCCTATTCCATAAAAGGCTCCTATCACTTAACAGGCACCTGTTGTTTAAAAGACTTTATCCTCTAACAAACTCCTTCTACTACAATAAAATAAGGAGGTTTTAGACACTTATGCCTAAACTCATATAATAATTGTCTTAAATAATCTAAAAATTGGTGGAGTTTTTAACATTTATTTAAGACGGAAAATTTTGTCTAAAAATATACTAAAAAAGAGTCTAAAACTTCTAAAATTTCTAATTTTCGGGAAAAAATTGGCACCTTTTATAATTTGTAGCAAGTATGCATCCAGGAATAACGATTAATTAATTTTAAAAGCAAGTAATTACAAAAAATGTTTAATTAATATGAGTTTGACTCATGAATAAGTTATAAATGTTGAGCGTTTTCTTTAGATTCATAAGGTTGAAAGAGAGAGAAGGTCTATTAAATGTGCATGTTCATGCCAAAAGAAAGGAAAGGAAAATGGGTAATTTGTGGTTAAATCTTTTTAAAAATGTTTAGTTAGTATGTCCCTTTATGTTTTAAAATAAACATCTTAAAAAAAAGGAGAAATGTAGCAAACTTCACATTGAAAATCTTGTAACTATAAACATAGAAAATAGGCCAAGGCCTAATCAATAAACATTTACATTTAGGGTAAAACTATCCTCTACTTTTTAGATTCTTTCGTGACTCCTCGAATTGGGAAATGGGAGGCAGAGCTCTAGATGGAGGCTGGTGATGTGTCTCCTCCAGTGATACCCTCCTTTTTCCACTGCACCAGGATGCTCTCTTCTTACGTAATATACTCATCTTTGACTATTGTGATTACTTACCACGATTTAGGGCTTTACTAAGTTGTTTCCCGAACTCTTCAACTTTCTTTCTTTTGGAGGTCTAGGGATTTATCTCATCAGTGACGATTCAGAAGGGAAGATCTCCTCCTAGGTAAGATTAATAAGTCAGTTTCCTTCCTTCCTTTTTAACTTTGGGTCTTGTCGAATAACAAACCAAATATGGTGGATCAACAGTATCCCTTCATGTCGCTGCTAAGAATGAGGTGATCTAAACACTCACTTTCATTTCCAACCAGTGAGTACCAAAACCCCTTTTATTTCATAAGTATACCGAGAGTAGATGAAGAAATATGCATGATTACTTTCTGTCTTGTTCTGTTTTGAAACCAGTTTGTATGATTTTCTGAACTGAGCTAGCTGAATGATACCTTTTTGAAGAGTAGGTGCTGAACTATGCTTGATTACTCTCTGAACTATTTTGAACTTTCTGCACTATTTTGAATTGAACCCTGGTTGTATGCTAGGGATTAATGACTTGTTCTGGACTGAGCTAGGTTGTAACTTTTTTATTACAAAAGTATGTCTGAATTTTTTTTTTGAATTATCAGCTTTATGCTTTGCATTTTTTTCCATGTTTGCATAAGTATTTAGAAAGATGTGAAGTTGTTTTTCTTATTTTCTTACTTTAATTTATTGATCAATGTTATTGTGATGTTTTTTCCCTTTCTTTGTCACTATTACATGTTGAGTCATCCAACTTATAATGTTCTACCTTTCTTATTTAGAGGAGTTTTAGACATAAGCTATCCAAGACTAGGTGCCAAATCTGTCTAGCAAGGAGCTACGGTTCTTTCGCAAAGCTTTGCCATAGATTTTCAATTTTCTGTTCAGAAATTTAGAAACAGATCTTGCTATTTCTTTCTTTTTGTCCAGTATTTTCTACATTTCATTCTTTTTGCTCTATTTCCATAGGTTTGTTGATTCTTCCACGTATGTGGAGAAAAAATGATTTCTTGATATTTCATCGATGTATGATATATTTGTAGTGTATTCTTTTGTGTGTATTTCGGGTTCAAAACATTGATGCAGAGTTGCATCAAATAGTGTCCTCCGTTTGTTGTTCTACTATGAAATCCAACTGATTGCATCAATGGTTTTTAGTTTACTTTTGGTGACCAAATGTTTAATAAACCCTTTATCTCATTACAATTTCATTACCATGTTTAAGGAGTGAATTAGGACAAGTTGGATTCTAAGTAGGCAATGATGACTGGTCAAGACAATAGCATACCATCATAGTAAACAACTGGGTGGGTGAAGAGAGATGTAAATGAACCGGAGTCAATTGCTGATCATATATACAGAATGGGTTTAATGACTCTTATTGCTTCGGATATTCCTGGCATAAGTCGAGACAGGTTTATATTGTTTTAATGTTTTAGTCTACTTTACTTTGTTTGTGTGCTTCAACTTCACGTTTGATTGAAGAAGTGTAGTTTATGGTGATTTTTCATGTGTATGAAAATGGCCATTGTTCACGATATTGTAGAAGTTAATTGTTCCACTTGCTTTTTTTCATCATATCAAAATCATATAATTATAGTTCTAGGTAATGTAAGTATTTGATACTATATGGTAGATGTATGTACTTTGGCGGTGCCCAAACATCTTGTTCCCTAGGGCTTCAGTTAAAGAACTTAAACCATAAATTTGTTTCCTTTTAACAAAACTACTGGTTAGATCTAATCATCCCACATTATATTTTAATTTAACTCACTTCTACTTGAAAACATAAGGTGAAAACTATGCTATGATTGTACCCCTTAATGTTTTGGGTATTGAGATGCTTCTACTCAATTGGAGTCTTGGTCTTTCTTTTTCCGCTATATAATGGCTTTATAAATTTCTAATTTTCCTTTTCCAAATTATTTGAGCGGCCATTGTCGGTGATATAACTCCTACGAAAGATCTCAAAGATAGAAAAGAGTAGACGAGAGTGGGAGGCATTAGATCATATGTGCAAATTGATACGTAGAGGGATAAGAGGTACGACAATCATACTCATTTCATCTCATCTCATCTCATTCATCCACTTTTTGTGTGTGCTATGTGTAATGTTATTAAAGTTGTTTTCCAAATCAGGAAATGTTTGACTTATGGATGGAGTATGAGGAAAACTCTTCATCTGAAGCTAAACTTGTGAAGAATTTTGACAAGGTGTATTGTATTAGGCTTACTATTGCTTGAATTGGCAACAATTAGAATGTGTCTAGTAATGGGAGATATTTTGATGGTTTTCATTATAATTGAAACACGTAATACTTAGCTTCTGTTACTTTAAAGCTTGATCTGTAATTTGATTTTGCATTTTCATATACTGTTTTATTTAGCTGGAGATGATACTTCAAGCCTTAGAGTACGAAAAAGGTGAGGCATGATGTTGAAAGTTTTGGATTGAAAGCCATACTTGTGCTGGGTATAGTTGTTAAAATCAAATTGTAGTTTGTCATTTAAGCATTATGCTGCAACCAATGAGTACATCCATATGCAAAGTTTATTTAGTTATCTTTGGATCTCCTAGTTTTTTTTAATGATGCAGAGTAATGGTTGACTGGCATGTAGTTATGCTCTGGTGCAAGCTAGTGATTGTGGAGGAAGAGTCTAGCCTTTATGCTTCTAGCTACTTTCGTTTTTTAGTTATGGATATATATGTAGCCAAAAATCGATTTAGTTACTTTCGTTATTTGGGAGAGCAATTGCATATAAGTTTGTGTCCTCCATACATTTATATTTTAATGGCAAGTTTTTTTAACTAATTTGTGCTATTATATATATAAATCTGTGTAATATAATATTTATTAACAAAAGTATTAATTTATTCTAATAATATGCAGAAACATACTTTAGATTAATTTGTAAAAATTAATTTAATAATATACATGTGATTGATCTTAAAAAAGATGCACAAAGCAAATTGTAAACTTATTTTTTTACTAAAAAATGGTGGAGTTTTTCGAGGTAAAAAAATATCTTAAAGTGAAAAATATCGATAGAGAAAAGCATATAAAAGCTTATATAAAATGTCTAAAATAGCATTAATGTGTCTAAGAAAATCGTCAAAAATGTATTTTTTAACGCATTTATGTGTAAATAAATTATCAACAGTTAGATGCATAAAAATGTATGTTTTTTACGCATCTATGTGTCTAAGAAAATCGTCGAAAATAAATTTTGTGACATCTGTTTTTTTGACGCTTTATAAAGCGTCTAAAATTATTTTTAAGACACAAAAAAGCGTCTAAAAACTTCATCTTTTGTGTCTAAAAATTTCATATTTTATTGTAGTGTACTGTTTTTATTCGCTAATTACGATCTGCTTATTATAAGAATTGAAAGAACTTGCAAAATTTTTATAAGTCACACACAATTCACCCCTCTCTTATGTGTGTTTGCTTTATCATTTGTATCAGAGCGAGTTTTTATATTTTTTTGTTTTACAACATGTGATAGATTATGGTAAACACTTTGAGAAGTTTGAAAGGACATTCTATCTCAAAACCTCCTAACTTCAATGGAAACAACTACTCATATTGGAAAAAGAGAATGACCATATTTCTCTAACCTGTAGATATTGAAGTATGTCAAGCAATTAGAGTTGGAGCTACAATTCCCACCTCTAATAACGTAGAAGTATGGACTAATGCTGGCAAGAGAAATACACAACTAAATGCTAAGGCAAAACATCACCTGATATGTGCGTTGTATCTAAAAGAATATGAAAAGATATCCTACTGCTCTACAACAAAAGAAATGTGGGATAAACTATAAGGCATATAATAAGTCTTTTAGTGCATCAATACGAAACTATTGACATGAAACAGGGAGAGACCATAGACGAATTCTTCAGACCCTTTAACAACATCATGACGACCTTAAAGAACTTAGGAACGATATATCCCAATGACGAGCTCGTAACAAAGATTGTGAGGTCACTACCAAAGGAATGGAGACTTAAGGTGACAACTCTAAAAGGAACAAAGGATCTAGAAACTATTTCACTCGACTGGCTACAAGAAAATATGATAATCCATGAAATCAAGCTTAGGCGAGATGAATGATCCTCCTACAGAAAAGGAATGGAACTGAAAGCAACTGACAAATCAAATGGTGATGAAAGTGACACTAAATTGTAAATAGATGGAGACGACGAATTCAACTTATGGTCAAAAAATATTCCTGCTTTTATAAAAAGAAACTGATGAAGAAAAGAGATGGAAACAAGAAAGCTAGAAACAACATGTTCCTATCAAAAGGCAGCAACAACAATAACAGTATACAAAATAATCAAATTATATGCTATCACTGCAAGAAGCCTAGACACATAAGACCATATGTCCTCTATTTCAAAAGGACAAGTCAGAGAATAGAAAATCCAAAAAGCAAGCGATGACTGCAACCTGGTCAAATGAGAATTCTGAAAACTTTGAAGAAGAAGAACCAAAAGAAGTTAGCAACATTTGCTTCATAGTTGAATGATGAGATGATGAGTTATATTATTCCAACTCTGATATTGAAGTTAATGAATTGAAAAATGCATATCATGAATTGTATGATCAATAAAAAAGATTGACAGGGAAGTATTTCAAAGAAGTTGAGAAGTCTAAGAGCAATGATGCGTCTCTGAAGAGTAAGATTAAATCATTGGAATCTACGAATGAGAATTTGGCAACCAGGATGATTATAAGCAAAAGGTTCCTAAAAAGGAAGTTCTAGAAGAAAGAGTAGCTAAGTTGGAAAATATGCTCCTCAAAAATGATTTTGATAAGGTAAGACAATTAGAAGACAAAGTCGCCACCCTAGGACTTGAAAAGGAGAAAAGTAATGGAAAGATCTTATCTCTAGAAAAGGATTTAGAAAATTTTGATAATGGAAGAAATAATCTTGATGCATTGCTTCGTAGTGGTAAATGCATTTTTGGCAAGGTCAGAATAGGAACAATGAAAATAACAATATCAGGCCATATAAAAACTTCTTTGTTAAATCTAGCAGTAGCTATGGCCAAGACAACAGGAACCTGCTAAGTAGCAAAAATAATAACAACTATTATTCATCTATTCTGTACAATTATTGTGGTAAACATGGTCATATTATTTATTCTTGTAATTTTCGTAAAAAGAAATTATCTCATATGTATGATTGGAGACCGAAAGGTCAAACTATTAACCTGAAAGGACCCAGAAAATTTAGGTACCTAAAATGAGATAATGCTTTCTACAAATATGTCTCAAAATGGAGACAAAAGAGAACCAATAGATAGTTTATAGTGGTTGTTCGAGACATATGATAGGTGAAATATCACACTTCAACTACATTAAAAGAAAAGATGAAGGTAATATTGTCTTTGCTGACAAAAATAAAGCAAAGATCACCGGAATTGGTAAAATTGGTGATTCTGACTCTATCTCTACTAATAACGTTCTCTTTGATGATGGTTTGAAATATAACTTATTGAGTATGAGTCTGCTATGTGATAAAGATTACAAAGTCCTATGCATCTCATTGTGAAATTCTCGATATTCATAATGATAATATTGTATTTGTTGGTCTTAGAAATTAAAATATATATTGTGCTTAATTGGAAGACATGTTCTCAAAAAGTGTTAAGTGTTTTGTCTCTCTAGAAAATATTTGTTTATCTAGAACAGAAGATTTGAACATGCCAACATGAGCATTCTATGAAAACTATTCAAAAATGAGTTAGTAAGAGGACTACCAACCTTAAAGTTTAAAAGCAATTAGGATTGTGAGGCTTGTTTAAAAGGTAAACAAATAAGAAGTAGCTTTCCTCATAAAAATATTGTGACTACTAATCAACCACTTGAACTTGTGCACATAGATTTATTCGGTCCCACTAGGATTCAAAGTTTTAGTGGTAAACATTACAGTTTTGTTCTAGTAGATCATTACTCCAAATTTACATAGGTTTATTTTTTATCAAGTAAGGATGATGCTTTTGAAGTGCTTGAGAAGTTTTGCAAAAAAATCAAATAGAAAAAGAGTACTATATCAATTCAATTGGAGCGATCATGAAGGAGAATTTGATAACATAAAGTTTGACGAATTATGTGATAGCAATGGTATAACTTACAATGGAGAGATCTTGATACACTTCAATGTATTCTTGGAGATCCCTCTGAAAGTTTAAGAACAAGATCATCGTTTAAGAACAACTTTGTGGCTATCATCTCACAATTAAAACCAAAGTTTGTTAAAGAAGCTCTTACTGATGACAATTGAGTCTCAGCTATGAAAGATGAGCTAAGTCAATTTGATAAGAACAAAGTATGGAATCTAGTGCCTCGTCCACAAAACAAGTCAGTTATTAGAACTCGTTAGGTATTTCAAAACAAACTTGATGAAAATGATAAGGTGGTAAGAAACAAAGCTAGACCTATAGCTCAAGGTTACAATCAACAGGAAGGTATTGATTTTGATCAAACTTAAGCACCTATTGCTAGGTTGGAATCGATTAGAATTTTACTTGCCTTTGTATGCTATAGAAATTTCAAGTTGTTCCAAATGGATGTTAAAAGTGCATTCTTAAATCGTTATATTAACGAAGAAGTATTTGCTAAGTGACCCCTAGGTTTTGAAGATGAAAACCATCCATATTACATGATGAAGTTATCCAAAGCTCTTTATGGCTTAAGGCAGGCTCCTCGAGCATGGTATGAGAGATTAAGTAACTTTCTTCTTGAGAATAACTTTGAAAGAGTAAAGGTCGATAAAACTTTATTATTAAGAGAAAGGAGAATGATTTACTCATAATGGAAATATATGTTGATGACATAATACTTGGTCCTACTAATCCATCCTTCTGTGAAGAATTCTCAGCATTAATACAGTGAGAGTTTGAAATAAACATAATGGGAGAATTATCATTCTTTCTCGGATGAGAAATCAGACAAATAGAAAAAGGAATCTTCATTAGCCAAGACAAATATACAAAGGAATTCATCAAGAACTATCATTTTGAGAATGCCAAACCCACGGTTACTCTAAGGTACACTGGAACTAAACTTGATAAAGACGAAGAAGGCAAAGCTATGGATAAGACAAAGTATAAAGGAATGATTATATCATTACTATATCTTACAAGCTCAAGATCAAACATTATGCTTAGTATGTGTCTTTGTGCATGCTTTCAATCAAATCTTTAAAAAAAGCCATCTTCAAGCAGTCAAAAAAATCTTTTGATATCTCTATGGAACTATGGATATTAGACTATGGTATCCAAAAACTGATTCATTTGACATAGTGGGCTATTGTGATGTAGATTATGCAGGTGATATAGTCGCTTGAAAAAGCACAGGTGCTCATTATCAATTTCTTGGAGGATGTCTAGTATCTTGGTCCTGTAAGAAACAAAATTACATAGTGCTTTCGACAACTGAAATGGAATATATAACAATTGCTAGCTGTTATGCTCAAATCTTATGGATGAAGCATTAACTAGGATTTTTCTCTAAACTTTTCTCATATTCCTATATTATGTGACAATACTAGTGCTATAAATCATTCTAAAAATCCTGTGCATCATTCTAGGACTAAGCATACAGAAATCAAACATCATTTTCTTAGAGATCATGTTTTAGAAGGAACCATTGACCTTTTGCATGTTAATATTGATAATCAAGTAGTTGAAATTTTAACCAAACCACTATCTGAAGATAGATTTTGCGAGTTAAGAAAAGAGCTTAGTACATGCAAACTCTCTGATATTATTTTTGCATGAATATTCTTTACTATTTGTCTTTGCATTTCTTCTAACAGGCTCCTTCTATTTTTATTCCTTAGAAACTCTCTTTTAGTTTAGTAGGCCCTTTAGAGTTTAGAAGGCTTCTCTTAAGTTGAAATTCCAAATGACACGTAAATAGGGAGTCATTAATGGTGTCGTTTAAGCCTTTTTAAAAATGCGCTCACAATCTGACAAATCTAAGCACATGCCTATCAGAAGATACACAATCGATTACATTTCCTCTTCTGGCCCATACGTCTACTCATCCTCTCACGAGATCAACGCTCAAGAATCACTTAGTATACCCTAAGGAAACTTCTCTTGTTTTCACTATTATTCTCTCTGCACCCTAAATCTCTATATTGCCTCTTATTTTCTTTCTCAAACTTTCACAAGCTCACTGAAAGTGACAAGAACAAAATCAAAAGGACAAAAGAAATTTTCGGCCTTAACTTCTAGACATGATGAAACAACTCGTCATGACTAAAACTTTGCTTCTAATTTCTCATCTTTGTCTCCCATAGTAGGTCCTCTAGACATTAC
The DNA here is from genome assembly GCA_027478495.1 of Erythroxylum alaternifolium. NCBI lineage: Eukaryota > Viridiplantae > Streptophyta > Magnoliopsida > Malpighiales > Erythroxylaceae > Erythroxylum > Erythroxylum alaternifolium. The sequence goes on from JANIIA010000008.1 coordinate 40,230,680, forward strand.
TACTGAACCTGTCTCTATCTCCTCAAAGCTCCAAACTTTAGAAATACCTAGTCAAAAGACCCCAAAAGATAGGAAAAGAAAGATTATTGATATGTTGTCTATAGATTATCCTTATTTCTCTTCAGATGACAAAGAAGAAACAATCGAAAAATAACATACTTCTGACTCGAAAGAACAAGAAAAAGAAAAAGGAAAAGAAAAGGGAGAAGAAAAGAAAGAAGAAAGTGAAAAACAAGAAGAAGAGACTTTCAATAAGGGGGAGTTACAAAAAAATGTGAGATTCCATTTTCCTATTCTATCCCTACCCATTCCTTCTCTAAAATCTTCCGCAATTCCTAAACCTGATCCAAAAGAGAAGAAAGTCCCTGAAGTGAAATGGGCAATAAATGAAGATGGTGTTAAGTCAAGAGGACTTTATGATGAGTAATTTTGATGACAATCAAATAATAATAAATGTTAGAAATAAATGAACGTTTTTAGCAAGTATGTTAAGTGTGCAGACACAAAGTCAATATAGACGCAGATGCAGATGCAAAGTTAATATAAACGCAGACGTAGACGCAAAGTCAATATAGACACAAACGCAGATGCAGACGCAAAGTTAATATAGATGCAGATGCAGATGCAAAGTCAATATAGACGCAGATGCAGACGCAAAGTCAATATAGATGTAGATGCAGACGTAAAGTCAATATAGACGCAGATGTAGACGCAAAGTAAATATAGACGCAGACGCAGACGCAGACGGAGACGTAGATGCAGACGCAGTCACAGACGCAGACGCAAAGTAAATATAGACACAGATACAGACGTAAAGTAAATATAGACGCAGATGTAGACGCAAAGAAGACAGACGATAACACGAAGATACATTAGTACATCAGAACAATTATTTAGTCAGAGTTAGTTACAGAACTCAACTAAATGACGGTTATCTAGAAGCAATTATTAAGAATCAAGAAGCAGTTAGAAACGAAGGCTATAAATATTAGTCATAGTCGAAGATGCTACAATCTTAGAAAAATCTGAGACAAGTTAGAAAGCTAGACAATCTAGGAAAAAAAATTCTTATAGTGCTTACTTAGAATAGAGCTAACATTACTGTAATAAAAGCTCACAATCTTTTCTAGTGAGAGAAAGAAAAGGCTGATAGCCTGGAGAGGCTAGGAT
>JANIIA010000008.1:40248929-40264099 GCA_027478495.1 Erythroxylum alaternifolium
TCCTTACTTCTCTCATTGGTCTTCTCATAGACCCGTTTCCCTGATCCGACCCGTTAGGTGGGAACGGGATGTTACAGATATGGCCAAGACTATGCTATGTGAAAGTGGACTATCTCATGGAAACTGGGCAGAAGCAGTATCTACAGCAAGTTATGTACTTAACAAATGTCTCATGAAACCCATTATGAAAAAGACTCCCTATGTTGTAGAAAGGAAGAAAACCAAATGTTGTTTGCTTTGGAGTATTTGGTTGTAAATGTTTCGTTCTAAATAATGGAAAAGAAAATCTTGGAAAATTCGATGTGAGATAAGATGAAGCCATCTTTCTAGGATATAGTGGTGCGAGTAAGGGATTCAAAGTCTATAATAAAAGAACAAGAAAAATAGAAGAATCAATACTTGGGGTATTTGATGAAGCATTACCGTCGACAATATCAGCTGATTCAGATGATGAAGACCACCCCCTTATTCCTAAAAATACATTGGAGACTCTAACCACAACATCTTTGGAACCACAAGATCAAGAAGGTACCTCTGAAGGGTGAACAGAGTAGGCTCCTCCCTCTCAGTAGGAGCCTATGCAAAGAAAAACACCTAAAGAATGTAGAGGTCTTGATACATACCAATGCAGTATGGGAGCTCCCTTTAAAAGTCTAAGAAAAAGATCATCATTCAAGAACAACTTTATTTCTCTCATTTCACAAATAGAATCAAAGACCATTGAAGAGGCCCTTACTGATGAAAACTAAGTTTTAGTCATGAAAGATGAACTGAATCAATTTAACAAAAACAAAGTCTAGAATCTAGTACCTCATCTTTAAAACAAGTCAATCATTGGGACTCGATGGGTTTTTTGAAAGAAACTTTACGAAAATAGTAAGGTGGTAAAAAATAAAGCTACATTTGTAGCTCAAGGTTGCATTCATCAAGAAGGTATTGATTTTGGTTAAACTTATACTCTTATTACTAGATTAGAATCAATTAGAATCTTACCTGCCTTTGCATGCCATATAAATTTCAAGTTGTTCCAAACAGACGTTAAAAGCACATTGTTAAATGGTTATATTAACGAAGAAGTATTTGTTAAGCAACCTCTAGGTTTTGAAGATGAAAACCATCTGGATTATGTGATGAAGTTAGTCAAAGCTTTGTATGGCTTAAATTAGGCTCCTCAAGCATGGTCTGAAAGGTTAGGTAACTTTCTGCTTGAGAATAACTTTGAAAGAGGAATGTCAATAGGACATTATTTATTAAAAGAAAGGAAAATGATATACTCTTAGTGTAAATATATGTCAATGACATAATATTTGATGTTACTAATCTATCCTTCTGTGAAGAATTCTCAGCACTAATGCATGGGGAGTTTGAAATGAGCATGATGGGAGAATTATCATTCTTTCTCGGATTACAAATAAGACAAACAGAAAAAGGAATCTTCATTAGCCAAAACAAATACACAAAGGAACTCATCAAGAAATATCACTTTGAGAATGCCAAACCAATAAGTACTCCCATATATACTGGAACTAAACTTGATAAAGACAAAGAAGGCAAAACTATGAATAAGACAAAGTATAGAGGAATGATTGGATCACTACTATATCATACAAGCTCAAGACCAGACATTATGCTTAGTGTGTGTCTTTATGCATGCTTTCAATCAAATCCAAAAGAAAGTCACATTTTAACTAGTGAAAAGAATCTTTCGATATCTCTATAGAACTATAGATTTTGGACTATGGTATCCAAAAATTGATTCATTTAACATAATGGGCTATTGTGATGCAGATTATGCAGGTGATAAAGTCGATCAAAAAAGCACAAGTGGTCAATGTCAATTTCTTTGATGATGTTTAGTATCTTGGTCCTACAAGAAGAAAAATTGCACAAAACTTTCGACGACTGAATGGGAATACATAGCAGCTGCTAGCTATTGTGCTCAAATCTTATGGATGAAGCATCAACTATAGGATTTTCTCTAAACTTTTCTCTTATTCCTATATTATGTGATAAAACTAGTGTTATAAATCTTTCTAATAATCCTGTACATCACTCTAAGACTAAGCATATAGAAGCAAAACATCATTTTCTTAGAGATCATATTTTAGAAGGAATCATTAATCTTTTTCGTGTCAATATTGAAAATCAAGTAGCTAACATTTTCACCAAGCCACTCTTTAAAGATTGATTTTGTATGTTAAGAAAAGAGCTTGGAATGTGAAAACTCTCTGATATTATTTCTACATGAATTTTCTCTATTACTTGTCATTACATTTCACAGGCTCCTTCTATTATGTTTCTTTAGGAACTCTTTCTCAGTTTAGTAGGCTCCTTCTAGTTTTAGAAGGTCTTTTGCTTTAACAGAGCAGGTACACATTTCTTAAAAGGAAATGATTCATGGCATTGTTTCAGCTTTTAAAAACACAGGTGCAGCTCTAACAAGTGGTTGTATGGTACTGACAAAAGATACACAGACGATCGTACTCCCTCTTTTAGCATGTACAATTGCCTATTCTTATAATCATAATAGTTATCTTTCTAAGAAGCGCTGCTTCTCTGACACCCTAACTCTCTGCTTTCTCTCTGTTCTTCCTTTTTGCATATAAAATTTCTACATTTAACTTAACTTTCTCTACCCAACAATCTTCAATGGCAAAAACAAAATCAAATGAACAGAAGAAATTTTTGGCTTTAACTTCTAGCCATAACAAAACACCTCGTCATGAACAAATTTTTACTTTTGATTCTTTATCTTTGTCTCCCATAGTAGGTTATTTAGATACTTCCACTGAACCTATTTCTGTCTCCTCCAAGCTCCAAACGTCAGAAATACCCAATTAGGAGAGCCTAGAAGATAGAAAAAGGAATATTATTATTACTATGTTGTCTCTAGATTATTTTGATTCCTCTTCAGATGAAAAAGAAGAAACAACCGAAAAAATTTATTCCTCCGAATCAAAAGAAGAAGAAGAAAAAGAAGAAAAAGAAGAAAGTGAAGAAGAAGAAGAAGAGACATTTAGTAAGGGGGAGTTACTAAAAAATGTGAGATTCCATTTACCGATTCTCTCCCTACCTATTCCTACTCCAAAAACTTCCACAATTCCTAAACCTAGTTTCGAAGAAAAGAAAGTGTTTGAAGTGCACTGGACAATAAATGAAGATGCTTCATATGAAGAACCTTCTCGGTTGGAAAGAAGACCATGAACTAGAGGAATTGTTAAAAAAAAGCTCCACAAAAATAAAATGCTGAAGTAGTAAAAGACGAATAAGGAAAAGGAAAAGAGAAGAAATAAGAAAAGGGAAAGAGCCTGTGGCTAAAACACTTAAAGCTAAAGAAAATCTTGAGGACCTTATTGCTGAAAATGAGATTTTCCATGAAAAACCTTTCTTTGAAGAAGTTCCAAAGGTAAAAAGGTCAAAGAAAATAAAAATTGTTGTATAAAAGATGGGAGAATGGTTAGCACTAATAAAGTTGTTCCAATCAATGGAAGCAGAAGCAAGGTATAAAATGCGTTACAAAAAGAGAATGCATCTTGCCTCCTAATCTATTCGATGATATAGGTATTCTTATCACACCCTTCTTTCATGCTGTTGGTTGGAAAAGCTTTTTAAATTTGGAAAAAAATTGTTTGTGATGAATTGGTGAGGAGTTTTTACACACACATGAGAAGAGAGGAAATAGATGGGAAGCTTGCAATCATCTAGTGGGTATGTGAGTGCAAGATCTTGGTTATAGAAGAAATCTTGGGGAACATTCTGGATGTCATTCTAGTTGGTAGAACTAACATTCCATGTCACAGGTAAGACATTGCTGACATTGATCTGGAAGAAGCTGTAGACTTTAGATGTCTTCATACTGAAAATGCCCATAAAGGGAGATCAATTTGTAGAAATTTGAATCTAGATGCCTTGCATCAATATCAATTACCTCAATTTTTCCAAAAGGTATCTCAGTAGAAAGATGCAATCTCTTGGATACCTTCGTGGTATACAATCTACTTAAGGGTAACAAAATGAATCTCTTAGTAATGATCCTTAAGTTCATGGTAGACAAGGGAAGCCATAAGAACACTACTGGAGCTCTACCTTATGGAATGTTGTTGACCAAGATCTTTGCCTATTTTGGTGTTCCTTTTGACAATATGACGTGGTATAAGGCTAGAAAATTTCATTCCTCCATTCCATATCAATTTTGGTATAAGTTACAGGGAAATATCTGGTAGGGAAGAAAACTGAAAGAGTAGCTGGCCTTTTGGGTCCTGCTTCAGAGTAGAGGTCTGAAAAGATACTAGAAATTACAGGTCCTACTCTAGAGCAACAAACTCATGTTGCCCCTTAGAATGAAAATAGCATGAATGATCAATTTCTTCAACTGTTGAGGAAAATTCGCTCTAACCAGGATCAAATGCATGACAAAATTGTCAGCATCCAAAACCGAATCCTAGATTTGCAAATTGATATTAGGAGAAATTCTTCATGACTATAAAAATTGATTTTCTCTATTTATACTATGTTTTATTTCACCTCCTCCCCATTTCTTTATTTTTTGTGTTTTTGATAATGACAAAGAGGGAGAGCTTATATGGACATATTTTTTTGCATATATATAATATGATTTCTCGATGCTACCTTGATTATATCTGTGATTGATTCTACTATGAAAATCTGTGATACATAATCGATAGACTCCTTTCTTAAGAGACAGGTTCCTTCTCATTATGTCTGAACAAATAAAAGTCTCAAGTATCTTTCAAAATCATTCATTATTTTTTGAATTTTGAAAAATATATCTATTATTGCTTATCATCATCAAAAAGAGGGAGATTGTTAGCTCAAAGTTCATATTTAATGATTTTGATGATAATCTTATAATATTTCAAAATTAAAATTGGATTTATTTCCTTTTATATAAACAACTGTATAATTCTTAAATGGAAATAAAATTATTGAATAATTGCTTTTCTTCTTGTAGGAACCTTCTTTATGAACTTACCTTCTTAAAAAATGGTTTGTCTGAAAGGATCATACTTATTATGAAGGTCATATATTAGCCGGGTGATTACTAGAACATTTTTTGGCAAAAATGACATCGAAGTTATTCGGAATTAAATCCATCCAATTGAATAAGGATGCAAGTGAAGTAATGACTAGTGGAAAGAAAAGCCTACTTAAGGAAGAGCAACTACTTTTGTGAACACAGATCAGAGTTGCGAACACATATTAGACTTTCGAAATATAGCTATAGTATAAATTCTTTTGAAAGTAATATAATTGAAAAATCTCTTGTTCTTTAGAAAGTGAAAATATTTTTGAGAGAGATCAATGTAGCTTATATCGAGCAAACTTCATTTTTTGTTGAGAGCTTGTAGAGGTTAGCTAAATAATACTAGTACTTTGGAAGGTTGGAGAACCTTGAAAAATATTAACTTATGAGCTTGGAAAGGCTCCTCATTATTACTTGCTTTTTCATAGTGAAACACTTAAGTTAGATTTTTGGGGATTGGATGTAGGCCTAGGTTGTAAACTGAACCAGTATAAATCGACTGCGTTCTTCTCTATCTCTTCTCTTAACTTTTATACTTTCATATTATATTGTGTGTGCGTTTTTATTTCAGTAAGAGGCTCCTTCAATTCTAAAATAGGTTCCTTCTGTTTATAACTTGCTAAAGGTTCCTTTTATTTCAACATGCACCTTTTGTTTTAAAATTGTTTTAAACTTGTCTTATTCTTTAGCAGACTCTTATCGTTTAACAGGTTAATATCGTCTGACAGGCTCCTATTGTTTTTAATTTTTAACAAGCACCTGTCTTTATTTGAATTGAAAGCAGCTTGCGAAAATTTTTTAAGTCACGCTCAATTCACCCCCCTCTTGCGTGTGTTTGTTTTTATCAATCATGACTATACTTCATCATTAGATCATTTACAAACTGCATAATCATGCTCTAGACCTAAACTTTTCAAACTTTGTATGGGATGCTCCTTACATAGTAGCAAATAGGTCTCAGAATGAGACCACTATTTTCCAAATTCCACGGCAGTTGCCATCCCAACAATTGGCAGAGTTAATGCCTATGGGGTGGATTACCAATTATAGGAAGAATTTTATACTCCTCATCTACACTTTATACATATTACCACTCCAATCTTGAGAAGCTTTAAGGATAAAACGGTAACGTTCGTTTTTAGCAAGCCCAGAGAAGAACATCAAGGATTATCTTGAGTCTCTTCTGGTCCAATAATGAAGATTAGTTTTACAATATCCCATTACCATAGGGTACATACCCCAACATTCAGGTACACAACTTATAATAATGGTATGTTAGAGCAAAAACAAATCCAACTTACACATGGCATCAACTAACATCATTTAAAAGTCAGCAAATTTTAAAACCATTCATTCACAAAGTTTACACCGTTTCCATTAGACAAATATTTACGAAATCTCTAATGGTCTCCAAATAAATTTTTAACTCAAATAATTCACAATTCACATTTTAATCACATTTATAACTCAATTATACCCGAAAAATGTCAATAAATGCAAATACAATCATATTCATAAGCAAAAAATGTGCATGTCATATTTAACTAAAGCATGATGTGTATTTTCCTATTTTCTCAGTACTTCCTTATAAATCACAATTCTAGTCTTAACACGACTACCTGGATATTACGAGTTTAGCTTTTTTTTTTTCTCACAAAGACATTAGTTGGACTCTAAAAATAACTATTTTTGAGACTCTGAGATATTTCTGAAACCAAATTAATTGCGGATAGGATTAAGGTATCCTGGTTCAACATTAGTAAAGCTAAAGAAGAAATGTGGACATTACACAAACTAACAAGGGAATGATGTAGGGACTCTTTATTCCTCCAGAAACAACCTCGATTTTAGGTTCTAAAGAGATGATCATTTACTCATGTAGGGGTTTCCTTACTGGTTCAGGAAATAAGCAAACTTTTCAGTCAAAATCGTGGTGTTCTCACCATCAACGATCAAATGGAAAGTGTGCTCTTCACCTTTAGACTCCATAATCTCCACGCTTCCTTCCCAACCACAGTTCTTCAACTCTTCATAGTACAACCAGGCCCTATCTCTCAACACATCCCTTTCGGCAGCAAAAATAAGTACTCTAGAACACCCCAAACTAGCCAACTTTGGATCGGCTACTGGATTGATCAAAGGGTCATCTAATCCAGTTGTTGTTGGATGCACATAATACCATATCTTCTCCATAATTGCCTTGCCTTCTGGATCCTTAGACTCGTTACCGATTGGATCTTTGCCCCAGAAATAAGGATGTATGAGAGCAATCCCTTTAAGGTCAACACCAACAAGTTTTTCCTGACCAAACCGTATGGCCATTTGGTGTGCAATGTTACCGCCGGCACTGTCTCCGGCGAAAAACACTTTCCCAAAATCAGCATAAGCATTAAGCCACTCCTCAGGGCCACTTCCATTGGAATGAGAAGCGACCCATTTGATTGCAGTCCAGCAATCATCGAAAGCAGCCGGAATAAGATGTTCTGGGGCTAATCTATAATCGACTGAGACGGCAAGAACATTCGCCGTCTTAACCACGGATTTGAGTTGTTTGTGGAATGTATGAGAAAAGGGACTTTCCATGCAAAAGGCTCCACCGTGAAAGTAAACTAAGAGAGGGAGTTTATGGCCTGGAATGGTGTTTTCTGGAATGTACACTCTGCAAGATAGGTTTTTCTGTGACTTGATGGAACTTAGGTTTAACTCCGGTGAGTAGACAACGTCTTTCGATGTTACGCCGTCATCAGAATCCAGAGGAGGCTCTAGTTTGGTTCCATCAATTCTGTTTATACGGCCATCTTTGTATATCTGAAAAAAGGGATAGAAATCTATGTGTAGTTCAGCGTCAGACATGGTTGAAGCTGTATCGCTATGAATTGAGCTTCTACTTACACAGATCAAAAGCTACCAGTTTCGTGGTACCACTAAAATTATATTGGAGAACCATGTGATCTGATAAGCAAAAGTTACATTCGTCACATTAGTTGACTTTTTTTTTGCCATACCAATCGTGGTTAGTTTGGAAAAGATGATGAATCTTTTATTGGACGTGAGAGATATTCATGATTATTAGCTATAACTTTTGATCGATGTGTAATATGACACATGATCTATATAAAATTAGACTGACTGATAACTATGATATCATATCAAAATTCATAATTTTTATATATTTGGAAAAATAGTGGTTCATATATATATATGAAAAAGGACTTCATGAACTCTTAACTCAAAATATTGAATTATTAAATTATGGATCTCTTACTTTATATTCATATCAATTTTAATTTTTGCTCTTAATTATTGTGAAAATTGGAAACATTTAACACTATATTATTGAATGTAAGAATGGGTAAATACCTTAGAAAAATGAAAATGTATCAATTATATGGATAATTTTCGTGATTTAACATCTTTAATTGCTAGATAGTAGACTTTATAATTGACGTTAGGGATTGTTTTCATTAAGTCATTATTTAAATTTTATTTGGATTTCCATCACCATCATGATCTAGTAATTTGAAAAAAAGGATGTGAAAATAATTCTATTAGTTTATACTATAAATAAAAATGATAGAATACATTTTGTACTTCCAACACTAAATTCTCTGTGAGCCAAGGGATTAGCGTCCGTTTGTATTCATAAACTCATTCCTCAAAAGACAAAGTAACGATTAGCTATTTTATAATCTTCTTTTTTAAATTTTTTTATATTGTGTTGTAAGGGCTGATTAGACTATAATAAGCGTTTTGAAGGGTTGTTAGAAGGCAAATTAGGCTGCCCTAAGCATTGAATGGTTGTTCTAAGTGTTGAATGGTTGTTTTATATTCTATTAAATGTTTGTTTTCTTATTCAATTGATTGCCTACTTTTGAATGATTGAGTAGTTACAGAGCTGTTGGTAAGAGGTAGCCGGTTGACAAGATGTTCAAATTTTATACACCGGTAAGAGCTTTAGATCAACGTTTTAACTTACGTTATTTTAAAATTTTCTAAAACATGAGTTTTGATTTTTTTTCCGTGATTTTACTTTCCTAGTTTAGTCTCTATTACAATTTTATTTTATTATTAATTAACGAAATATTTTTGAAATATTTAATATTAGCTATTAATAAAATGTTATGGCCATTATAATTTAATATCTAACGATAGTATTAAAAAGTGTTTCAGAATAAAATTATTTTAAATTAAAATCAAAATACATATATTTATTAACTTTAAAATAAATTTGAAAATCTAATTATCTTAAATTTTAAATTTGAAAAATACATTATTTCTTCCTACGTACTACTATTTTAATCTATTATTACTACTTTTTGTCTATTATCAACCACTGAGCCAAGAAAGTTGGCCACTTTTGGTCGTACGGAAAGAAGCATTATACCAGATACCCAACTTGCTTGCTGGCTTGCAGTCTCGCTATTCGATTAATTGAAATTTTGTTTTGCATGATCATGCCAAGACTCTTGTGCGTCATTGACAAAAGTGACATTTCTTTTTAAATTATTAAAAATAGCAAATTTGCGGTTTTGAATTTATCAAATTTATCATCAATAAAAATATAATGAGTTTATAACTTGATTTTTAGTTAATTAAAATTTATTAGAAAATTAATTATTAATAATAATGATTTTACTTAAACAGAAATTAGTTAAATTATTTATTATTTTACATGAAATTTTAAGAAAAGTAGTTATTTATATCAAAATATATATTGCATATATATGTGAAAATTATAATTTATAATTTACCTTTTATTAATAATTATCATTTCTTAATAAACATTTCATAATAAGTAAAAAATTAATTACTTAGCTAATTAAGAAAGTATTTATTATTATTAGCTATGGTGTAATACAATATACCTTAAAAAAATTAAAAGGCATAAAACTTCTTTATATTTTAAGTAACTTTTTTAAACAATTAATTTTTATATTTCTAAAAAAATGTAGTTTTTAATTTTTCAAAAAGACTATCTTATTCTTCTGATAAAAAAACTAAAGGTGTTATTTACACACCACAACGTTTAACAATAAATCTAAGTAAATACCTATTATTATCTCTATTAATACTTGACTCTCTGATGTTACTAAAATAGTACTCATTGCATTATAATGTTAATAAAATAATATCCATTGCATCCTAAATATGGTAACGGAGATAAGATAAAGGCTTATTTAGATCTTTTGTGAAACGTTAAAATAAAAATTACACTTTTATTAAGTGTTTAAATAAACTATTTAAAAGATCATATTAATACTTGATAGGTCCAAATTGCCTTATTATGGTATGACATAGGCTAAATTTATGACTCATATATTTAAAGCTGTAAAAAACTTAATTAAGATTGAGGGTGTGCTATTAGTACCATTTTGATAACATTAAGGTATAATATGATACCATAGATAACAATAGAGACTTAGACTTTTTAAGAAACATTAGGAGGTAATTTTTCCCTTTTACAATTTAAAAAAACTAAATGCGTGTGATGTGAACGTTACATATGGACCAATTAAATATTACTAACATGATGATCTAACTTATTTCTTAAAATTAACTCATGCTAATTTAACTTGACTCGAATTATAATGTATTGTACTTATCATAAGTTTTTTATTTAAATTGCATGTAATTGGTTTAAGTCGGATTTAAGAACTTGATTAAGTTATATGTCAACAATATTTGAATGGTCCATATGTGATATCCATACCACGTGTAATGACATACAATCTCACAATAATTTGTTAACTTTCACTAGATATTGGTTTATCACACCTAAACATTAGTCGACCGACATCTTCAAAAACAATACATTTGTCAACTGCTAGAAAAAAGATACACCAAAATTACAAATGAATTTATGAACTTGTTAACTTTTGATCTTTCTTGATCTTGCTCTTATCATCATCTTCATCATCATCAATATTTAGTTGAATCTCGCACAAATGCAAAGTCTAGAGATGTCTAATAGTATGTAACCTTACTCTTACTTTATAGACAGATTGTTTTCAATAGACTCACATGCAATGAACATAAAAGTGATAATAAATAATTAAAATAGAATAATAATAGCTCTAAAAAAATAATTAAAATAGAATAATAACAACTCCAAAAAAAGTAATATTAAATAATTAAAATAGAATAATAATAGCTTAAAATACTACAGATATTCATTATGTGACGCATTATTAAAATTGGTAGGACAAATATACGTAATATGTGGCGAAGTTCTACTTATACTTAATATGCGACAAAATTCTGATCACCATTTCTAGAATTGTGCGTGTAATCCTTAGACAGGGCCATGCTATTATGCTTTGTAAGGTTCCAATTTTTATTGGATGTCCCTAAAGGGACAACCAACAGTTGTTGTGTCATAATAATTAAAGACTAGTTTGCTACTTTAGGCTAACGATGTGCATTGATTCAAGTTACTTAGACAAAATGACAAACTACTACATCATTTTATTAAAAACTAACCAAACATATGTCTTTACTGTTAAGTAGTGTCTTAATTCGAGCAATAGTCCATCTGTACCAACAGAAAGACACATGTACCTAGGCATTAAATGTAGACGGCTCAAAGAAGCAGATATTATTACTAAGAGAATAAGACAAGAAATCATTTTCAGTGATGAGAAAACTCTCCAGTGACCAGTTTTTGCAGTGAACTTCAGAGGTTATACACTTGAAAATTGGTAAATTCTCACTATTACACTAAGGGTATGCTTGTTTAATAGGTACGAGAAAAAAGGAATGAGTATGAAATCAAAAACAATGCTTGGTAAAGACTTATGATTGGATAGGTAATATTATCATTCCTTATTTTGGGGCGATACTCCATTCCTCCTAATTACCAGAGGAATGGGAGTCATTCCTTCGTATATTTTGTGCATTTTTTGTCGACTTAGACCAATTTTCTTGCCTTTTCTCACTCTTTCCACAACCATTTACGATTCATCTCTTACCTTTGTATTTTGCAAGAAACCCTCATCTATCACACTTCTAGATTTTATTAGTTCTTGACCTATATCGCCGCCATCAGTGTCGCTATGGGGATCTGTGGGTTTCAGCTACTCTGCAACATCTACATCAACCTAGAAGTCAGGTGCTTCTTTTGTCTATGCCTCTCCCATCTCCATCGTGTCTATTGTCTTTAGTTTGCATTCACAAGTTTCTTCATTACGTTATATTTCCTTTTCTCAAAAACGAAAAATAACGCATGAGTTATAGATAAGAAAATTTGTCACTTGGGCTACAATTCATTGACACGCCACTAACTTGCTTTTTAGAATAGATAAAATAGAGACTTTTATTAATGTTGTTCCCCCTTAAAATTTGCTTGCTGCCTTGATTTTGATCCACTTGCATCTACTAATTAGTGAAGATAAAACTGTAAGCTTTCATCTCATCACTAATCCTACATGTACAAGGAGACGTCCACTCTGTCTTCTACATCTCATCACTAATATTGTGAAGGATTGAAATCTATTAGAGGAAAGCTAACAAAGTAAAATTTATATTTTTTTATTTACAGTCTTTTCTTATGAAATGAATTTATATGGGTATAAGGAGTGACAACAATCTTTATTCTAAATCTGTGTTGGTTAGGGTGAACAAGCAGCACAGTGCTGCTGGCGTCTTAGAAAACTTTGCTGAGGTAGAAAAGTATGTCGAGCATACTTTGAGGAAATTTGTTCGCAACAGGCCCCTGAAATCATGCCATCAATCAACAACTTTTTCTCAAGCCCAAAATGAGGTGGTTTCTGCCTTATGTAACAAAACGGTAGGTGAATCAATCAACAACTTTTTCTCTAACCTACGTTTCTCTGTATTAGGCATTGATGGTGATGGTGACTTTGAGTTTCTCACTTTTCCTTCTTTTTTTCTTCTTATTCTTCTCTGAATTGCATTTTGCTGGATATGCATTTTGATCCTTGTTTTGCCGACAATGTTAGATAAGATAGACATTTAACATCAGCTAAACATTTCATTATCTTTCTTATGCTTAACTGAGAACTTCATTGTTTCCTACATGTTTTGAATCAAGAATTATTATGAAACGTACAAAATGAGTCAACTAGACTTATTCGTAAATTCATTTTCCTTGGATGCTAAGTTGTACTAATTGCAGTTTACTTTCTTTTATATTGGCTTCATAACTTGATTTATGCTCAACAAACTAATCCTTTCTAGCACTCACATTATCATAAATATTTTCAACAACAAACGAAAAAATCTTGACAGAAAATTAGGACTTTCTTTTATCACTATTTGTCTTTTTCTTTTTTTCCCACGAAAATCTTCGGCTTCCCAACACTTTTTCACAACTCCAGTAAAATCTTGTAACCAATCATAAAATCTTTACAAAAAAAGAAGAGAAAGAATGAAAAGCACCATTCCCTAAAAGACATTATATTTATGTTCATCTGAATGTACTGATCTAGAACACATTATATACGTGCATATATACTTGTGTTAAAGTCCAACTGAATGTACTGTTCTAAAACTAATTAGTGGTTTAGTATTGATTAAGGCATGTTCTTTTATTATTGATGCACCATAGAACTACTTTGATGATTTTCTTTGTAAACACCGTTCTTCTATTACAATGATAGTCTTTCAAGTTTTTTTGGTTTTACATCTCCAAGTTTGTTGCTTTTATTGCTTTTTGCTACTTTCTTTAGCAATAAGACACCCGATGTTAGAAATCATATATATTTGTTTACATTAAACAATGTTTGTGGTTATGATGTAGGTGAACGACTCCAAGAATTTAACAAGATCATCAAGAAATACCTAGATCGAGTTCCTGTAAGTTTTTCATTTACACTTGCATTTCTTAGATTCTGGAGCTCCTGTTTTATGCACAATATAAATGTCTCTGTATAAAAAAACATAATATACCATATGATTGAATGTGGAAGGAAAAGGATAAGCTAATTCAATGCGGTGTCTTTCAATTTAAAGTTGCGTTTTATCTTTGTGTTGATGTTGTTTTACTGCTATTGGTGTTGTTTCACTTTTATTTATCATAAAAATTTCCCTTTTCATAGATGCAACCCATCCCTTCTTAGTTGTTGCCTTATTCAATATAGTTAAGGTAACATCTACTAAATACACTCCTTCATAAATTTCAGTAAAGGTTTATATTCTCCTAATTGAAATCTCATGTCAAGTTCATCTTGACCCTTATCTGGAACTTCTTCCTCTTCATAAAGTGGTTAAGAGTCATCTCCACAATATTATTACCATTCACAATATTTACTAAACTACCAAATATAGTGTTCTACCTTCAAGCATTTTGGTGTGTAGCATATATAGCCAATATACTATATTCATCACTCTTTTAATCAAAAACTTCTTAGGTATTACCTTTTCAACCATTATGCTCCCTTGTTACTCTCATGATGATTATAATATTCTTCTATATTACTCCATTTTGTTAAAGAGTATGTAAGGTTATCAATTTGTGAGTATTTTCTTCTCTAGAATAATAAACTGTAAACTCTTTGGAGACATGTTATAAAATATTATCATAACATGAATTACTTAAGTGAAAGGCTTATTTCTTTTTACAGTCTTACATGCACAACATCATTGTCATTCATAATTTTAAATGCATCAAAACAAACATGTCCTATTATGTTATGTCATATTACTAGTTTTTGTTAATTAACATAGGCAACTTAGCAACATATATAAAAGTATTCTCTTCAAAAGATTTTTCTTAACATTCTAATCAATTAAAAAAAAGTTTGGTCTTCATGTAAATTCTTATCAATTTGAGATCCTTTAATATCAATTATCATTCATTCACCACTAGCAAAGTTCACTCATATCCTTTATTAATCAATTGACTTAAACTTGATATATTTTTATTAAGGTTGGGAACTACAAGTACATCAGGTATTTGGTTTAAAGTATGCATAGGAACTAATCTTCTTCAACATGGCTCGCCCCCTATCAGCGAATGACGGCACAAACTAAAGTAACTTTTGATACTTTAACAAACAATAAATAATATGATGGTTTTCTTATTTGCTATCCATTATGTTATCTATTGTTTGTACCTTCAACATAAGGTCCGTGAAATTAAAACAAAGGAAGAAAAAAGGATTGATAG
>JANIIA010000008.1:40264199-40274481 GCA_027478495.1 Erythroxylum alaternifolium
TATTACAGATATTATTATTTACAATGTAACGTTTTTATTATTAATTAAGATATTTTAATTTATATTCATTAATCAAATTTTTTATTTAATTATTTATATCTACTTAAATATATATTATTAATAAAATTTTTTGACGATTATAATTTAAATATAATGGAAATATATATTTTTAAAAAAATTAATAAAAGTTTTACCTATGAAGATATGTAAGATTTCCATCGGTAATTGTCTACATACTATTTCGACGGACAATAATTTCCGTCAGTAATAGTTTCGAATTTACCGACGAACAAAACGTTACCATCGGTAACTTTACTGACCGTATTAGAAATATTCTGATGCTAAATTTACATACGGGTAAGCCATTTATAATCAGTAAATTTAGCGACGGAATACTTCGGACAGTCGGTAACTTTTCGGTTGATTTTACCAATGGTTTATTTTGTCCGTCGGTAATTTTCCCGACGGCAGAGAAGCTTTCTGTCGGTAAGTTTAGCTACGGCCTAATCTCTGACGTTTTTGGCTGTCGATTTATTCCGTCGATAATGTTATATACCGACGGAATATTTGTCATTTCTGTCGGTATTTTCCATCCCTAATTTACTATTTTCTTGTAATGCTTGGATTGTAAGTCGAAACAATAAAAATCAATTGCGTCCTTCTTTTCTCTCTCTCATTATCTTTTATATTTCCGCATTATATTGTGTGTGTGTTCATTTCAACAAGAGGCTCCTTCATTTTTATAATAGCTCCCTTTTGCTTTCAACTTACTGATGGTTCCTTTCAGTTTTAACAAGCTCCTTTTGTTTTTAAATTGTTTTAACAAGATTCATCATTTAGTAAGCTCCTTTCATTTAAGTAGGGTCCTATTCCACAAAAAGGCTATCGCCTAATAAGCTCCTATCGTTTAAAAGACTTTATCCTCTAACAGGCTCCTACTGTTTTTATTCTTTAACTAGGATTTGCTTATTATACGAATTGACAGAACTTGCAAAATCCCTCTTGCGTGTGTTTGGTTTATCACAAGGGAGAAATTTTGAGATCTTGAGTATTTAAGTATGAGTAATTTTTTACATTGGATCGAACACCAATAGAGTTGAGGGTAAGTTTTGGTTACAATGTATTTGGAGGGTGAAGTGTTGGCTTAGCATGAGTTGTATGTGAGGAATAGATTAACCAAATATCCTCCTAGTTAGGGTAAGTTTTTGTTGGAATTGGAACAAAGGTTTAGAGAAGTAGCTTTTGAAGACCGAGTGGGGGAATTAAAAGATTTGAGGTAGAAGGGGTCTATGAAAGAGTATTGTGTTGAGTTTTTGAACAGATTGAAGGCATAAATTGAATATCCAGTGAAATTGTGGAATCCAAGGACTCTTCAATAAGCATATGAATTGGTCTGGAAGCATGAAATGGTAGTTGTACATTGTGGAGTGATGAGAAGGTTCCAACAGAGAGTTTCGAATTATGCTGGAAACTTACTGAATGTATTAAAATCCTCACCAGATCTATTGCCTACTGCTATGCATGGAAATCTAAAGGGAGATAAGGAGTTGAAATGGAGCAAGACTACTTCTAGTAAGGAATTGGATTAGCGTCAAGCTAAGGGGTTGTGCTTCTGGTGTGAAGAAAAATACATTCCTGGTCATAAGTGCAAGGAGAAAATGTTGCAAATGTATGTGCTAAAAGAACAGGTGGAGAATGAGGAAGCTGATGAAGTTCAAAAAGAGGAGTTATTAAGTATATCAATGTAAGTCATACACTACAAGAATAATTGGTTTTAATGATGGAAATTGTTAACAAAAAATACTAATTTTTTGTCTCCAAACAAATTTGTCGACAGAAAAGAGTCATAAAAGAAACTGTCGTAGGTAAAATTTCCTAATGGAATTACAATTTTTGTCGATAAATTTTCTTACAAAATTATAATTTTCATCGCTAAGTTTCCTTAAAGAAAATGTAATTTTGTTACAAAATTTCCCGACGAAAATTAAAATATCCATTGGTAACTTTACTGATAAAATTATAATTTTCATAGGGAAATTTACCGACAAAGCATTATCCATTGTTAAATTTACCTTCAGAAAATAACATTTTGTTGATAATTTACGTATGGAATATTTCAATCTGTCGGTAATTTACCTACGGACTCCATCGATAATTTACCTATGGAATATTGTAATTTCGTTGAGAAATTTACCTATAGTAATTTTAGCTAACATTTCTCACTTCCCATCCAAATTTTTTATAGATAATCTATTAATTTTTTCTACATTTAATTTCTCTAAATAATATAAGCTTGATTGATAATATAATGTAAAAATTATCTTGATTGGTAATATAATATAAAAATTAAAATGTGCGATAATAAGTATCTTGAAAATAACTGTGAATTAAGAATTCATTAAAAAAACTTAAGAGTAGCAAAACATCAAATACATTCACCTAATTACCGAAATATTGTAAATCTAAGCTATGCAATTGGTGAAGGTGGATGGTCTTACCGTTACGATGAGGTGCTGCTCCTCCCCTTCAACTCATCCATCTTGTTATAGAGCTGGGCTATGTACCCCATCGACTGTCGCAACTGAGTTGTTAGCTTCTCCACTATGTTCTCAAGCTAAACGACTCTCTCATTAGATGTGCAGCACCTGCTAGATCTAGTTATACTGGATGTAGAGGAATGCGAATAGCATATATTTGCAAATTGACTTAAGCTGAAAATCCTTCGTCGGTGGTCCCTACCACCAACTGCATCAAGATATGTCTGACTCCATCAACAGTTTCAAAGTTCTGATACTATCGTTTAATGCTTTTTTTCATTTGGTCATATCATTTTAATTACTTATGTTGATAAGTGATATTTTTAACTAATATTACTTATCAAATTATTATTAGAGTATAAATTTTACATACATTAAGTTGTCTACATCGGGTGTTGATGAAGGTCACACCATCATCCTTCTTAGTATAGGTGTGAAAAAATAACTAACGTGGTGTAGGCTTCCTGCCTATAGACTTTTTCTACGTCAGAATAAATTGTTATAATTAAGTGAACTATAATTTACAAAATTTCAGTAGAGTTTCAACTATTTTTATGATATTTACCCCTCTTAAGCAAAAAAATTATCTCAATAATATAGTCATTCATGGCAGCAAACATTTATAAAATTATCATTCTCTATAATACACATATATTTTCATTCTAAATTTCATACATCATATTTCATACATCAAAGTACAAAAATCAAAATAAAAGTGTAAAGTTTAGATACTTGCAAGTTTCTCTGCATGCTACTATTGGGGCATAGATCCTCTAGTATGTACGGCTAAACTCTTGGTCGTGATTTTATGATATATGTAAGTTTTAATATTTTACCTCGATAATTTACAAGAGTATGAGTCATTTTCATAGTACCTAAGGTGTCGATCCCATGAGGAGGGTTAATTTAATCTCAAAATCTAAGGCCAAAACAATACATAATATTTGAAATGTAACTAAACTAAAACAAAAATGTAATTCAATTTAAGAATCAATCACGAAATATTAACAAATTAGCAATTGCAATAAACAAATTTAAGAATTGACCTAAAGAACTACCAATTGAGATAAAGGGGAATTTTTACCTTTCTTTAACACTAACCTAATCGATTATGAATTAATGAATCATTGGTCCTAGACAATCCTAGGGTTGATTACTTTCTCTCAATTTATAACCATTAACCCTAACTTATAAATCCTAATTAGATTATGGAAAATTGCAATCTCTTAATTAACAATCTTTCTAAACCCTAATTAGATATGAAGTTTTCAATAGAATACCAGGAACCTATGTGAGATCTCTCTTCATACAATTACCAATTTGATTGATTTCTCGCTCTTATTAAATCACCTACTTCTCGTTAGCCCAATTTGATTATTTTTCATTCGATTCACCCTCTCAGTATATTAACGAATTGTGCAATCTCAGAATTCAATCACAATTAAACCAAATAACATAAAACAATAAGAATTTAATTAAATCAAAGATAAAAACAACCCGAAAGTGAGTTTAGATGTCCTCAACATTCATACAATCCTATCACCAATGATTATTCCAATTTTATACATTAATAAATTGAAAATACACTGAAAACAAGATTTGAATGGAAGATAGAGGCAATAACGTCGGGAAACCTCCTATTCCAGGAAGTACTTCGCGTCGGCTTCTTCTCCATATCTCTCTTCCTTCTCCTCTTTCTCAATCTCTCGATGAACTCTCTCTAGGGTTTCTCAATGGTGGCTGATGCAAAAGCCCCCTCATCTTCTTTGTCTTATTTTTTATATACCTTTTGTGTTATGGGCAGCCTTAAGATTTTTTCGAGGTTCGAAAGGTCCAAAAACTCCCTCAAAACTTGACTTTTCTAAGTCTCTACACATCTATCCGATTTAGGCCACGACCGTAGCCTAAGGCCTACATTTAAGCCTTCTGCCACAATCGTGGGCCGTGTCTTGGGCTTTTATCACGATTGTGGCCATGATTGTGGGCTAACTCCAATGTTATGCCACAATCGTAGGTCGTTGTTTTGGCCCGAATGCCTCAAAAACTTCTCTGTTATTTAATGTTGACCCTGAAACACTAAAAAATACATCAAAGTACCTCAAAGACATAATAATTAAGCTCAAAGACTTGTATTAATCCATAAAAAACACTTAACCACAAATTAATTAACAAAATAACACAATTATAACCTAAATACATACTAAACGATTAAGTTAACATTTAAAAACATATCAAACTAAGCCCTAAAATATGATGAAATTCACACTTATCAACTTCTCCCTCTAGTCCTCCCCGTCTGTTTGTGGAATTATACTCTGAAATGGAGATTGCCCTATGAGTTGCCCAATACTACTACCAACGACTCCATATTTCTTCAAATAAGGAGGTTGTACACCATTCTTGTGTATCAAACCAAGAAAGTCTCTACAACGTGCATAGGCTCTTCTCTTCCATACATAATAAACGACAATATCGAATTTTGAATCCCAAAAAAATTCTTTCTGAAAAAAAGATTAAAGAATTTGGATAAAATAAAAAAAAATAACAAATTTAGTTTTTATACCTCAAACTGCTGATAATAAAAATTGTTTGTCCCCTGAGAGATATTCTTCCATATATAATCCTCAAGTTATATCCTCTCCTTAAACTTAGATGAGATATGTCTACAACACGTTCTAGATGGAACCAATCTAATATATAAGCTATTTTAGATCATTTTCAAATTAAAACCTATAACTTCAGTATAAACCTATAGTATTATCATGTATTACAAAATTTTTAGAATTTCAATCACAAATTATTGACAATTGTAATGTAAATCCTTCCATGAGCTCCCTTAGCTCCAGGCTAAAGTTTGCCTCCTTCATCCTTAATGTTACCCCTGATATCTCTATCGGTATGGATTCATATTCTGATGTGGGAGTTGGGGTGCTGGACGGTGTAGGAGTAAGTAGGGAATGTGACTTTATAGCGACTGTAGGTGAGGAAGGCAATGTCTTATCTGGATATGCACTAGCTGGACGTGCAACACTTGATTTTGAGTTTCTATAGAATGTGATGCTTCACTTAAACGTGCATTGGCTCCTCAAAATGGTGGTAACCTGATCCTTAGACACATGATATCATGTTTTTGCTTCTTTGGCATATTTTTAACCTGAAATTCACATTTTGTTGATTATTCCACTAATAGAACAATATACATGAAATATATAACAATATATTATTGATGCAATAATAAATTTATTCACATAATATTCTATTACTTATACAAATTAATTGTTATCATTACTTAATTATAAATCAAAATAATCACCATCTTTTGTTTATGAAAAAGTCAATCTCCTCTTAAGATCTCTCATCCTCTACAGATTCCTCGTCCTCTCTAGATGAAATTTCAATATATTCACTATTTGGATCATTTAAAGGTTTATTCTTGTCATAAATTACATGTGCATTTATTTCATGAACATCTTGAAACACTTCACTTTCAATTCTCTTATTTTTTCTTTTTTCACGTAATTCAAAAACACCTGTAGGTTTTACTTTGCAAATAGCCAATCAATCTGACTTAAATCATTTTAAAATGGGAAAAGGGACATAATACACTTGGGTCGCTTACATCACCAACACGAAACGTTCAAATTGTCTAAATCTTCTTCACTGTTGATTTCAACTACATTGTATTAGCTATGCACTTTTGTTCCAACATTAAGAGTTGGATCAAACCATTCAAACTTAAATATCACACTCCATTTTGTTGGCAATGTAGGGTACTCAATTTCAAATATCCCAATAATTTTACCATAGTAATCTATCAATTCTCCCTGTATGCAAACCCTACTATTTACTATTGTCATGCTATGACCATGATATTTTGCATGAAATTTGTATTCATTAACAAAATACACCAAATACGATTTGACAATTCCAACAGTCCTTTCGCAAGATCACATATGAACTTGTTCTCTATTGGATTTTCTAAGGCCTGCATTAAAAATTATCATATTAAATAGTAAAATGTCATTTAAACATTTTGATATAATAATTCAACCATTTTAATTATTAGAAATGAAAACTTACATATTTCTCGAACCATCGAGGAAAGTGGCTTTCAACTTCTTTATTAATATCATCATGTTGCTTTTTGCGCATTAGCTCGTGTATCCATTACTCATTTAATCTAAAGCATTATTATGTATTTTAGTTGTGAACACGACTCACCTAAAAAAAAGTCATTTTTAAAATTAACTTAAACTTACTGCACGAAAGGTTGAACCTCTTGGAAATTCAATAAAATGCATGGGCAGCATCTATTTCTTCTCTTGTGTTAACATTATTCTTGTTGATCATCCTTATGTTTATCTAGAATATGTGAAAATAGATAAGTTACTATCAATATCGTCCGTTTCACCCCCCATCGTCATTACGAGGAATTTTTCTTTCTCTTATGTATTCATGCGGTTTAAAATAATATGAACAAAATGTACTTGCTTCCTCTACTAAATAAGCATTACATATTGAGCCTTTAACTATAGCCTTGTTTTTAACATTTTTCTTTAAGTGATGCAAATACCTACATTAAAAATAGGATTATTACAATTACTAATTAAAACATGCTATAAGTTTTATTTAAATATTAACTATAATTACCTCTCAAACAGATACATCCATCGATATTGAACTAGACTAGTAAGGTTAGCCTTGTGTGCTAAATGTATGGGTAGATGCTCTATACAATCAAAGAAACTTAAGTGGGAAAATCCCATCTAATTTGCACAACATAACTGGAATTCCCTTTCTAGTTTTTCCATTTTAGCCAACTTTATTTCAAATGATGTTAAGCTTTTGAAAAACAAACTTAATTTTGTTATAACTTCTCATACCTTATTTGGTAACAACTCCCAAAATGCAATTGGAATTAGCCTTTGCATAAACATATGACAATCATGACTTTTCATCCCAAATAATTTGTACTTTTGCATATCCACACTCCTTGCCAAGTTTGAAACATAACCATCGGGAAACTTTATACTTCTCAACCATTCATACAATATTTCCTTCTACTTTTTGTCCAAACTGTAATACGCTTTTGGATATTTACTAGTCTGAAGATCTTTATGTAACTCATTCCTTCTACAAAAAACTTCAAATTAGCTTGTGATTTTGCATTGTCTTTTGTCCTCCCTTCAATGTTCATTATGGTATTGAACAAATTATCAAAAATATCTTTTCAATATGCATCACATCTAGATTATGACGTATCAAATTAGTTTTCCAATATGGCAAATCCTAAAAGATGCTTCGTTTTCTCCAACCAAAGTTTTTACTAAAGCTTTCATCATCTTCAAATTTTGTAACTTTCAGTAAGCCTAATTTCTCAATCTCTTGCAATATCTCTTCACCAACTTTGTAAGGGGTGGAGGTGTTTTTACCATCCTATTCTTAATGAAGTTTTGTATATCATGTCTAAATGGATGATCTGGAAGAAGTATTTTTCTGTGGTTGTCAAACTAACATATTTTGCCCCCGTTTAGAAGATAAAACGCATCAGAATGATTGCAACAATAAAGACAAGCCAATTTTCCTGCTCTGCTCCATCCAGACAACATGGCATATGCTGAAAAATCACTATTGGTCCACATCAAAGCTGCTCTCATCACAAAATTTTGTTTTAGGGACATATTATATGTCTCAATAATATATTCCCAAAGATCCTGTAATTCATATATCAATGGTTGTAAGAATACGTCAATTTTATAATTTAGATTTGTAGGCCTTGGCACATCACTGTCAAGAACATATACGCCTCATTCATACACATCCATGGAGGCAAATTATAAGGAGTAATTATGATTGACCATGATAAATATTGCTGGCCGGATTGACCAAAAGGTTGAAATCTGTTGACAATCCCAACCTAATATTTTGACTTTCAGTTGCAAACTCATAATGGGTATCATTGAAATGTTTCCATGCTAGTGCATCCGATGGATGACTCATTACTTGTTGGTGTTCATTATGCCATCTCATGTGAGATGCAGCAACATCAAACGCATATAGTCTTTGAAGTCTTGGAGTTAGTAGGAAATAATACATCCGCTTCCTGGGTACTAATTTATGTTTCATAGAACACTTTCTAGGCTTAAACCTAAATTGACCACAAAATTTGCACTCTTGTAATTCCACATCATCTCCCCAATACAACATTCATCCTAATTTGTAATAGTCAATCTTTTCAACAGGCAAACCAATACCCCTAATAAGTTTCTTCATATTGTAGAAACTATCAACCATTGTATGATCAGGAGGCAATGATTTATCATAACATCCAAGAATTTTATCAAAATTAAGTATGCCCTTCTGTCTTTATGTTCAATATTCGAGCAATTGAAGATAAATGAGTCATTATCTCACAATTTGGCCATAGTTCTTAATTAGCTGAGTATAGTAAGTCAAAAAACTATTTTGAATGTGGGTTTAGTTCTTCTTCAAGATTTTCTATATTTTCCTGAAAGGTATAACCGACTGTATCATAAACCATTTGTATGTAAGGATTTTCATTAGTATCCACATTATTTGTTCTAAATTTGATCCCCCTTTAAACTCATTTAAGTTCACTGACGATTGTGCTTCATTATCCCTTGAGATGCTACAAATCAATGGTTCCCTATGTCGTGTCCACTCAAAATAATTTGGGACAAACCCTTTTCTCAACAAATGCCATTCACTTCATCAATAGGAAGGAAATGAATGTGTTTGCACTTTTTACATGGACATTTAGTCTTTGGGCCATTCATATATGCAGGTTGAGAACATGCATAATGAATAAAAGCTTCAACTCTCTCAAGAAACTCAGGATTAATGAAACTATCAGCTATTAATCGTCTATACATCCAAGATCTATCATCATTACTCATTTATGGAAAATTGTTAATTTGAAATGTTGATTCCATAGTTAGTATCCTTTATGT
Organism: Erythroxylum alaternifolium; assembly: GCA_027478495.1. Taxonomy (NCBI): domain Eukaryota; kingdom Viridiplantae; phylum Streptophyta; class Magnoliopsida; order Malpighiales; family Erythroxylaceae; genus Erythroxylum; species Erythroxylum alaternifolium. The sequence continues at coordinate 40,273,708 of JANIIA010000008.1, forward strand.
TCCCCAAAGTTTACAGAACTTCTAAACTTTATACATCATCAAAGTTGAAGTATTAATCAACTGAATGAATGACCTACAATTGATTTCAAAACTATGGTACGTGGCATTGTTTACACCCGTGAATCAAGAAAACAAGTTCTCATTATAATTCCTAAGCTTGTGGAATTTTTCACAGCATCGCGGTTTATTATGTAAAGAATTTGTCTTGTCGATAAAACGTATTAATTCCTTATGTTAATACTAAGTTTGCATTAATCACATCGAAGTTGAAGTATTATTCGATTGAATTAATGACCTACAATTGATTTCAAAATTATGATACGTGGCATTATTTACACCTGTGAATCAAGAAAACAAGTTCTCGTTGTGACTCTTAGGCTCGTGGAATTTTTTACTCACGGGAGCTACATCATGGGTTTCCAACCTATATACCGTCCTAAGGGTTTATTATGTAAAGAATTTATCTTGTCTATAAAATGTATTAATTCCTTGTGTTAATACTAAGTTTGCATTAATCACATCAAAGTTGAGGTATTAATCGATTGAATTAATGACCTATAATTGATTTCGAAACTATGGTACGTAGCATTGTTTATACCTGTGAATCAAGAAAACAAGTTCTTGCTGTGACTCCTAGGCTCGTGGAATTTTTCACCGATAAGCCTCACGAGAGCTACATCATGGGTTTCCAGCCTACCATCCTAGGGGTTTATTATGCCTCAAATCATCCATAACATCTCAAACTCATTCCACATACAATAAATGCTTATGTAA
>JANIIA010000008.1:40337318-40351139 GCA_027478495.1 Erythroxylum alaternifolium
TCATCTTGTTTATGTTTTTTATTATCCTTATACCATATCATGTATGGATTGGCATGATGATTTGGATTTGTTGCTTCCGCTGGAAAAATGATTTCTTAAAAGTTTTGAAATCTACCGTTTCTCCAAATATAGCATGCTTTATTTTTTCGATCCAACACCTTCTTGGCTCATCATAGGATGAGCAAATATGCTCATTTTTTGCCCTTGCATCATCCTTATACTGCAGAAAAGATTGCTAAAATCTTTATGGATCATATTTTCAAGCAACATGTTATGCCACAAACAATTATTAGTGACAAAGATTCCATTTTCATGAGTGTTTTATGGATAATTGTTTCGTCTTCAAGGTGTTAAGCTCCAATTTTCCACTGCTTACCATCCTCAATCGGATGGACAAACAAAGGTTTTCAATTGCACACTCGAAACATACCTTCATTGTATATCTTTTGATTGTCCAGCGAATTAGGGTAGATGGTTATTCTTGGCAAAATCATAGTACAAGACTACCTTTGATTCGGCTATTAACATTACTCCATTTCAAGTTGTCTATGGTTTTTCACCTCCATTGTATACTCCATACTTAGCGAGTGACTCTTCTATTTTAGCAATGGATCAAGTTTTGTTAGATAAAGAAGTTATGATTAATATTCAGCATTTTCATTTACAATAAGCACATAATTGGATTAAGAAAATTGTTGATCACCATCAAATGGAGAGAACATTCGTGGTGGGCGATTTTTATCTGAAGCTACTGTTAAAGTGACAACACCGACTCAAGAATCCTATAAGCTTCAAATTGCTAGCTGAAAATATGGACAGCACACAACATTTACATGGCATGTATACATCGTCAATCAGCGCCTTCATGAATGTACCGAAAGCCTCTTTTGAGTGGATACATTTCGTGTAAAAATTTTTCACCGAACATCCAAATTTCACTAGAATAGACGAACAAATTGCAACCAATGAAAGAATGTGTTTCGGCATGAAAATTTTGACCAAAAGAAGAGTTGGTCAAATACGTATGTTAATGCTTAGGTGTTAAGAATTTGAATATGAGTTGTCATGTGCTCATGTCTAGCCATGCATAATTGACCCATGCAGTGTATAAATAAGGTGCAAAGCTTGAATTTCATATCGGTCTCCAAATTAAGCCATGAAAGAGTGAGTAATAGAGAGGGTGCTGGTGAGAAAAATTGTGAGCTAGTGTCTTTGTATTTTTGTGAATTATAATACTCTTGTAAAAGTTTGCATTATAATAAAATTATAGTTTGTATTTAGCCAAATATTGCTCTCTCAACTCAACAGCTACAACCTTACCGTCAACAAAGTCTTAAGAGACGTCAATCGCAAAAGTTGGCAAATTTATTCTATATTCCCTTCAAGATCATTTAGAAGATAAGACTTGTGGCATATAATATTAATTGATTTGCCAGAAGATAGTAGGATTCGTGCTGCTTGTCAAGTTTCGCAGCTCAAGTCTCTGATTTTGCAATATCTTCGCCAATATTACAGCCATCTTTGTATGCAGCAACATTTTCCTATCCCAAACCTTGTAGACAAGGTTCTTGAAAAGAAGGGAAATGATAGGAATTCGTTAGTTGAAGGGTGAAATAGGAATTGATGATTGTAAACGATGTAGAATTGAATAATACTTAAAAATACTAAAAACGATGTCGTGTATAACAAACATTTGTTGCGCAACGATTGGCAGCCACCAACAGTTATTATAGTCGTTAATATAACCGTTGGGGCTGGAAGTGAGAGTAACGAATAACAAATAACTTATTTTCTCTCTCTAACTTCCTCTCTCTACAGCTTCTTCTGTTTCTTTCTCTTCGTTATTTTTCTTCTCGTTATTGTTCTCAATCCCTAAATTCTCATCTTTTTTACACCTGTTCTTGCGTCATTGAACTTGATCAGAGAAACTGAGCATCTAGAATAAAATACGAAAAACCATACGTGCAGTAAAAACCATGGTCTTTTTGTTCCATATTCGCCTATACTCCATACAAACCTAGGCATCTACCAGCGCTTTATGCTATACTTCGTAACCAAACTATCCAAGATAAATTGCATGCAGATGACAATCAACCTTCATCAAGTTCTGACCACAAAATGCCATGACAATAATGTTGGAGAGCCATAAGGCTTCTAGCATTGTAGCACAGTTGAATTAATGATCCATCACTATATCAGTAGAAGAAGCAAACTGAAACCATTTCATCCGTGGCCCAGGATAAGATGGAGTAATACTATTCAAGGAAAAGCTCCGTGAAGGAGCATTATTTTTGTATACTAAGTTTTGTTATTAAATCATACAGGTGAGATAAGGAAAACAGAGAACTATCTCTACATGCATCAGAAGCTAAACAAACTCAAAAAGGAATTAATGGAGTAGCTGATTCAAACTGATATAGCGTGCAGCAATTGCTAATGTCGAGAAGCAGAGGAATATTATGGCGAAGTAGACGATTCAGGCAGATTAATTAGAAGTATCATAGTTGATATAACCATATATTTTCTAATCTTGAAAAGCTTTATAATTCACAATGTGGTCCTATTTTGCCAGTTCAGCTCCGGAAATTGATACAAAGCTTGTAAAATGGAGATTACCTGCTAACTCATCTTTAAATAATGAATAAAAAGAGAAAATGGACTCAGAAACACAATATTACCTCAGAGCCTGAAGTTTTTAAATTGAATAAGGATAAAAGAATGCATAAGATAGACCAACTTATATTCACCTCCACGCACGGTCAAAAGTCCAGACATTTGAATAAACTACTGGATGTTTTATATCAGGAAAGAGAAAGTAATAGGTGAAGACCTGAGCCATTCACATACATCAAGGAATAAAGACTACCATGGCATCACTAATCCCAAACTAACGTTTACTTCCAGGTGCCAAGTTCAGAGAAGATATTACTATAAAGATGATTTTAAATTGGAAAACCTTTTAACTTGGGAATACTCTACTGTTTAGTATCTTTTCTACCTCTGCTACAGTCAAATGCCTAATGCCATTCTCCTTCATCCATTTGCCTCCCCCGGCCAAACCAACTTTAATTTTTTTCTCCCCCATCTTTAGTAAATTCAATCCTTCACTCACTCTGGGAAAGAAACTCTCTGGCCTCAAGCACCAAGCCCTAAATATACCAAACAGAACCTCTAAATCACTACTAAACCTTTCAACACCAGAATCATTAAACTTGACATTGCTCATAAGAATACCAGTAAAAAGTAAGCGATCAACACCAGCAGCCAAACTTCTCCACACATTAACAAAATCTATCCTATTCAAACTTTCTTGTATCACTGAAATTTTTTCTTGAAAATAATCTAGAGCATCAACTAAATTTTTGGATACTGTCCAACCTTCTTCACTCTTTTCCTGCCATTGCCTCCTGTTTTTCACATAATCTCGGCACCGGGCATCAAAACCCCTCAAAACAACAACGGATATCTTCTCTACCCATTCTTTCCTGAAATCCTCCAACTGTCTTATCTCTTCATCCAGAATGCCACCAGATCCATCAAATGATCCTTCCCTTCCATTTCTGCCACAATTGATAGAGTTTTCCAGTTGATTTTGGTTATCAGAACTCATCTCAAGGAAAAAAACATCATCGGACCACTCCTTTAAAACAGACTCAAAGTAGTGAGCAGCATTCACGGAGTGTGCAACTTTGATGACAGCATCATCATCAGTTAAGGCTGTCAGTCCCTCTGCCTCTTGGCACCTGTGAAGCATACAATTAAGAAATCGTTGTATAATAGGCCCACCAACCAATCTGAAAAACCTGGATCTCAAAAGATTGGTAGGCAGTGAGCGGCATCGATCAATCACTATGGATAGACGTTGAACGAAGGCAACAGAAATAGCTGGACATTTGTAATTTTCAGAAGCAGATAGCAAAGCTCCTCCCTGAATTCTGATTTTCCAAATTCTCTCATCATCTAGCTCAGGTCCTAGCTTCTCAAGTGTGTCATTAAGCTCTATCCCAGCCCATAAATCAAACCAATCAGGCCTATCACAGAAAACAGATAGGGAGGAAACTTTCTGCAGGTTATCATCTCCCTGAAAGGAATTCAAGATTCCAGAATGTGTTACCAGAGACTGAATGCATTTATCAAAAGCAATCATCAGGTCAACAAGATGGAGCCATGATATTCTAGCCTGAGACTGGACACCAGTAACACTTTCTTCATCCAGCTGACCTATATAAATAGGGAATATCTCTTTGGCCAAGTACGTCACTAAAGAGGTTACCATTGCCGATACCCATTCTTCTCGGCAACTGTAACCCAACAGCCTTGCTTCATCAACCAGTGGTTGCAATAAATCGTCCATACTGTCAACATAATCCCTTGTTATCTTATACACAAGAGCAAAAATGAATTCTGGCTTCTCAACCCACTTTGAAAAATGTCGTTGGCAAGCAATTGATATAGGATTTACAAGTTCTTCAATTGCCCAGAGTGGCTGTATAAGAGCACCTTCCAAGTTATGGCTTGCAAGTTGCCGAGATTTTCTTCGTCTCTGCAACTCTTGCAAGCAGCACAAGGCAAGAAAGTTTTCACAATACCGTCGCTTGAGGTCCCCATGCATTGTAAAAAGAGGATTGAGGGCTTCGGTTGATTTGCTTGCATCAGGTTTTAAAGAACTCAAGGTGGAAAGAGGCGGTGGCCACCCAAGTGAAGCAAGAAGGGCACGATAATCTGCAATTGCCTGGGGTCTCAACATGGCAAGAGACCGATCAACTCTATGATCAACTGCCAAAACAAGACGCATCCACTGAGGATGTGTTTTTGTTACTAATGTTAAAACATCTTCAACCTGTCCAATGGTCTTGATAGCAAGTAGCCGTGCTTCCTGAAAGTTAGATAACTCGCATAGGTTTTGAAAGGAAAAACAGAATGAAGAAATTTGAAACAGCATTGACTTTTGTAAATAAAACTCACCTCTGAACTACCGAATGAAGAATGCTTGCTTAGATTTCGGTGCATACTAGAAGATACAGCATCTTCAATATCACCAACCAAAGTGTCAAGCTTTAACGCAGTCTCTAGAAAATACAAGCAAAATATTCGTTCACAGAGTCAGAAGATTCTCAGGGAATAAAAAGTTTACTTGTTCCCCATAAACTAACACAAGCAATGAGAAAGTGAACACTTCGCTCAAAAACTCTAAATTGAATTGATTATACATGCAATGCAGAAGATCCAAACAGTTTCACAATTACAACTCATTGTTATAACCACCTAAAACTAAAAGCCACAAAACTGTACAGTCAATACAATTCAATTCACAAAGCTTTACAGTCGATGCAATTTAATTCAAGTGCAGATCTTGATTTGGCAATGAAAATAAAAACTCACCGGCATAAGCTCGAACAGTTTCAACTCTCGCCACCTCCTTGGCGAGCGCCGGCAGCTCCTTTGACCCATCTCCGTTGTCCAGTCCTCCATCTACACACAATCGTCACAAATTTTAGAAATTTCAACAGAGAGACTGAAATTCGCATAACGAGTTGGCACCTGATGGAGAAGTAGTGCGAGTGAAGGAATCGAGTGCCGTCAACTTGGACTGAGCATCACTCACTAGTCGATGAATCCCATCGGAGAACGAAGCATAAGCAACAAGCCTCGATCCGAGGTTCGATTCGAGGTGTTCTAGGGCTTGGTCCAAGTCCAGACACTGAGAGTGCAGCTCCAAGACGAGGCTCTGCGCTCGATCGAGATCTGCTCGACAGTTGAGATTTTCGTTGAGGAATGAGATTGCCGAGGAGGAGAGCGTCGAGAAGCGAGGAAGAGTCCCAGTGGAGTCCATCGCCTAAGCCATTGATGGGTCTGTCAGGTAAATTTGATCGGATAATTGAGGGTACTTCGGAGATTTAATTATTTTTTGGGTGAGCGAACGGGTCGAATACGGGGTCGGATTCGGAGCTCGAAATCTAATGACAGGAGTTGATTTATCGGGTTTGGCTGCGGGGTGCTTATTTATTGTCCGATAGAAATAATTTAATTAAAGAACCGTATTTTACGTCTTTGTGTATTAGGTAAAATTTTAAATATATATAAAAACAGAACTAAAAGCTTCATATGTTGGATCATTCGAGAAATATGGTAGATCGATCATCACTTTGCACAGTGATGATTGACTAATGCGTATCCATGACTTGTAGTTTTTTAATTAGGTGTTTGATTCTCTTTTCCCATTAAGATCCAACTTAAACTTATGCTTGAGTTGAGAGCGCCACTTTCGCAGCTAATCTTTCCTTGCATTTCCATAATTACGCATATCAATCCATACTAGCCGGTAGCCACTCTTTCATATTAATATTATACGTAAATGAAAGATTAAAATGGCGTTGCTTAGCTTAACCCACTGTTATTATTTACTATTTAGACTTCTTTTCTTGGGCCAGTATGCCCAGAAACATAAGTATAGTAATAATGGGCCGCATGGCGATCGATCAGAGGTTGGGTTATTAGATCTTGATGGGTCTTGCCTTGCTCTGATTCAAAAGTAAATGGTCATATATATTTGTCAATAGACATGATGGCTGGGTGAATGTTAGTATTTCTTTCAGTACAACTTGAAGAAGTAACCACTAATTCAAATTATATGCCAAAAATGTACAATTAATACAAGGTCAAAATCAGGTAATAAATACCATTTCCCTTCTAGATATGATTGTTAGGAGGGCAAGTATAATTAAACCCCACCATTCCGAAAATTTTCCTAAACTATCCAATTGATACTGTTCAATTTTATCAATTTTACGTTAAACTACCACAATATGAATGGTCCAGGATATCTCGTAGACAAGCACAAAGAAACAAGGAAGATGGTAAAGTAAATAATATTAAAAAGAAAAACAAAACAAGAATAATTTTTTATAAGAAAAAAGATCACAGAAGTGGACCCTGGGGGCCTGGACTAGAGTTCCCACTTACCACAGTTATAACTACAACCATGACTCATTAGATAAGAAATCACAGGCAAATGCAGACCCGCGGAAGCAAAGTTGTCAGCTTTTAGCCTACGACTAGCAGAAGAGAAGAGAATCGAAGGGAAGAAACCAGGTGGTGGTGGCTACATATATGTCAAATATAACTTCTCTTATCTTTGTGTTCCACTTCCACCGGCTTCACTCCTCTTTTTCTTATTTTTGTGAAGTTCTCATGGTACAATCCTACGTTTGCTGTGTCTGGCGCCTGGGGTCCATAAAAGGATTGCTTCATTTTTATTCCGGAAATAAATTACCAGAACTGTCTAGCCTCAAAACTTTAGTATTTTATTTAATAAAGTTCTAAATTAAAGTGCTTAAAATTTATAAAATAGTTGTGTTAAGATATATGCTATATATCTTATTATTAATTTTGACATTATTTGTAATTGGACTTTTAAGATAATGTTAATTAGCTGCAAATTCTAATCAAGATGGGATAATATCTAACAAAAGATTATATGAAAGATAGAATTCTATCTTGTAAAGTCTGGTATGAAAAATAGAATTATATCTTGTAAAGTCTCCTAATTATGATAGAACTCTATCTTGTAAGGCCTACCTTTGCATCACATGACAATAGGGTTGAAGGGACTGTTGCAGTGATTTTCTTTCTGAGTGTGGCTGTTAACGTCTTTGGGTGTGCAGCTGATTCTCTATTGGCGTTTTTACGCAATCCAAGCTGCTTATGTGTGCTTCACTTTCATGATTGTGAATGGTTAATGGGTTTGTGACTGCAGTTGTTTCTTTTGGTAATTGCGTGAATCAACTGGTTATCTTTATGCTGTAATTTCTGTGGATCACGTCACCTGGACTGAATGGTTTTATGCTGCGTTTTCTTTGATGTGTTGTCGTTGATTGGGTGTTCTTGTAGCTGTGATTTTTGCAGAAGTTTTCGTGATTTTGTAGCTGCTGTCTTTGTTGTGGTTTGGTGCGAAAAACTTCGGTAGTTGTCTTAGTTGCTGCAGTTCTATTGGGTTAACATTTCGGTGATGAAACGTTTGTTGATTTGAGACGCTTTATGGCTGCTATGCTTGGGATTTTTCAGTCACTATATCGAAAATTCATAACAGATTTCTTAGTTGACAACTTCTCGTTCTTTCGTTGATGAAGCGATATATTTAGGGGAGTTGCTTTTTATCTCAAGTATTTTCGTTTATGCTAAATTTTGTTTAGTCACTTGAGTTGTTTATTTTATTTTGTTTTCATTAAACATTGCTTAAAAAATTCCTCTGTTGAAGTTAGTACGAGACGGTCATACTATTTAGTGTGAAATTCTTTCACGGGTAGTGAGGACGAGGGACAGTGTCAAGGGTTGAGCGGTGTTGGCTCAATAAAACCTTGTATAAAACTATTGTCGTTAGTGAAAGAATTATGCTGGGTGAGGGCCCCGCAGACGTAGGCAAGGTGTGTCGAACTGCATTACCAAATTTCGGTGTTAATCTGTTTAATTTCGTATTTATTTTTCTGTTTTTGTTTTTATTGAAAAATTAACAATTGCTGATATAGTTACTCTATATCTAGTAACCGATAGATACAGTTATAAGTAACTGCGGCAGAACCTTACAAGTAACTACGGTCAAATCAAAGTTTTTGCAAAACTACATTCCTACGATTTTTCCAGTTAGTATCAGAGCAGGTCATCGAATCAGAACTTGGTACATCAAGTTAGTGCAGATCCGGGTTTCGTAATTATGGTCATAAGAGAAGGAGGATCAATTATCAGGCCACCACTGTTGGACATTTCCAATTATCCTATATGGAAATCACAGATGAGGGTTTTTATTCAGACACAGGGAACAAGGGCATGAAACTCGATGTTACATAGCTGGACACATCCGATGATTACTGACAATAAGGGAGAGACAGTTCTAAAAGATCCATCTGAATGGACAAGAATCGAAGAAGAGAGGGCACTTGGAAACTCACAAGCAATGCACGCAATTTTCAGTGCTGTTGATGAAGGATGCTTCTCAATGATATTGGTCTGTGAGTCGGCTAAAGAAGCATGGAATACTTTGCAGACTATTCATAAAAGGTCCAAATCTGTGATAGCGTCGAAACTACAGATGTTAGCTGTGAGGTTTGAAGAACTGAAGATGGATAAAAATGAGACTATTGAGGATTTTCATAAAAGATTGCGCAATATAGCAAATCAGGCACATCAACTCGGGAAGAAATATTCCAATTTAAAACTAGTTAAGAAGACTTGAGATCACTACCTCCAAGATTTATTCCGAAAATTGCAGCAATCGAGGAGGCTCATGACATCAATGACTTGTTATTGGAGAAGGTAATTAGAATTCTTATCAATTTCGAAATGAATTTGTTGAGGGACAAACAAGAAAAGAGCAAAAGATTGGCACTACAAGCTGAAACTGGAAAAGACATAAATGATGTAGAAGATGAATCTGATAAGAATGAGGATATGGAATTATTGATAAGAAATTTTAGCAAGTGGTTAAAGAGAATGAAAAAGGACAGACGCGAATTTAGACAAAATGGTAGGAGTTCATCGAATAACAACTTAAAACAACAAGTCAAAACTAAAAAAAGTGAAAGGAAGGTGAAGAGAATCTAGTGTCATAAGTGTCAAGGCTTCGGGCACGTTCAAGTTGAATGTGCTAATACTTTGAAGAAAATAAAAGAAAAATCTTTTACTAGCATTTGGAGTGAGAATGAATATGAGAGTGAATATGGTAATGAAGAAGAAATCGCTAATAGTATTGCGTTAGTTGCTTTATATAGCAAAAGTTCAGTTACCTGCTTAACAGCAACTGAGAAGGAAGTAACTGAAGATGAAAAAGGAGGAAAATCAGAAAATTTCCAAAAAAACGCAAACAACTCAGCTCAAAACCTAATATTAGATTATGACGATGATGAAAGTGGCCTAGATGATAAAAAGGAGAATATTTACGAGACTTACAAAGCTATGTATGAAAAATGGGTGAAAACGTGTAGAAAGAATAGAAGATTGAAGGAAGAGAATATCTTCATGAAGAACACCATCCAAGAGTTAGAAAAGAAATTGATATTGGCATTAGATGAGCTTGATGAAGCTAGAATGAGATTAGCAAGTACTGAAAGGGGATTAAGAATGTTGAATAGAGACCTAGAAAAACTAGAAAAGTTAATAGAAATCAGTAAAGTTAAAGAGGATCTTCAAGCAATTAGCTATAAGGGTGAATGTTCCAAGGTGAATGATGAGAAAGATGACATATCCAGATATGTCCAAGAAGAAAATTCGAGGAAGAATCGAAGGTTTGTACCCATATGTCATTTTTATGGAGTTATCGAGCACATAAGGCTGAGATGCTACAAGACGTTACAAATTTTGTTTCAAAGGGGTCAAAATCAAAAATCTAGACACTCTTCATTAAATTTCCAACAACAACTCATGTTACCAAATCACTCTTGGGTTAGAAAGGGTCAAGTACAAGTACAAAGTCATAGTGAAGGAAAAACAAGAAATTGTCTAGATTCATAGTTAGTTATTGCTTTTGAAGAAACTGTTCAGACTGAGGGTAAGTTAGTTACTTCAAATAAAGAAATCAACTAGACAGTTGATGATAAAAATAATGTGACGAGTAATAAGCCCAAGTTTGAATTTCTTCAAGGAGCACAGGGACTGTGTGCTTTACATTTTTAAAGTATAGTTTGATGTTATTTATTAAAACAAAGGTTCGAAGGAGTTATCGTTTAGGCTTTTTAAGTTTTTATTTATGGGGTTTCTAAGGTTCAGTTGACTTATGTGTACATGAGGCTATGCTTGATGATGGGGTTTATGAATTTGATCAATCTTATGAAGATGGAATTGAAGTGAGCAATGATATGTTGGCATATGTATTAACTGGTAGTAAATTGTCATCTTGGCTTTCTGCTATTGCACTACGTGCTTATGATTCTTCCGCTACACCTATTACTAATTCTTATGTTTCTCTATTCACTAAGATTGATCGCATTTTTGACATTGTTTTGTCCCAAGGGAGAGACTTCATATTGTTTTTGATGATTGTTCAATTCAGGGGGAGACTTTAAAGTATTTATGTAACTATTAGTCATGCTTTTTGACATCTTTTCTCCCAAGGGGGAGAAATTTGGATGATTGGATAATTGTGAGATTATTGTTTCTTTGAATGTTTCTTGAACTTGATGAATGTTCTTTGGAACTTGATGTTTGATTAAGGAGGAGTTCTTGGTTTGTGCATTCGATGTTTATATGTCCAATTATTTTTTATAGGGGGAGTTTCAAATATGTAACAAATAATACTAAAAAGGGGGAGATTGTTAAGATATATGTTATATATCTTATTATTAATTTTAGCATTATTTGTAATTGGACTTTCAAGATAATGTTAATTAGCTTCAAATTCTAATCAAGATGGGATAATATCTGATAAAAGATTGTATGAAAGATAGAATTCTATCTTGTAAAGTCTCCTAATTATGATAGAACTCTATCTTGTAAGGCCTACCTTTGCATCACGTGACATTAAGGCTAAAGGGACTGCTGCGGTGATTTTTTTCTGAGTGTGGCTGTTAACATCTTTGGGTATGCAGCTGGTTCTCTATTGGGGTTTTTACGCAACCCAAGCTGCATATGTGTGCTTCACTTTTATGATTGTGTGTGGTTAATGGGTTTGTGAGTGCAGCTGTAATTTTCTTTTGCAATTACGTGAATCAGCTAGTTATCATTGTGCTATAATTTCTATGGATCTCGTCACCTGGACTAAATGATTTTGCGCTGCATTTTCTCTGATGTGTTGTCGTTGATTGGTTCTTGCAGCTGTGATGTTTGCAGAAGTTTTCGTGACTTTGAAGCTGCTGTCTTTGTTGTTGGTTTGGTGCAAAAAGCTTTGGTAGTTGTCTTAGTTGTTGTAGCTTTATCAGGTTTACATTTATTGATTTGAGACATTTTATGGCAACCATGCTTGGGATGTTTCAGTGACTATGTCGAAGATTCATAGAAGATTTTTTGGTTGACAACTTCTTGTTCTTTCGTTGATGAAGCAACATATTTAGGAGAGTTGCTTTTTATCTCAAGTATTTTCGTTTATGTTGAATTTTGTTTAGTCACTTGAGTTATTTATTTTATTTCGTTTTCATTAAATATTTCTTAAGAAAATCTTCTGTTGAGGTTAGTATGGGATGGTCGTACTATTAAGTGTGAAATTCTTTCATGGTTAGTGAGGATGAGGGATAATGTCAAGAGATGAGTGGTGTCAGCCCAATAAAACCTTGTATAAAACTATTGTCATTAGTGAATCAATTAAGCTGGTTGAGGGCCCCGTAAACATAGACAAGGTATATCGAATTGTGTTACCAAATTTTGGTGTTGATCTATTTAATTTCGTATTTATTTTTCTATTTTCATTTTTTCTGAAAAATTAATAGTTGCTGATATAGTTACTTTATATCTAGTAATCGATAGATACAGTTATAAGTAACTGCGGCAAAACCTTACAAGTAACTGAGGTCAAATCGAAGTTTTTGCAAAATTACACCCCTACTATTTTATCAAGTTGTAATTAAATTTATTTAAATTGATGTGAGTATTTAATTTATTAAATAATTTGTCTAAAACAATTATTTACATATTCTTATTCAATAGGCATTTAAAGGATCACTGCACAGTTAGAATGAAAATTGATTGTCATCTGGTACATAACAAAATTATCTCCGAGTTCTTTAAAAACTTGGAAGGTTTACTTACATAAAAGTTTAAGCGTTACATTTGACAAGTCGACAAGATTTAGGAACATAAGTTTCGAACACTTGTGTGGTGGGAATCACCAGAACGAACAAATAAGCATATGTATACGAGTCCAAATCCTCTATCTAAGATTATTTTGTCCTACTTTGTCTAATTGATATACAACGTCGTTTCTGTTTAAAAATTTTAAGTCGACTTATCACTCTTACGCGTGACTTAAGAGTCACTTATGCACAGGAGTGACTTTCCCGTGCATAAGTGTGACTATTTTTTATTTTTATTTTAATTATACAGTTGTAACTTCAATAAAAAATTAAATTAAAATTTAATTTTAATTATTAATTTAATAAAAAAAATCAAATTAAAATTAAAATTTAATTATTACTTTAATAAAAAATTAAATTATAATTATAATTATAATTATAATTATGTTATTATTAATTTTATAAAAAATTAAAATTAAAAAGAAAAAATTGTGTGCACCAGCGTAACTCTTAAGTCACGCATGTGCATAATTTGTTTTTGTTTGTTTATTTTTATTTTTAAAATAAAATTAAAATTAAAATGATAAAAATAAAAAAATTGCAATTTTCAAAATTTTTTATTATTTTAATTTTAAATTTTAAGATAAAAATTTAAATTTTAAAAATTGACTAATTTATTAAATTATACAATATATTATATATGAAATAATTTGTTTTGATTGCAACGGCTTATTTTAATTGATTAATTTACTAAAATTGTTTATATAATTTATAAATTATAGAATTTTATACATAAACATCTAATACTAAATAACTAATTTTACCAAACATCTTTAATAAATAGCTGATGTTATCTAATTGGTCAAGTCAACACTGATTAATATTAGCTGTTTATGTATAAAATTCTATAATTTATAAATCAATTAAAAAATTTTAGTAGATTAATCAATTAAAATAAGTTGTTGAAATCAAAACAAATTATTTCACATATATAATATATTGTATAATTTATTTGCATTTCACAAGCAATCTATGCAAAAAAAAACTTTGTTTTAATTATACAAGATGTTTAATCTTGCATTAATATGCATGAGTGCTAATATAATAA
>JANIIA010000008.1:40396842-40430660 GCA_027478495.1 Erythroxylum alaternifolium
TTTAAAATACTCCTAACCCATTCCAATTTACCAAAATGACCAAAATGCCCTTCCCATAAGTGAGGGGATGTTACAGGGATAAATAGACTAGTCGACTACTATAGTAGTAGACTGTTCTAAGAGCTGAGTTGAGCCTAGAAAAGGGGAGTTTTGAGAAAACGACCTGATAATGATAAGTCTCATGATTTTCTGAAGGTTAGACTCCGAAAACGGGGCCGACAGTGTTAGTATCAGAGCAAGCCGGAGTTAGACTCCGATAATGGGATCTAACAGTTTATGGAAATGTTTTAATGGTTTCGAGAGGATGAAAGGAGGCAAAGGTCGACAACCTTGGTGACCCATAGAGGGATAACTTCCTAACACCAAATAACCTGATTAAGCATTTCTCTCATTGTTTGTTGTTCTTTCTCTTAGGGATTGATTATGTTATCCTATGTTTAATGTTTAGGTGTGTCGGGCAATTAGCAACAATTTTTCTGTCGACTTCTGAAAATCTGACAAATGTGCTCACCCGGTTGGGAAAATTCAACACTCAAATTGAACGCCCTCTATTGTACAGTTCGGTAGACATGAGCCTTATGCAGGGATACCCACATGTACAATTCTTAGGGGGATTCAGTTGAAAGACTGACTGATGCCCACTCGACTAGAGGGACTGAGAAATTAATAGAGTATAAAACTTATCTTCAAGCTTTTTGACATTGATAAGCCTAAGCATGACCGATTGCGCATAGCCCTTTCTCTTATCTTATTATACAATTTACAAAATTCAACTGATTTCCTCATGTATAGAAGGGGTCTGGGCCCTAGTTGCCAGCTCTATCCTACCCGACTTGGTTCTTTTGATCAGTGAGTCTCGCTTTTTGATTAAATGAAATATTTTCACTGCTAAAAGAAAAAGCCTTTAACTAATGGCATTTTGTTACCTCACAACATTGACTTCCATTTTAGAAAAGGGAACTTGCGTCTACATAAGAAAGCCCTACCTTGCTTCTTCTGGTCAGCTCGTATTAGCCCATGCTTTATTACAGGTAGTCATTCCCCCTATAGTCTTTTCAATGGTACTTAAATCTTAAATCACGATCATGTCCCGCAGTCTACTCTTTCCTTTCCATTTCCCCACGTCCAGTGATTTGAGAATTTAGAGTGCCCGGTGCATCTATTCTTATGGAGTGGTACCTTTTTGTCTAGTTTCCTTTTTTGCCTGCTTTCATTCATATGGCTTTCTGGTTCAAGATGATTTAGATTCGACTCTTGCACTTTATCATGTTAGATAGAACCTTTATTTCCTAAGTTGATCTTGCAATCTGCTAAGGTGTACGATGATAAGCAAGTGTTCCTTTGAATACAATCCTTTTTGTCTCCTATCAGACTCCCTTATTCCAAACTCAAAGGTGGCAACTAAACATGAGGGTTGTACTTGTTACGGGACTTAACCCAACACCTTACGTTATGAGCTAACAATAGCCATACACCACCTATATCCACATTCCCGAAGGCACCCCTCTCTTTTAAGAAGACCTTCACTCTTATAAAATTGGAATCGTCTTATCTGATTTAAGACTTTACGACAAGTTAAAAAGGAAAACTTTCTAATCGATCTTTTGAATAGTTAGCGCTCCATGGGAAGACATGGTGGTCCTTTAGAAAAGAAAGATATAAAAAGTCATTTTTTAAAGAAAGGAACGTTCAAATGTTAATTGTGATGTTACAAGGATAAACTTGTTGGTTATTCGAGGATCTTTGCAACTTTCTCTCTTCAATAGGAGAAAAGGTGGATTCGGGCTCGACAAGTTGAAAAAAAATCTGAATTTATCATAATCATCCTACAAAGAGGGCAATCTCGGCCCCAAACCATCAACCTACAACAAAGAATCTGCTTTAGCCCCAATTCCCTAAACATTGATCAAGTGGTTGAACTGAGGCCAACTCATCTTGCTACTGGAATGTTGGAAAGACGATCAACTGAGTTCCAATTTTGCTTTACAAAGGATAACAAAGATGCACAAAGAAAGAGAACGAACTTTATATATATCCCTTTTCTACTCAATCTAGAAACAAGATCGGATGTTATTCTAGTTTGTGCCTAGTTTTATGAAACTATTCCTCAGGCAAGGCAGTCAATAAGTCATCGAACCCTATCTTTGTTCTAACTAGAATTGACTTAGAGCCATCTGGATGAGGGTAGTGAAAGGTGGCTTATTCATGCCACAATTCCTTGTCCTAGGGGTGTGGTAAGCATTTTATAACTGGATTTTTTTAGCTCAAACTTGTGACTGAAAATCAATCTGTTTGACTTTGTGTGGCGGGGAAAAAGAAGCGTGGATGTCGCTTGTTTGTGGTGATTACTGGTTTTGAATCATTAGGGATAACATAACCTAAGTTAAATGATCTGAGCTTGTGTGGTTGTCTCCTTGATTAATTTGTTCCCCTAATTCGTAATGCAGCTTTCTAATTAAATCTAGAGAGCTTGTTCTAGGTTATTCGATAGCTAGATTTAATTAAAGAGCTCTTCTTAATTAAACAAGACTTAAAGGAAAACTTGGGTTAACAAAGCTTACTGTTAAAATATGATTAATATTTGTTAAGAGAGATATAAGAACAACAATTCAATGAAATATGTTTAATCGTAAGTAGGTCGAGATTGAACCGATAACCAGGTCCTTAACGAATTCATCACTTTCATCATTTTTAAGTTGTTTGATTTAATTTGCTTTTGTTAGTTTAGTTTCATTTTATTTTCTTATTTGAAAACAACCAAACCCAACCCCTTTCCATAAACTTAAGCATCGATTCTTTTCATTTCAAAAGCTTTACACACACCCTCTATGAGATCGACCTAAACTCACTATTACTATAATTGTAGGCCTAGTTATTTTAAGTAATGTTACAACACACTAATTCAATTTTAGTGTTGTTACCGGGCAATGTGGTGCTTTAGTTTTTGTTCTTAAGTTTAATTGATGTTTTGTATATATTTGTTTCTAATTAGTTTCTTTTCAGTTATTTCTTGATCTTTTCATTTTTTGTTTAGTGTATGTGTGTTAAGAAAAAAATTAAAATTACATGGACGGAAGTTTTTTTTCTATAACTCACATTCCCAATCTTATTACCATATTTGGAGTGATTATACAAACTTTAATTATGGATGGGATAATCAATAGAATTACTTCCTTGATAGTATGCAAGACATACAACAATTCTAGCATAGACCAGAAGATTCTTATTACGACTTAGGTTCATCTCTAGAAGAACTAGTTAATGTTGACCTTGGTAACACTTTACAATTTTAGTAGCGGGAAAGACAATTTTGGTCTAGCTTCCAAAATTTGGAGTGTGGTCTAGCTTCCAAAATTTAGAGTGGAAGCAAAAATCGGGTGCATTTCTAGAAGAATCAGTTAATATTGTTGCTCCTAATACTTTGCAATTATAGCAATTCTAGAAGGATATGATACAATTCCATCAAGATACAATATCTAGACTTTAGAACTTGATAAACCAAGTGGGTCAGCTAGCAGAAGCTATCAACTGCCTAGTATCACAAAGTGAAGAGGTGCAGTTATCTCAAGCTAAGTTATACTTAAGAGACATTAGTGCAGAGGCCTTATAGAGTGAGATGGAGCTTGAGAATCTTCAGAGAACTACTAAAGGAATTGCTTATGTCGAAGAACTGGATAAGGAGCTTTTAGTAGAAAAGGAAATATCATTTAGCTCAGAGTTAAATACTGAGTCCCTTATTTTTTAATATTAATCTTTCACCTTTACATAGCAGATTGAAGGAATTAAATGAGGAGGAAAAAGGTGAAGAGACATTCGAGATATTCCAAAAGCGATGGGACTCAATAGAGATTGGAAATCTGAAGATAGGGAGGACGCTGGAGGTGAATGATCATCAACTTAGGCCATATCCTGAACAACCTCACGTGGAGAGAGCGCATACTGTGACATTAGAATATTATAATTTCATCATATGAGGAAATTATAGAGTCGAGCCACTGACACTAAACAAAGGCACTTCTTGGGAGGCAACCCAAGGGAAGTTAATTTCTTTTCCTTTACATTTTTCGCATTTATTTCTTATATGCATTTTTATTTGTAGTTTTTTGTTTTTACTCGTTTTTAAGTTTTGAGTCCAAAAGAGAGAGAATCAAACAAACAAACAAAAATTTTCTTGTTTTCTATTACTTCTAGGACTATATAGTCATTATTAGGACTATATAGTCCATGACAACTTTAGCACGTACTTTTACTCTTATGATTGGTTAATGTGAATTATCTTTAAAAGGGTAGTGACTAGTGGTAGACATAAGCTAGTGAGATTTTAAGCTATATTAGACTGACACATTCATATAAATTTTATTGTCTTTTGTTTATATGTGACCGTCATGACATTTACTGTAACACCCACTCCCGCTGGACCCGAACCCGATATCGATAGTGATAATCAGATCCGTGTCCCGCGAGGGTGGCGTGTCACATCATTTAACACTTAAACCTCGGTATACATTTTTTTTAAAACCACAAACATAAAATACAGAAAATCAATAACCAAAAGATTCCACTTTGTTTAATAATCATTTGATACAAACACAAAGAAATCAACAGAAACTTTTATTTGCCGCTTGGGCCCATTTCAAATTACACAATACAAATGCTCATGATCTCACGTGTACCCGTTTCTATAATGCAACCCGTTATACGAAAACGGGATGTTACATTTACATCCTGACTTTGCTTTGATTTTCTATTCAAGACTACATTTTTATCACATACATTAACGTGGAAGTGATATAGGCATTCTTTGTATCATAAGCTACATAAACTAAATAGCCTACCTATTCATATGATTTTCCTTTTGATAAGCCTTTGAGCTTCATTTGCCTTTTTTTGTGCTAACCACATTATATGCTTTAAACTAAACCAAATGTCCCACCCAATCCTTAAAGCTAGTGGAGCATTTGTTGATTGTTGATGATTATGGATGTACAAGAGTATAAGTGTGGGGGTGTGCATATGTGTGGGATGATTATAATTATTGGGATGTTATTTTATGTCTTATCAATGAAATTCCCATGTTGATGTAGCTTCTTTAAATTTTTAAATGAAAATAAAAAGAATGAAAGTAAAAGAGAAAACCAAAAGAAAAGGAAAAGGAAAAGAAAAAGAAAAGAAAGAGGCATCCATCATTTTAGATATTATCTTGTAAAACACATCACAGTATGATATATTCCTGTAACCTTGTAAGTTAGAGTGATTAGACTTCTTTAGAATGAGGAAAATATAAGTTTTTTTCACTTATTTGAGCATTTTACCCTTTGAGAGGAGTTCTGTTATCACTTATAACATACAATCTCCCATTAGATGCCATCTTTTCTAAAAAAATTGTTACACTAATGCCATCAAATCTTAGTTGCTTTTTACGATTCAAGATGAAGGAAGCTACTTCTATTTATGCTATGTTAAATGGCTTATATAACCATTCAGCTTTCTTATTATTGATTAAGCTAGGTATAAATGTTTTATGTTCATGTAAGGAAGAAACATTGCTAGTTAGTTCACCAATTATATCTCTAAAGTGGTTAAAAATGATTCTCTTGAACTCATCCTGTATGCTACAAGTTCTTCTATTGGTGTTGGACAATGAATTTATCTTATTGGTTTTCTTTCTTATTAGAATTGTATTATGAAAATAACTTTTGTTTCTATCCCCATCTTTTAGCCATTACACCCTTGATCTTTGTCTGGTTAAAGATGATATATATATATCACTTTTTGCTTTATTTAGAGCACTTATCTTTTTGTGGATGTTTCCTACTATATTGCTTACCCCTTTATTCAAAATCTTTAATTCCTCTTTAACAACTTAAAGTCATGCATCTATAGGCTTCATATCCCTCATTGGTTGTTTGTAATCTTTTAGATGGGGCTTCTACACATCCCTCCATATTAATTAACATTTGAATATAAAAGGATCTTTTTATTACAAATTGCATTTTCAAGTTATAACTTTCTTAGTGAGTGACCTGAAGTGAGTTTTGCTTACTGGAGCTTAGCTTAACAATAAATCATTCAGCATGACTCAATCTAACTTCTTCCTAATTAGCTATTTCTTTTGTTATTTATTACTTCAATTACATAGATTTCCATCTTTCTTTAAGTCAATTGCACCAATTTTTTTAAGACAATTCCTAAATCCATAATTCTAATCACTCAAGCTTAAATTATCCCCTTCAATCTCATATGAGTTCAATAGCCTATTGAAAAACAAATTTTGTACAATGTTAGGAATTTTTGTGCTGTGGATTGATTCAATTCTTATATGAATAAATTAAGTTGAATACCTAGTATTGATTACTCTTAACAAACCTTTGGATTGTAAGCTACTATGATTCTTCCATTAGTATGGTGCTAATTGTTTGTTATAGTGGTCTAAGATTTCCAAAAAATCTAAACGCTCCCTTTGATTTTGCTATCTTTATTTTCATCTCAAGTAAGCCTACCATCATTAACTTTCTTGAGTTCTAAAAGGTTAAAAACCCCATATTGCCTTTTAGGAGAGTTGATTCACCTTACATTCCATGTTATATAGACATGAAAGAAGTTATTATATTAGGCTACGTTAAACCTTACCCCTGGTTTTCCTTTTCAGGTCTCCTCTTGCTTCTTGGAGTGGCTTCCATTTTTTAGTTAATAATATGATTCTTATCAACTGGGTTTATAGCTTGGTGAAGTTTTCCATTTGGTATTGAATTCCTTTTATAAATAGGTAGTTTCACCTCCTTCATCAATTGCCTTTCTTTACTTATTCACTTCTCTTATGTTTTTTCCTTTCATTGATTATGTGATATCCAAAATTACTTCTTTATTTATTCACTTCTCTTAAGGAAGTACTAAGAAAATTACTGATATCAAAAGATTAGTATCTAGGTTTTGAATCCCCCTAAAACCTTAATAGATTGATTTTTTATTATGCAATTTTTTTGTTGATTTAATGGACCGTGGAGACTCTTATGGTATGCCAATAGCTGAATTTGAGTATAGTAAAAACAAATCTTAAGGTTTTCAACCTAATTACTCAGGTGAAAGTTTATAGGATAACTTTATCGAATTGTGAATCCCTTTATTAGGTTTAATCCTAATGTGGAAGATTTATGCCATCCTATCTCTAGAGTTACAATCAACTCCTTCCAATTATGATAGATATATTTATAAATAGGATTTCTCAATCTCTATGTATGAAATCAATTTATGATCTAATATTTTGGATCTATTAGAATATGAATAAAACACATAATCAGATCACAATATATCAATCAAACTAATTGCATTAATAAAAGAATAAAATCATGTTAAAGTATCAACATAGGGTTTGTCTATCTTAAATACTAACAAGACATTTAGTTACACATGATCGAATATGAAATCAAACATAAATTT
The DNA here is from genome assembly GCA_027478495.1 of Erythroxylum alaternifolium. Lineage (NCBI taxonomy): Eukaryota > Viridiplantae > Streptophyta > Magnoliopsida > Malpighiales > Erythroxylaceae > Erythroxylum > Erythroxylum alaternifolium. Next base: position 40,404,280 of record JANIIA010000008.1, read on the forward strand.
AAATAAAAAATTGAAAACAATGGTTTTATAATTCAACATCTCCCTAGTTATCTTATATCGAGTATTATTACGATGTAAAGGTTTGATCTTGTATTCCAATGGATCTTTCATTGAATTCTTTGTGTCTTCTCACTTCTCTATATAAAAAATATCCTTTTAAGTCACCTCTGAGAGTTTTAGAACACCTGTGTACATCCCTTTCAATTTGCCTCTAAAAACGTCTTTTATATTAAATTCTAGGGTTTTAGCTTATGCACAATCTGATGCATGTATAGTCAAAATCTCTAGAAATTGTGAATCTACATTACCTAAGAGACATGCATGGGCTAATACATGGCTATGCATCCTTTCTATGCTTCGACTCTTCATTTTATGCTATGTTTTCTTTCAAATTCTTCTCCTTTAAGTTCATGAAGGCAATTATACTCTGTAACACATTTGGACTGAATGAAGTACCGAATATATGATAAAAGTATAATCTATCAAGCAAAAGTAAATCAAATATGAGGTACAAATACGTTCAATTATGCATTTATCAAACTTCCTCACACTTTAGCTTTTGCCTTTCCTCAAGCAATCTATAACAAAAAATGTCAATCTTATATATCAATCCCTCATCAATTTCAATCTTTTCATTTATAATATACATCATCATATCCTATTGAATCAAATTAGCATACAAGTAAAATCAAATTATCCTAAAATTAACTTTTCTAAGCAAAATTAATAGTAATGACATTTTAATCTCATTCAAGTCAAAAGCATTAATCTTTACACCCTTACTAAGATGTCACTCAATGCACTCAAGTGTTTAAGGTGAAAAGTATCAAAACTCTCAATCAATGCATAATAGAATTCTTACCATATATTTGTAGCAAATCACATCTCCACCACTTATGTATAAATTATAAACAAAAATCCAAACGTCTTTATATAGATTTGTAATGAGGCTTAGGTATGGTATGATTCGGATAATAAAAAATTGAAGGAAATTTACTATACAATATATTTCAAGACTTGTATACAAATACACATAAGTCCTTTCATTGCAACTCTATTAGTACCATAAACTTATTCACGATTTTCTTTCTTTGTTTGATCAATCCAATTGTAAGCGTTTAGCACCACAATTTAAGAAATATTGTTCCTTTCAAGAATTTCAAATATTCAACATGCTAAATAGGATAAGGTTAATATTTGGGTTTAATAAATGAAAAAGCTAAGGCTCAACTTGGTTATTCTTAATGGTAAATTTAAAGGAGTGGTAATTTTTAAAGAAATAACCTTAAACAAGTTATTAAATCTAAGTGCCTCCATCATGTCAATGCTTCTATTTTAACTAATATGGTCTCAATATGCATAATAAAAACAACTTATAGAATTATTCTACAACATATGATAGCAGACATAAAAGAATAATAAAAGCTTAAAATTTTCAAATTTTTTCTCTTAGGCTCAAAAACTCATGAAAAAGATGGGTGTTATGTGTGTAAATAATGGGCAAAATCATTCAACTTGAATATTTCAATGATTATTAAAAATTTGACTTTGAAAAGCATTTTTATTCTAAATATCATCCTTTTGCATACCAATTCAATCAGTATTCAACAATGAAACACAGTATTCATGCATAGATTTCAACCAATTTAAGATATCAACTCATAAAATTTAATAATAAAGATTCTAATAAGCTTAAAGAGTTCATTAAAGATTCATTAAACCCTTCCTTACACTTAAAGTTATACATTTTCCCTAATGTACAAAAAATATATAATAAAGGAAAAGTTTAGTGGTACTTTCTTAAATATGATGATTTTGTTCTATTAGATCCATCTAATGTAAAACTACATTGTTGTCAAATATAAGAAAAAGAGAGAAAAAGAAACAAAAGAAATGAAACATCACAATTGAAAACAAGAAATAAGAACATCATTAATTAAAATGTTAGAGAAGATAAAATAATTAATGAAAAGAAAATTAATTAAAAAAGAAATACTATATAAACTAAGCATCTCCTTCATCTTGTGATCCTGGCTAATCTGATGAAGGAGGGTTCTCCTGTGGATGATACTGGCTAGATGGCGAAGCTACAAATGAAGTGCCCTAGCTAGATGGTGGTGGCTAGAAATTGATGCCAAGATGGCTCACTATTGGGAGCATCAGCTCTCTCACCCATCCCATCATGGACTGTAACTCTCCCAACTGTCCTACTCTCTTTAAAAGCTCGGCCAACTCTAGTGGTGGAGGTTAAAGTGACTAGTCTGCTATCAACTACTCTGCTATATGTTGCTCTCCACCTTTAGTGTTGGCTAGTTAGGTTCCCTAACTAATTTGTACACTACTCCTGTGGGCCCCCGATGTTGAAGAACCGTGCACATGTGATGCATTACTAAGGAGGGTTCTCTTGGAGATGATACTGGCTAGATGGAGGAGCTGCAAATGAAGTGCCCTAGCCAGATGGTGGGGGTTGGAAATTGATGCCAAAATGGCTCACTATTGAGGGCATCAGCTCTCCCATCCATTCATAGACTGTAACTCTCCCAACCGTCATACTCTATCTAGAAGCTTAGCAAACTTTAGTGGTGGAGGTTGAGTGACTAGTCTGCTATCGACTACTCTGCCACTTGTTGCTCTCCACCTCTAATGTTGGCTAGTTAGGTTCCTTAACTAGTCTGTACACTACTCCTGTGGGCCCCGATGTTGATGAACTGTGCGCATATGATGCATTACTATTAAGTCCACTATGGTCATCATCTTTTGCATCGATGGTAACTGATTAAAGACTCTAATCCTTTATGCTAGCTTTGTCATATAAGGTCCAAAATATATCATGCCAACCTTCTTGTCCTCACTTTGGCACCGGATAAATTAGACAAGCGTATGTTTAAGATAGATAGGTGCCTGCTCACTCATAGTTTAGAGGTAGAAGACATTCATGTTGCCGATGACTTCCTAGCTATCTCCTCGACCACTCAAAGTCTGACTTAAAAAATTATGGATGTATTTAAGTGCTGGACTGTGCAAGATTGAGGTTTTTTTCTTATGTATATCATAGTCATCTTTAGTGCTAAGCCAACTTTAGAAGCACTGTGGTGACATATTGTATAGAAGATCAATCCATAAAGCTTGATACTCTGGTGTCTTTGTATACTCCCCGTCATACCGATCTATGATGATGAATAACTTAGTATAGCTCATTTGGTGCATCTCCCCCATTATCCTCAACTAGACTGAGTTAGGGCAATCCCTTTCATAGCATGTTGTCTCCACAGAAAATGTGGAGAGGACCTTTAAAGTCAGCTCTCTAAATGTTGGTTCCATGATTTCAAGTAATTGAGACCACGTCCCTATGTTTACCAACTCCCTTACCTGTTGAGCAAACACAACTTGCTCCAAAGCCTCCTAGTCGATATACTGATTAGCTCTAAACTTCTCATCCTTCAATCTTTGATATTGTTCTTCCTAAGCCCTAGCGTTGATAGCAACATCTGTGCCTCTTTGTGGGCTAGACTGTCGTAGAAGACTCCCCTCAATGCCTCTTTCTTGGGGTCTCTTTATCACGCTGTAATCATGTCATCTTGCTTGTAACTTTAAACAAGTATGAGAAAATTGTATATAATCATTAAGGTATGCTTTTCCCACACTTAATTTCGATCATGCTCATTACTTTTAATTGCGAAAACAAACTAACTACGAAAAATTAAACAATTAAATAATAAAGTAAAACCAAAAAATTAAATAAATTTAATTAGTAAATCACATAACAAACTAATTAATCTCAAAATTAAAATTAAAATTGTACAATTAACAAATTAATCTAAATTAATTGTTAAATTATAGTTCTAACCCTAAATTTGAAATTGAATACCTAAATTGTCAATTAAATACTAAACTCATGCAATTAAACACAAACCCAGTCTTAATTAACGTCAAGATTAACTAATTAACCTAATTAAACAAAAATATATTGTAATTAATCACGTAATGAGCCAAAATCCCAAGTTTATGCAAATTAAGTCAAATTTGAACCCAAATTTCAAGAAATAAATAAATCTAAATGCTAAAATCAATCGGGCAAAGATTAAACCCAACTATTACAAAATAATGAGGCATAAAATGACACAAATTCTCCAATAATTTCAAATAATGGAATTGGCATTTTTAATTGACAAATTCATATAACACCTAGTGAATCATGTTTAAACAAGTTAGGGTAACAAGGGAACTTGGTTTTCATTAATGTAGCTGAAAAATTTGAAAGTTGGATTGGAAAGTTAGAGGGTGACTGTAAGAGAGAATGGAAGAAGAGAAAGAATGAAAAACTGGAGAATTTACGAGTGCATGATCTAATGCATGACCATGCATCAAACTGTGCATATTATTGAATCACAACTTTCGAGAGTTTGCACGCTTTGATGCACATGCATACATTAAAATGTGCAAAACTATACTAGTATATCTAAAAAGCATATAACTCTTTGAAAACGTGTGCAACTTTAAAATTTAATCCTCAAATATAAAAATCTTTACATGTAGCATTACAACATATAACACCTTGCCCCTAAAGTCACAATCATGGACAATTTCTCTTGAGATGCTTAATTTTTCTATCCTGAAATACTTCAAACAAACATTAATTAAAACCTATACTAACACGAAAGCAAAAATAAGATAATATCAAAATTGAAGTAAAATTAAAACTAACTCATGGGTTGCCTCCTATGTAGCACTTCTTTAACATCTATAGCTTGATGTAACCTGCACGTTGACCCTCATCTTGAGTTTATAATTAGTGCTTGCTTCCACCTACTTCTCCGCATAAGAGTTTTATGGCATATAAGTAAGCCACCTGTTGCAAAATAATAAGAAAGACATAAATTATCAAATTAATATATCCAATTGCATACATTAATGCTCTTTTAAATGACAAATTGTTATTAAAATAGGGAATAACAAAAATCCCTAAATCATCGATTAACTTGAACAGTTTGTCTTCGAGAAAGTGGGAACCTTTTGTACTTAAGGTCACTTCCAATGCTTTACCGGTAGTTTCCTTATTTGGTTCCTCTAGTAGTTCTTCCTTAACCATGTCTATCCATTCCTCTTCTTCTTCTTCTTAGACAAAGGTTTCCAACTTATCTTCTTCTTCTTAGATGGAGGCTTCTTCGTCTTCTTCATCAGGAAGCTCTTGTTGGACTGTCCCTCCATTCATGAGGCTAACCTTTTTCTTTTCTTCACTCTTGAATTCGTGTAAGTCAGCTTTCATTTCAGCAAGAGTTCCATTATTTTTTTTGTAATGCTCTCTTCCTCTTCTTATTCCACTAGGAGTTTTGTTTCGCTACTAAAGGTGATTGCCAATCCATATTTGGTAGGTATGTTTTAGTAATACTGGGCAAACTCCCTTACATCTCATCAGATAATATCTCTTCATAAAATTCACCAAATTTTGTATACGAGCCTCTATTTCTCGATGCTTCATGATTTATTCTTAAATTAAATTATCCATAATATCTTCTATAGTTAGCTCGTTAATTGGAGATGTTTAGTGCTATAAATATTCTGCTGGAGTGTGATCCTTCCATCCATAGGCTTAAAGAGTTGATCCATTCTGAATTGTAACGATTCCTTTATAACGCACCTTGGGGGTTGATTGTACATGTTCAATCACTCCCATATATAAGTCAGTGCTCGGTATTCATGATTGTAGTAAGTACCCCCACAAATGTTGCAACATGACATAGACATCGATTGAGCCTCGAAAACCATTTAAGGAACCCTCTTTCTCCCATATGGTGATGTTTCGTATTACAAAGACATATCCTAACTTTCATAAAAGTATTGTCTGTTCCAGCCTTCCATTGTGAGTTATGTCTATAGCAATGAATCGTAAATCCTACTATAAACTACAAACTCAAGATCAAGTAGAGAAATTCAAAAGATAATTAAATGAATAAGCCACAAATACAATACAATATAATAAAACTAAACTAAACTAAACTAAAATAAAATAGAAGACAAAAAAAGACTAGAGTAATAGCATTTAGGTGTTCCTAATATCAAAGTTCCCTAGCAATGACACCAAAAAATTGATTAACTAAAAATATGTGTCAATATTGAATTACCATAAGTGCACGATATAGTTGTAGCTAGTACCAACAAATAAGAGTTGATCCCCTGAGGACAATGATTACAAATAGTTACCTTTATTTTATTATCTAGTTTATGAATTGATTATAAATTTTTTAATTTAAAAGAAAATAAATTAGAGTAAGTAAAATAAATGGGTTGCAAGATTGAATCGCAAAATTAAGAAAGGATTAAGATAATTACAGATATCAAAAGATTAGTATTTAGGTCTTGAATCCTTCTAAACCCTTAATAGATTAATCTTTTATTATGTAATTGTTTTGTTGATTTATTGATCGTAGAGACTCCTATGGTATGTTAATAGCTGACCTTGAGTATATTAACTACTACTACTAAGGTTTCCAATCGAATTAATCAGGTTAAGATTTATAGGATTGCTTTACTGATTGTGAATCCCTTTATTAGGTTTGACCTTAATTTGGAAGATTTATGACATCCTATCTCTAGGGTTGCAACCAACTCCTTCCAATTATGGTGTATCTATTCATAAACAAAATTCTTATTTTTAACCTAATTAATTCAATTGGAAACCGTAGAGACTCCTATGGTATGCTAATAGCTGACATTGAGTCTATTAAAAACTACTACTAAGGTTTCCAATCGAATTAATCAGGCTACGGTTTAGAGGATTGCTTCACCGATTGTGAATCCCTCTATTAGGTTTGACCTTAATTTGGAAGATTTATGACATCCTATCTCTAGGATTGCGATCAACTCCTTCCAATTATGGTAGATCTATTTATAAACAGAATTCTCAATCTCTATGTATGAAATCAAGTTATGATATAATATTTTAGATATATTAGAACATAAATAAAACACTTAATCAGATCACAATATATTAATTAAACTAATTGCATTAATAAAAGAATCAAATCATAATAAAGTATCAACTTAGGGTTCATCTAACTTAAATACTAAATGTTTTGTCACACATGATCAAACATAAAATCAAACATAAATAGAAAGAAAAACGAATTGAAAACAATGTGTTCATAACTCTAAATCTCCTTGGTTGTCTTTTATTGAGTATTCTTGTGATGTGGAGGTTTGATCTTGTATTTTGATGGATCTTTCGTTGAATTCTTTGTGTTTTCCTAGTTTTCTAAATCAAAATTGCCAATTGAGCTACCTCTGAGAGTTTCGTAATACCTCTATATTTCCCTTTCAATTTGCCTCCAAAAATGTCTTTTATATTTAATTTTAAGGTTTTGGTTGATGCAAGGTCGTGCATAATCAAAATCTCTAGAAATCACTGCATGGCTTGAGTGACGTGCATGGGCCGATTTTGTGCTTCGAATCTTTATTTTATATCATGTTTTCTTTTGAATTCTTCTCCTTTAAGTCCACGAAGACAATTATACTCTTTAAACACACTTGAAGTGAATTAATTACCAAATATAGAATAAAAGTATAATTTATCAAGTAAAAATACATCAAATATGAGGTATAAATATGATCAATTATGTATCTATCAGCCTGCCTTTCTAATTCAACCCTTCAATAAATCTAATGTTGACTTTCTAATTTATCCCTTCAATAAATCTGATGTTGAGAGAGCCATGTTTTTATTTCATTTCTTTAGAGCTTATGGGCTAAATGGATTAAATGTCTTCTTTTATCACAACTTGGTCTTTGAAAAAAGGAATAGTCACATATGTAGTGTTAGAATTTTTCAATAAGGGACATATTTTAAAAGAAATGAACATAACTCACATTACTCTCATACCCAAGGTTCATGCTCCTAGCTTTATAAGGGACTTTAGGCCTATTTCTTACTGCAACATTTTATATAAAGTCATCTCCATATTATTGTCTGATAGGTTAAAATCCGTAATTGATAAGCCAGCTAACCATTTCTAAAGTGCCTTTATCAAGAACAGGTTAATAGGAGATAACATTCTAATGGTGCAGAAGCTTCTTAAAAATTACAATAGAAGGAATTTTGAATAGGATATAAAGATTGATTTTAAAAAGGCATTTGATTCACTAGGTTAGAATTTCATCAAACACACCTTACATGACTTCAACTTTCCTGACAAGTTTATTAGTTGGAATTCTCAATGCATCATTACAGTTTCCTATACTATTTTAATAAATGTAGAGCCTTTAAAAACAATCTTAGAAGCTAGAGGTCTGAGGTAAGGAGAACTTTTTTCTCCTTACCTTTTCAGCTTAAGCATGGAAGTTTTGATTAATCTCATCAAGAAAGGAGTTGAGAATGATAGAAATTTCAGGTACCACTCTAAATGCAAGGCTTTAAAGATTACTAAACTTATTTTTATAGAAGATATTACTAAACTTATTTTTATAGAAGATCCCATATTATTCTTAAGAGATGATCCTAACTCAATTGAACTTTCATAATTTCCTTGAGAACCTTTAATCAACTCCCAAGCTTATCCAATAACTTATAGAAAAGCTAACTACTAATTGCATAGCGAATAAATGATATAGTTAGTATTATGGAATGTATCACTAGAATGAAAGCTTCATAGCCTCTAATCAAATATTTAGGTGTTCCTATATTATCTAAGAGGCCTTTATGTAGTGAGTTTAGACCTCTTATTGACAAAATCAAAGCTAGATCATCCAATTGGTGCAAAAAGAATATATCTTATAGGAACAGTTCAACTAGTTATCTCCATTCTCAACAACTTGCAAGTCTTCTAGTCATCCTATATTTGGTTCTCTAAATCTATAAGTAAGAAAATGTAATATATATTCAGAAGTTTCATATGGTCTAGAAGTGCATCTAGTCATACCAAAGCAAAAGTGAAGTGGAAAGACCTATGCTTACCTAAACAAGAGAGGGTTAGGAATTATCACTACAAGGACAATAAAACAAAACCATTTTTATTGAAGCATATAGAGAATTCTCAAGTATAAGCACCCCCTATGGGTTAAATGGATATCTTCCTACTACATCAAAGCCAAAAACTTATAAATTATAAACCTCAAAACCACCACCTCATGGATAATGTTACACATTCTCAAGTTAAGGGAAAAGATGGAACCTTGCATGACACACTAGATTGTGATGGGAAGCTCACTTCCTTTTGTTATGATAATTGGCCAACTTAAATCCACTGATTAATATCCCTTCGCTATCCAACTTAAGGAACCAGATTACAGATAAAGCAATTATTAAGGAGGCTATTGACACATATCCAACAAGTTTTCCAGCTCACAACCTCACCTAACAATTAATACTAGGCTAAGAAGAGACCATTAAATGGAACCTAGTTCCATCAAGATCCTTCTCTAATTCATCTTACAAAGAATTCATTAGACCTCGAGCTCATAAAATTAAATGACAGAAGCTGATATAGTTTACCTAAGTAAGTCCAAAAGCCTCTATTATAATATGACTAGCCATTAAAGGAGACTAATGACACTGGACAAAGTAAAGAAGTTTAAGAATGTGTCTGACATTTGTTTATTTTGTAAGCTAGAAAAGGAATCAATTACCCATTTATTCTTTGATTGAACTGAAATAGTCAAAATTTGGAGTGAAATTATAAGATTATGCTATATGTTAACCCCCTGCAAGGAATTGGTAATCCATTCTAAACTAAAACTGAAATAATTAGAGTACAAATGAAAGTGATTGATCCTTTCAACACAGTGTATTATATATGGCTAGTAAGAAACAATTGCATCTTTTAACATTACGATATTCAACTATAGGTTCTTTTGTAGTTTATAATTCAAACCATAAGGGAGCATATTGTGGTTCATAAAATCCATCTGGTTTGTTGCCCCATCTTGAGATCTAACAAGAAATTAGACAATAAAACCTAACGGAATGTAGTTTGAATCTAATCATGGTGCAAACACACTAAAACTCCATATACTAATGTAATAGAAAGCCAACTTAGAGCTCTTTTCTTGTTCTAGTGTCCTGGGTTGCAATTCTATGATTTGCTAGACTTTGAGTTGTGTATATAAAATATCTTAGTATAATTTTGACTTTCCTAAAAAGGAAGATTCATGTGTGGCTTTCGATTAAAATAATTGAGCATTGAGTACAAAATTAGAATTTTATTGTTTGGTTGTGCTTATGATTATTAAATATTAAGAATTACACTTCTTTCAACATAAATTGTGAAAACTAAAATTATTCTTAAATTAAAAAATAAAATTTAAAATCTTACATTTGATTATTATAGTAAGATTATTGATTATAGTTCTTTTTATATATAATGAAAGAATTTATAGTCATTAACTTTTGAGCGTATACTGTGTTAAATCCTAAATGTACATTCAACTTCAAATTATATGTTTCTAATAAACCAAATAACTAACCATAAGCTCATCTAAGCAATGAATTTGATCTAAATGTCTGTTTAAAGGATCAGACTCTAAGCATCTCAAAAATTTAATCACTTAACCTTTAGAAAGTTTATTTGACTTGAGCATAAAACCCAGTGTTTGGAAATTTTTATGAAGTTTCTTCTAGTCGCTTAAATTGGTAAGAGACATTAGGGTGCATCTTTGAAGGCATAGTATAAGTATGAAATGTTTTCATAGATACTGATTTCTTTATCATAAGTTATTTAAAGTTTTACAATAAATTATGTAAGTAAGAAGTATTAGTCCTAATAATTATGTTGTTTAAGTATTAAAGATAGAGCATAACTTATTGATATTGTATAACTCAAATTCCATATAGCCCATTCCATATTACTTAAAGCTAACATGGCTTTGAGTTAGAGATATCCATGTGGCCAATAAGTAAAATAGTGAGTATTTTCACTATTTTACTTGGCTTTTTCCTTCCTTAATTAAAGAGCCCCTCTAAGTATATTAATGATTGATTAAGGCTCCAAGTATTGACAACATCTATCAATAATTATTGTTGAAGCAAAATAAGGCTTACATGTTAATAGATCTATGGAAAAAGCTCATTAAAAATTGTAAGTACATCATTGTCATTTTAGGTTTTATCCCAAAATTGTTGCATGTTTATTTTGTAATGTAATTTTTTTATCGACCTTATGCTTTATTGATTTATGATTTAGATAGGGGACTAGGATGGTTATATGTTAACAAACCATATAGGCAAATTCAATTTGGATGGTCATGTATGTTATATCAGGGTAAGATAACCAAATAAGGCATTAATATTGAAATCATATACTATTGAGATTTAGAAAGGCGTAAGTTCTAACATAGCTAGGTTATAAGTTTATTGAAGGGACCTACTATTTAATTCCTAAGGAGATAATGACTAATAGGTTAAGGTTTTTTTTTAATATAATTCAAACAAAGTAATTATTAAGTAAAATTATCATGAAGCATAAATTGTTGGAGATGTTTATGAACCACAAGTAATAGACAGTTGGAGAATATTATTAAGCATATCTAATTTAGGGTTAGCTATATTTAAGGTTTTTATTTTAGCTCTTCCAGGAAATGCTTCAACTTCAACTCAAAGGAAAAAATCATATGGAAGAGAAACTGATAGTGAAGATGGGGAAGTTGTTGAAGTAGCAAATTATATAGGTGAAGGAACAACTTGTAAAGGTGGTATCAGTAAGGAAAATGAGGAAAGTGTTAATGTACAACTAGATCATAAAGAGTTAGAGGAGAATCAATTTGCTAATGTGAGAGTGAGAAACGAGTATGTTTCTAACTTAGATAATGATGGGTTAGTTGAATTTAGAAAATAGTAAAGTCAAGTAAACAAAAGGAAGTTAAAATATAGACGTACGTTAAAGAGGTTGAAACAACACCATACCAATGAGAGACAAGTAGATGATGAAGTTCAATATAGTTTAAGATTGTAGGAGGATGTTCAATATGATGGCAATTTAACATATTATTTTAAATCTTATGTGACTTTGAGTTATGATGATTAGATGGTGAGAAAGAAGAATATGTCATAAGGATAAGAGCATGATTTTTTATATATACCCTATAAAAGAAATAGAGTTTGAAGTAGGCATGATATTCAAAGGCATAAACCAATTTAAGAAAGCTCTCCGTAAATATGGAATAGCTCAATATAATCTAATCAAATACATAAAGAATGTTAAGGATTGAATTAGGGCATAATGTAAAGCAAATAATTATAGTTGGAGGATGCTAGGTTACTTTGTAGATTAAAAAAAAATTAAAATTAAGGTGCTTGAAGGGTCTCATATATGTGAGCCACTTTTTAAGAATACAAGCCTTTCATTTTTATGGTTGGTAAATAATTTCTTTTACCTAAAATTAGGGGTTTAGTAATGTTAAAATTTTATGATATAAGGCAACTTGCGAGAGATAAGTTTAGGGCATAATTTATTCTTATTACCCACTATAGAGCTAGGAAGATGGTTATGAAGAAAATTAAGGCAAATGCAAAACTAAAATATTTAAAAGTTTAGGAATATATAAAGAAAAATGTTATGATATAATACAGACACAATAGTAGAGAAAATTTAGTAAAAATAACCTTTTATTATTGAAGTTTCATGTCTTAATTTTAAGAAAATGTATATTGCCATTGAGTGTTGCAAAAAAGGATTACTAAATGGATACAAGAAGATATTGGGTCTAGATGGTTTTTTCTTTAAGGGAGAAATTAAGGAAGAAATATTAACAAAATTTTGGAAGAGATTTCTGCAACCAAATGTACCCAGTGGTATTAGTTGTTGTACCAATTAAGACAATTACAATTTAGACATAGTATATAGTATGTTAAAAAGGGACCTTAAATTAAAGAATTGAGGTGGTTGGATACATATTATTAACCAATAGAAGGTAAAGTTACTCTTATTATTATGTACTTAATTGCTTGTTTAGTAGAAAAATTTGAAATTGTTAACAAATACATTTTTTGTTAGGGTTGATAAGAGCAATATCAAGGCATTTATTGAAGGTAGAGCATAGGCACTAAATTAGACACATTTTTTAATGATGGAGGTAGGATGATAAAGGTGTTAAGATAAAGATTCTATTTTAGAAATTTAGTATGTTTACAATATTAGTTGATCTTCAATATACTTTAATTGAATTAAAAGAAGAAAGCGAGGAAACAAATAATGGTGTAATTAAGATGCAATTAAAAAATATTGTAGGAATTTAAATTAGAGTTAGAATATGACATTGTCGATAATAATTTTTATGAAACATTTAATGGGTAATAGTAGAAGAAAAGACTATGAACATTGTGACAATGTTAACAGAGATTAGACTTGTTGTTATGAAAAGACAATTATGAAGAATGAATTGGTGAAGAAAATGGTAAGATATAGTAGGAGCAAAGATTAAAAAAAATACAATTTAATAACTTTGATTGTGAGGTTGATAGGTTAGTATAGAAGGATATGAGATAATTTATAAATATATTATACTGCATTAAATCTTGATGAATTACATGTTTGTTACATAATCTATCTGTAGGTGTACAATGTCAGTTGTAGCAAGTTATTAGAACTTAAGTAAATCTAGAGTGTTAATCTCACAAGAATTGTATCACTATGTCTATTAACCTTATTTAATCAATAAACTAAAAGAAATGAGATTTGATAAACTAGTGAAAAGAAATCAATAAAATTGACATTAAGGTTTCAAGGTTCATTTATGTATAATTTTAATTATTATGCAGGAGAGATTATCTAGGTTTAAATAACAATGAACCTAAAGTGTTCACATAAGTATATAGAATTATGTAATTAGTACCTTTCAATGTATAATTTAACTTAATCAAACTCATTAAGCCTAATTAATATTTTTCTTATAGTAATATTTTATGATAAGAAAAATATTCTATGATATTTTTGTTCTTTAAGCCAAAGTTGTTTATTGTCCTAGTGCAATATTTTACGCCATCTCTCAGTCCTTCATAGAATTCATAAGATTGAACTATGATGGTTAGTTATAAACTTAACAATTAAGAAAAAATAAATTCCACGAAAAAATCACATCATACATTAGTAATTTAAGTATCTATCATACCATATCCCTAATTCTTACTATGGCTTAACTATTGAACATCATGAAAATAAAACTAAAACAAAGTAATCTTAATATAAAAGAAAGAAGATAAATAAAAAACAAGAAGAGTATCATGGTCACCTCCAATCTTGCACTAAATCCTTTATTGATGCAAAGAAACCATAAAATTAACAACCTAATCTTAATAGAGGTTGTCACTAATTTCTAAGATCCCCTAGGTTAAACTTAACAATAACATTTATAGTTAAGGTTACAAAGTAAAATCCTAAGTTACTTATACTTGTGATTATCCTCATAAATTGTACACAATAATTAGCAATAAATTATCAACAACACTAATTTTTGACTTATTATAGAACTTTTATGCAATGTAAAATAGTGTTTAACTGACGCCTGACTTTAAGTTGTAGTCGATGCTAGTTTTGTTTTATATCTTTCTAAATAAAAGTATAATGATTATGACACTAGTTACATATAACACTATATCATTAATTTTTTACTATTTCTTAGTCCCTTGAACCTTGCGAGAGACAAAAGCCTATCTCCTTAGTGTGTTCAGTGCTTATTATGTCTTTTCCATTAACCTTTATACTTTTTTGACATCTTTGAGTTTAAATTGACGCTCAATGTCTTCTACAAAATTATTCTCTTCGAGTTAGTTTTCAAATGATTAAAAAATCTCCTCGATTAGACAATTATGAAGAAAATCGTACTGAATTTTAAAATTTCTCCTTAAAATCACCACCTATAAGAAAATGAAGTATAGGAAAACATCATATAATATATATGCTAGATAATAATCAACTTAACTCCCAATAATATATAAAATATATACTTATCAATGTTCATATGTAATTATGGCCTATTACATTCACGAAAGAGAAGCTAGAGGATTATATATGTGATTTATTGAAAAGAGATAAATAAATGGTTGCTTATGAATATATGATGCAATCAGTACAAAGATAGAAGTTATATTTTATAAGTGAAAAGGAACCACCTTTTCAACCCTAATATAAAAAAATGCCAAGTAGAACAAACTAAATAAGAAAAGAGAAATGTGGGAAATTGCTTAACAAACTTAAAATATGTCATTAATAGGAATGTAAATGACATGCCAAATATGTTACACAAAGGTCACAATAAGAAATCATTTCCAAAGAAAATGGTTCACTAGTAATATAGTAACACCTCACTACTATAGATTTCATACCGGTACCTTGAGGACATTCCAGTATATAATCTATAATAATGGCATGTTAACTATCTATAATAATGGCAACTATGTCACCTTCACTTTATAACACGGCAACATATCCAACTCAATCGTGGCATCAACTATATATGTAAAAGTCACCAATCACAATACATTAAAAAAAAAACTCAACTTCCCATTTCATTCATTCATAATAGTTTACACTGAAGTCATTAAAACCAACATTTACAACCTTAGATAAGTTTTATATGACATATGTAAACTACTTAAGACAATTATAACTCCTCAATGCCAGCTAACAGACCTTTGAGTCATATCTTAGTCCAAAATATGCTTATAGAAAATCTTAGGAATCTAGGTCTCTTATCTCGTACTTGAAAAGTCACGTTGTAATTTTGGATGAGTTTTGCGAACTTAATGAGTGAGATCATTAATATGAGTGAATCATCATTAATGATCTCACTCAAGGTTGCACACAAATATCATACAACTAATCAAATTCACAACATTTCACATCACAGTAAGACATAATAAATACCATACACTTCACATACCTTCCTTCAGAATTTGTACAACCCAATTGGTCACATTATCATGACATATCACTGTAACATCACAACTTCAGAAAGAATTCACAAGCATATGTTTCATAATCATAAATATACAAATGTAGATGCATATGAGACTTTAGATTCATTATTATTTGTTATGACAGAGTGCCTTTCAGATACAAAAATAGATACTGACCCATTGGACTCAGTCAGAAACATAAATCATGAAGTAGAGCTCTACGTACATAATACTGAGCTTATAGCTCTTTCAGACTGGCTATTCTGATCACAACACCTTTATTTGAACATGCATTTTATGAAATGCATCAAATAACAGAATATGTCATGAATAGCATTCACTTATAAAGTACAGGCAAAATCTTATAATTCATCAGACCTTAGTTCGGCATTCAACTTTCGTTAAGCATTCAGAATTCAATTGCAAACATATTTCATTCAAATTTTAGATGCAAACAGAACACTTCCAATACATTCCCGACTATCAAACTTCTCAGACTATTAAAGTCCGAAATTCACGTACAGATCAAAAATAGTTTAATAATTGGAAGTTAAACAAAATCAATCAATCTTAGGAAGATCATCTAGGTTGACTCACAAGTGCTCCCTTTCGTTTATTGCCTTGAAGTCCCAGTAATGTCTGGATGTTGTCGTTCAATGTGTTCCTCTAAAACATATCATACATACACATATTACAACTTTGCAAAAATATGAATTTATTTATATACATTCATGTATACTGAATACGTACAATGCATTTTCATGACAATTCCAGGTTCCTTATCATTATTCTTGTCACAATATTCATTCATATATCAATACTAAATAACCATCCAGACTTGTCTAAAAACATACTTTCGGGTTTACTTTGCATGATTATTATCATCAGTAAAGTGAAGTAATTTGGCAACACTTCCTTCTATACAATTGTTCTCCCATGTCTTAAGTTTCTAATGACACCAAAATTATACAATTTTATTTAGTATTCTATGAGTTATGCTCATAATACCTCAAACTGTATATATTTGAGCTTTTGGCAACTACATGATCATACCTTCGAAGGTGTACAACTCATTTCTCTCAATTGCCATATCCAAAAAGTATAAACATTATACCAATCAAAAGCTAAAAGAATAAAATACAACCTTTGTGAGACACCTTTATCTAATTCAGCTTCTATCAATACAGTTTATTCAATATCAACAGGACATGATTTCTGTCTTAGGTAGTATTATAGTCTCAGTTAAGACTAAATTTCAAGCCAGATTTTGAAAGGCTTAGACATAGAATTAGAATTCTACTTCTTCAAGAAATTTGTATCCATATGACTCTAATTTAATTTGAATCAAGAATCAACTCATTTAAAAATCTACAGATGAAGATATACTCAAAATATCGAAGCATGTTTAATGAAAATATTCCAGTTCACTTCCTCATTTTCATCCTAAATCCATCAATCAAATCTTTCCCGAAAGACTTCAGATAAATCTGAATTATCATAGAGAGGAATAAAAATGTGTTAGGAATCTATTGGTTTAGTTTCAAGTTATTTGGAGGTTGGATGAAAAAGTTATAGCCAAAAGACTCAAAGTTGTTTAGTAAAAATACTTTAGTTCATATGCAGACAAAAAAACAATTTCATACACGCAAACCATCACCTTCTTCTTCCTTTCCTCTTTTACCCCAAATTCACATATAGTTTAACACCAAGTTCACTCCCATTTTCTAGATTACTTCACCATAAACACAACATCATTCCATACTCATTCACAAACCAATTTGTTTTCATGAAATCATCAAACTTTAATCAATTGATTAGACCTCTTTAACTATGTAATTTCATTCATGAAACCTATACTTTTCCATAACATGATATCCCTTTTATCAAACTCTTCATTATCAAAATTCTATTATTTTTACTTCAGTTTCAGATCAGTAACATCAATACACATTTCAAAAATTCATGATTGATCATAAACCCCAAAATAGTACCTATTCCATATTTTTTCATATCACATGTTCTGCAATTTTTTCCAGATTTTCTTAAGCAAATTTTGGGTCTGATTTGTATGACCATTTTGACCTAGACAATGAGGTATTTAGGCAATAACTTCTACTAAAAAAATATTCCACAATGTCTTAAGTGTCTAATGAAATCAATTTCATGCTTTTTGGTTCAGTATCGTGCAAGTTATAATAAAAATTCTACAGAATGTTCCTAAACCACGATAGAACACAAATTTCAACTTCAAGCCAAATTCCAAGACTCTTAATCGCAGATTTCAAATTCGATTCCTTCATGAAAAATGTATCCCTATGTCTCTAGTTTACTATAAATAAACTCCATCCAATTTGTATATTCACAGATCAAGTTATGTTCTAAATACCGATGTATGTTTAGTAAAACACTGCATATAACATGCTGTAACTCACTTTAGTCTTTCATCTTGTTAAGCATATCACCGAATCTACTTCTTCCTTCACCACCCACACATGCATCAACACCATTCATGAATGCATTCATTTATCTTCCTATACCAATCATGCATGCACCGATTTATAAACAATAAAACATCATCAAATTGTCATTTACACTACCTATACAACTTAAAGCAATAAAACATCACTTGATTCACACTTCAAATCCTCTAGTAGAAATTTCAGAAATGGGGAGAGAAAATAATGGGTTTCGGTGATGGCAAAGCAAGAAGGAAGATGGTGGGAGCTGCAGAAAGTTTCTTACTCAAACATGACTTAGGTGGCTTTACCATACAATGCCACATGTCACCTTTGTATGTAGCCCATTTCTCATCAATGTAAGGCTACCACTTGTCACTTAGTAATTTGTCCAATTGTAAATTCTTAATAGGTACATTTGCCTCACTTCTATTTGCCTCTTATTTCTATATTTTTCGTAGTCTAAATTACCTCAAAATTTTGATAAATCTCCAAAATATTCAAAATGTCTTCAAAAATACTAAAATAATTCTATTACACACCAATTAAATTTTCAAGACAATTAATCCATAATTCACCAAAAATTCCGAAATAATAACTATTATCGCCAAATAAATTTTTAACATAAATAATCCACGATTCACATTTTAATCGCATTTATACTTCAATCATACCTGGAAAATGTCAATAAATGCATGTAAAATTATTTCATGAATAACAATATTATTCACGAGCATGTGTATGGCATATAACGCATGAAATGCATTTCTAAATTCTCAATAAACTCTTATATAAAACATCCAAGGGTTCTAACCCTAATAATGGGATAATGGGATGTTACAAGTAATTAGACCAGATATATTATGAATAAGAAGAACATATGTTAGTACACTTGTACAAAGCATCTTACATTTCTAACATTATTTATAACTGATTGGTTTATACAACTTTATAGATTAGCATGAAAGCGAAAACACATTTAGAATCTTATTTCACGTCTTAATAACAAAATAGAAAAAGAGTGAATGCGACATCTTCTGATGAAAAGAATAGGAGATAGAGCTATGGGTCTTACTATGGGAATATGCCACTAAATATAAGCACATATGCCACTTTTAACATTTTTCTTTGAAGAACTTTATAGCCATTTTTAATCATATATGATTTAATAATTTTTTAAGCATCATTTATTTATCTTCAATGTAAACTTGACTGATTAATTATTTTAAAGATCACAATATCATCTATAGAGTAAAGTCTCACAATGTATAATTAGTTAAGAGTGAAACAAGTTCGTAGAATGAGAATTTTGGATCTTAACAATCTAGAGTCATTATGTGCATATGTTACAATCTAAGAGGACTGATAGAAGAAGAGTATTAAAATCAAATTAAACTAGTTCAGGAGAAACTTAATACTCTCAATTAAATTACAAGAACATATGTTATATATTAATGGATTGGATTTTATATGCCTTAATTTTTTTGAAAGATTGTATATGCCTTAATTTTGTTTCAAATGAACTCTTACATCAAAGTCGGTTTGTATTTAGTTCAGGTTAGTGGCCCTTTTTTATTTTTGATTTTCATCTTAATTAATTGTTCAATTTTTAATTTAACTTTATCTCTCGATTAAAGAATTTTTGGTTGTACTTACCATCAATCAACTTTTGTTTGGTTCTTAATTTGAATACAAATAATATTATCAATTACACACCAAAAGTTCATTTACATCAAAATAACCAGACAAACATGTTCGTTAGATCAAAGTTCGATTAATATATGTAACACTAAAATACATTTGTTCAAGTTAATATAGTAATATTCACATTAAAATATGCATCTCTTTAAGCACTTGAACATGCTTCAAATACACCAATTTTAGCTTAAGAATAAGAGCAATTATACACCAAATGGAAAATTAGAGGATAAGTACAACTATGACAAGTTTTAGGTTCTTATATTGGTATTCACCAAATTCTATCTTTTTTACCGTCTTTGTTATTGTTGTTGTCTATATATTCTTCTTCAGTACATCAAAAGTGAGTGTTGAAGCGAAATCACTCATTATAGGATCCAATTATTAGAAAAAAATCACATCCTTTTAACTCATATACCACAAAAATAATGTCAAATCAAGCAATTATTAATAAAAAACACATTAAAAATTTTCTTATCCTTCGTTGCATACATCTAACGATTCTCTTTCATAAGTTAGTCATCATCATAAAAGTTCTAATAATAACTTTAAAGCAACAGTCACACAAACTATAAAAATCAAACTTTTTAGTGTAACTTTCACAATTCATTTTTGTGAATCGTGATTTTCAACAACTTCTATTTTGAATGAAAATTCAACACACGAAAAACAAATTTTATCGAGTTATATTAAACTCTAGATACAAATTATTTAAAATGTTTTGCGTCCATTAAAAAAATGGAGTTATTTACATAATAGCAAAGTAAAACAATGAAAACATCCACTGACTTGCTTACTGGGCACAAGGGCGTGGCTGACTCCGAGTCGGAGTCATGTTAAGTTCCACAGGATGGAGTGGATCATGTGCCATAAGAGTCATGCCTAGGTAAGGTTGCAGCGTGTCTTTAGTATTTGAACGAAGTGCAACGTTCAAGACTTCACTCGCTTTATTTTTATAATATTATGAACTTGGTTAAAAATTCTTTTAAAATTTTAAAACTCAATTATATATATATATATGTATATGTATGTATGTATGTATGTATGTATGTATGTATGTATGTATGTATATTAGGATTAAAAATGTCGTTGTATAAAGGAATACAGTGAGGTGGCATAAGTTTTTGTAAGATGTAAAAACAGCATAACCATTGTTGTTGATAAATGGCATCCATCAGATATGAGGTTATGAATGGATTTAGGAGTTCCAGAGAACCAAATGAAACCAAAACAACTTTCAAAATATGGAGATATCAAGAATAGAGACAAGATTTTTGTTGGTTCCTTTATGTTAAAATTTGAGTGTGATTCTCCACTATATGTTTCGGGAATTAATCTATAAATTGAGATTGAGACTCAACAAATGTTCCTTTCTGCATATAAAAATCTCTACTTTATCAAACTTTGCCTTTATTCCCTCGATATTTTTGGACCTTCCTCTTTAGAATCATAGGGCTTATTGATAACTGATAGCCTATAAAGCATTTAATTTATCAAATGTTCATATGTAGAAGATCATGTAAGCATTACATATCTTAGTTGCTAAACAACAGCATTTGAAGAAATTCTAACTGAAAACTAGTAAATCATTTCGTAATAGAAATAACATGAAATCTAACCCAAAAATATCCTGTAACACTAACAAAGGATTATAGGAGGTTGAATTATGCTGAACATACTACAAGCTCTTATTAAATGATTTGATGATATTTGTAATATCAAATTATATTTTTCCACATGATCTATCCAATGTAAACTTCTTAATTTCCTCACTCTTCTTAGTTCTGCACCTGCCAACAATTAGTTTTCAGTTGTGCATGGTGATGATGTCTTGTAAAACAGCCTCTCTTAAGCTCTTACGGTCCTAGGCCCATTATTAGCTTAGAATAGAACTGCAACTTGCAGTTAAGTGATTAACAAACAGAGGGCCATATACAATAGGCCTGTTTTGGACTTGAAACAGAAAAGACACAAGTGCTGTTCTACGCACGGTCAATAATAGGCTGTAGAGAAGATACACCCCGCTACTGGAAAGAGCTATAAATAGGTTTGACTTTTTCTAAAAAAAGTTTTAATCTTAATTTTAAAAAATTATCACTTATTTTATGGTTTTGTAAC
Source organism: Erythroxylum alaternifolium (assembly GCA_027478495.1). Lineage (NCBI taxonomy): Eukaryota > Viridiplantae > Streptophyta > Magnoliopsida > Malpighiales > Erythroxylaceae > Erythroxylum > Erythroxylum alaternifolium. Next base: position 40,426,432 of record JANIIA010000008.1, read on the forward strand.
TTTTGTTTAACTATCATACAATCATATTGCATTACTTTTTACTTATTTTTATTATCTAAAATAACATTATTTTAGAGTTATGTAAAATAATATTATTTTCAGTATAAAAAATAAAAAGTAAAACTATGATCTAGTTAAACAATCATTTGTCTCTGTTCTATAATTCATAATTAGCTATAAACTTACAAAATGCGGCATGCTCGATTGTGTTTTTACATGCAAGCTTACTTAATTAATATAATTAAGAGTTTGATGATTTTCAAATAATCTACTTCGTAAGTAAATCAAAGACAAGTTATTTATACTCCAACCGGAAGGATAAAAAAGGAACTGCTCTCCTTATTAATCATGATTTAGTTATTTTACCGCCTGGCCTGATTTTGGCCTGAGTTGACTAGGTCACGGGCCAAGATTAGGCCGGGTCCTTTTTGAAGTTTTTCTTAAAAAATATATATGGTAAGCTAGGTTGGCCCAGTTCGCCAGCGGCCCGTCGGGCCACAGGTCGGTTAGCCCGTAGCTTATGACCCAGCTCATTAACATCTCTATTTACTAAAGGGAAATGAAAATTGAAGAATCACCTCTTTGTTTTTCCTTTAATTTACAGGAATTTTATTACTGGTAAAATTCCCTCTCTACTCCAACAAGAGAAATCAATCATCCAATTTATTGAATAGGATGGTGGTTGAGTATTAATGCATTCTTGTTTTATTATAATGGTAACACATATAAAACCATTGATTAATTTTAAATGTGATTCTATTTCAATATTCATTTCTAGTTGATTGCATTGCTTTTCCTGTAAAAAGAGTAGCAGTAGCTACAATAAGAAGTAGTAATGGCAAGGCTTGCAATTTATAATTATCATTCTATTAATTAGTGTAGCATTTGTTAGTTAGTTATAGAATTAGTTAGAATTAGTTAGAGGACATATGATCAACTTGTAAAGCAAGTCATGAATGGTATTGTATAAATAGAAGCAATTAAACTTCTGGAAATACAAGTTGGCATATTCAAGTAAATCTTTCTTTTCTCCTTCTGTAATTTTGATAATTTTCAAATTATGAAATGGTATCAGAGCTTAGATCCAAGATTTGAACGCCCCCTCAACCTTTGTTGACAAAATTAAACTTCAAGCAATATGTATCTTGAAGGTTCTCACTCTCGATTTAATTTGATTCTTGTTGCTTAATTCAACTCCTTCGTGTCATTTTGCATCATTGTTCTGTGATTTCTACTTCACAATTCAATGGTCAATCAAGAAGAAGCTCGTCAAACCCAACCTCTGGCAATCAATAAAACAGAGGACCCATCCTCATCATATTTTTTGCACCATTTAGAGAAATATAGCTCAGTTCTTGTATCTCCGGAGCCAATCGCCATAAAATACATCACATTTTGTAGATCCTTTTTGTTGGCAGTTTCTATCAGAAACAAACAAGGATTCATGGATGGATCTATACCAAAGCTAGCTTAGAATAATCCCCTGTATCCTACTTGGTGTCGTTGTAACAATTTGTTGGTGGCTGCTTACTTAGATCAATATCACCTTCGATAGCTTTAACTATATTCTACAATGACATTACAAGCCAGATTTGGGAGAGGCTGAGCAAGTGATTTTCTCAGCTTGATGATAGCAAAATTTGTCAACTCTAGTAGTAGTCGTGAAGTATCACTCAAGGTACTGATATAATTGATCATTATTTCACTAAGCTTAATGTGGTATGGTAAGAATTGAGAAATTGTCACTATGAAGCCTTTTTCAAGTCATGATGATGTGTATAATATGCTGATTACCAAAGAAAATCAAAGACACCAAATGGTATAGAATCTTGGAAATATATCAATAATGGCAGTCAAAAGAGGAAAGGATACTTGTTCTCATTTTGTGAAGCCTAGACACATAATGGAGAAGTGTTTCAGGCTAATCAGATTTCCTCCAAACTTCAAATTCACGAAGGGAAGAAATTCCACTTCCTCAGTTAATTTAGTTTCGACAGTTGAAAATTTTGATGTAAATATGATTGATATAAAATGTGCTTAGGTCAACGATGCTTCTCTATGTATCAAAGTGGGTACTCCAAAAGCAGGTTTCTCTCAGCTCAGTGAGCAAGTTCAGAAGCTAATAACCTTGCTTAGTGATCATCCTGCCATTGTTGCACCTCAATCCAGTCCTAACATCACTTATAGTAATCTTGTAGGTAAAGTCACACAAACTCACCACTTTATTAGCCACAAAGTTCATTAATCCCCTTTGGATTGTGGATATAGGAGCCACAGATCACATCATTTGTTCCACACATGTATTCCAAACTTTCAAACCAGTTTAAAACCACTTTGTTCAACTTCCTAATGGGTCTCAACTTCAAGTCACAAACATTAGCACAGTACAAGTCCTTCCCTCCTTGATTTTAAATAATGTGTTGTATGTACCTAGATTTATGATAATTTAAATTATTTATATATGATTTTGGGATGAATTGGAACTAATTTGACTTATCTCTATGTAAATTTTGCACTTTATTTGGTTAATTCTCACACATTTCAACTCTATTGCTTAATAGGTGCAAATGGATAGATTTTGGGGTAAAAGGCATAACTTTCACTGTATATGTCAGATTAAGGTCATTCAAGTACAATTTTGAAAAAGCCTCTAATTTCTACAACTTTTCTGAAGACTCCAAGAAGAGATTTTGTCGTCTAAAGGGTCAAAATTGCATATTTTCAGAGAGGACCTGAGAAGGTCTGCCCAGCAGACATTAAGTCCCTCCAAATGGACCTGAGCGGAGAGGGAAAGCTGGAAGACCCGAGAAAGTCCACTTAGCCAACATCATGTCTGCCTAACGGACATTCTCTAGTCAAACTACTCCATAAAACCCAAGAGAAGGTCCGCTCAGCATACTTTAAGTCCCTCCAAATAGACCTAAGCAGAGAGGGCAAGCTAGAAGACCCGAGAAGGTCCACTTAGCTGACATCATGTCCGCCTAACAGGCATTCTCTAGTAAAACTACTCCATAAGACCCAAGAAGGTTGGCCTAGTGGACATTAAGTCTGCTTAACGAACTTTTTCGGCACTGTTTCAATCCTTATTTTCTTGTTTAGCAAAAACTAGGATTCTTTGACCCAAGACAATATAAATACTTGTTTTGAAGACCAAATTAGGGGGTTGACACTAAAAACGAGGCTGAAAGATAGGAAGCACCCAAAAGAGGCAAAGAAGAGGAAGAAGGAGGATTGAATCAAGAATAGAACCAAGCTTGTTTTGTTTTCTCTCTCTCTATCTTCTCTCCCTACCCTGTCTTGGATGTTGATTTTCTTTATGTATTTGGATTCTTTTATCATATTCTAGAACTAAAACCCATTTATGGTTAGGGATGTAGTCTATTTTGGGGATTGATTTATGTTTTATGGATTGATTGGTGTTGAATGAAAGTTCTTGGGTTATATTTACCTTTCTTGAGCTTCATTGTTGTTTCTATGCTTGATCACCATAGATGCAACCTTAGGAATCATATGAAGGAATGAGAGATGAAGTATGATTTATACACTAGGAAGATAAACACATTAGATTTAGAGATAGAGATATCCTAAACTAGTGTGATAACTTATGGTTGCTTGTTCTTAATGAATTTTACTAGTTAGGTTTCACATTGAGAGATGTTAATCTACTAGTTGGGTATTCTTATATGTCTTGAGAGAGAATATAAGCGAATTTATGCAATTTTTATTATAACTTGTCATTTAATCAATTCCATAATTTATCAATCAATCTCTTAAATTAGTGAACCCCAAAGCCCTAAGTCTAAATCATCAGATTTACTTTGTTTGTTTATTTATAGTCTTTACAATTTATTGTTTGCTCTAATACAACCATCTTTTAAATTTCTTGTCATTTTAGTTCAGTAATTAGGATTAATGCAGTAGCGAGTATTTTAGTCTCTGTAGGATACGACCTTGAAATACTTGATGTGTCTTTACACTTGCAGATTTTGTCGACCATTTACACTTGTATTTCTTAACTAAGTGACATCTATTGTCCTAAAATTAATTTAACTCAAGTTATGTGCACTACTTAAGTCATTAAAAATGGAAGTCTAGAAAGTGTCGAAGTTGGCTAATCAATTGTAAACAAGTCAATAAGCATTCAAAAATTTTCAACAAAGATTCCTAATTATCAGTTATATGGAACATACCCACCCCACATCTAATCCATACATTGTCCCCATTGTAAT
>JANIIA010000008.1:40456184-40475635 GCA_027478495.1 Erythroxylum alaternifolium
CGTCACCCTCGCGGGGCACGGACTCGGGTATCACTATCGATATCGGGTCCGGGTTCAGCGGGAGTGGGGTGTTACACCCAAGAAGGTCTGCACAACGGACATTAAGTCCCTCCAAATGGACATGAGCGGAGAGGGAAAGTTGGAAGACCCGAGAAGGTCTGCTTAGTGGACATCATGTCTACCTAACAGACATTCTCTGACTAAACTACTCTAGAAAACCCGAGAAGGTTTGCCCAGCAGACACCAAGTCTGCTTAACGGACTTTGTCGACACTGTTATGATCCTCATTTCCCTATTTAGCAAAAATTAGGTTTCTTTGATCCCAAGACGCTATAAATACTCGTTTTAAAGACCAAATTAGGGGGCTAGAACTAAAAACGAGGCTGGAAGATAAGAGGCAACTAAAAGAGGCAAAGAATAGGAAGAAGGAGGATTGAATCAAGATTGGAAGCAAGCTTGTTTTGCCTTCTCTCTCTATCTTCTCTCTCTACCTTGTCTTAGATGTTGATTGTCTTTATATATTTGGATTCTTTTATCATGTTCTGGAACTAAAACCTATTTAGGGTTAGGGATGTAGCCTATTTTGGGGATTGATTTATGTTTTATAGATTATTGGTGTTGAATGAAAGTTCTTAGGTTATATTTATCTTTCTTGAGCTTCATTGTTGTTTCTATGTTTGATCACCATAGCTGTAACCTTAGGAATCACATGATGGACTGAGAGGTGAAGTATGATTTGTGCACTAAGAAGATAAACACATTAGATTTAGAGATAAAGATATCCTGAACTAGTGTGATAACTTATGGTTGCTTGTTTTTAATGAATTTGACTAGTTAAGTTTTGCATTGAAAGATAGTAATCAACTAATTGGGTATTCTTATATGTCTTGAGAGAGAATATAAGTGAATTTATGCAATTATTATTATAACTTGTCATCTAATCAATTTCATAATTTATCAATCAATCTCCTAAGTCTAAATCATAAGATTTTCCATTGCTTGTTTATTCATAGTCTTTACAATTTATTGTTTACTCCAATCCAATCATCTTTTAAATTTCTTGTTATTTTGGTTCAAGTAATTAAGATTAATTCAGTAGTGAATATCTTAGTCCTTGTGGGATACAACCTTTGAATACTTGATTTATAGGTACTAGAAATGATTCTGTACACTTGCAGATTTTGTCGACCAATTTACTTTTAATCTCCATTGTATCAGTAGAATTACTAGACATCATATTCCTGGTTTCATTATTCTCTTTGTCTCTGTGACATCCAAGTCCTATCCTCATGGATGACAATTAAACTAGCTAGGTAAAAGCAAGGAATGTATTTATTAAAGTAAGGCACTCATCTTGATTCTTTAAATTCTTCTGCTCATGCTATAGTTCCAAAGTCCGTCATTCTTATAACCTTCTCTACATTAAGCTCTAGAAAATCCCATGACCTATGGCATTATAGATTAGGACATCCCTCTGTCGATAAAATGTCTTATTTACAATCATTTATTCTTGGAATAAAGCTTATAGATTGTAAACCATGTTTAGTTTTTCCTAGAGCAAAACAAAATAGAACTCAATTTCCCATACATATACCTCGCTCTCAGTTTCCATTTAAAATAATATATACTGATATTTGGGGGTCTCAACAGGATTTATATGGCAATCACTAATTTCTAACTCTTGTCGATGATTTTATTAAGGTCACTAGGTATACCGTATGAAACACAAAAATGAAACAACACATATGCTACAACAGTTTCACATCCTTATATATACTCAATTTCAAGAATCTATCAAGGTTATAAGGTCAGATAATGGCCTTGAATTCAAATTACCCTAATTCTATTGAGTCAAAGGGATAATACATCAAACACATGTCCTTATAACGCCAACAAAATGGGGTAGCTGAGAGAAAACATTATCATCTCATAAGTGTGGCAAGAGCATTGCTTTTCTAAGCCAATCTTCCACTTCACTTCTGGGGTGATGTAGTGCTCACTATCACTTGCATCATTAATACACTCCCAACTCCCATACTGAAAAACAAACTCCAAGTGAAGTTTTTTTCCATAAAACACCATCCTATACCCACCTTAAAGTATTTGGTTACTTGTGCTTTGCTTTCAATCTTGTACCTACCAAAAAGAAATTTGATTCCAAGGTCCAAAAACTGTCTTTTCATTGGATATTCCAATGTTACCAAAGGTTGTAAGATTTATGATCTTACTTTCAAGTCTGTTTTCTTGTCTCTAGATGTCATATTTTTTAAAAAATATATTTCCTTACATATACCCCATTATCATATTCTAAAATTCCTCAGTGATTTTGTTTTACCAAATGTACTAAACTTCGTTCCCCTAGAACTTCCCAACACCTCTTTTCCTCCTCTTCCCACCGTGACTTTTGCCTTACCTTCCAATTCTAGAGAACCAAGTTCATATGCAAAGTCAAATGTACCTGCAGAAACCTCTAATCCTGATCCATACCCACTTACCAAATTACTCAACCATCATTCCCATCTCAATAACTCTTTTAAGAGGAGCTCTAGACCCAAGAGATTACCTTCTTAATCTTATTTCAATAGTTATTATCAAATCCTCCAAAACGCAAACACAACCCATACTGCTCACATCGTACCTTCTTATCTTATAGAATCCTACCTATCTAACACTCACCCTTCTTCCACCTATTAAGCCTTTGTTATTCCCTCACTAATCACTTATGAACCTACCACATTTCAAGAATCAATATAGCATGATCATTAGGTATAGGCTATGAAGGATGATCTAGTTACCTTGCACGAGAATCAAACTTGGTTTGTTGTACTTCTTCTTCCTAATAATCATGAAGTTGGACGTAAATGGATGTATAAAGTTTTACTCAGGTCTAATGGCTCAATTGAGAAATACAAGGCTAGACTTATAGCCAAGGAGTACACTTAACAAGAAGGTTTTGACTATTAAGAAACTTTTAGTCTTGTAATGAAGTAAACAACAGTCAGAATCTTATTAGCTATTGCTACTAGCTTTGGTTGGGATTTAGCTTTATTGGATGTGAATAATGCCTTTCTAAATTGTGAGCTCCACGAAGATGTATATATGCAGATACCTCCAAAGTACCAGCTTTAGGGGGAGATTCAGGGCATAGAACCTGGTACTTCTTTTTATAACTTTGACAGCACACATATCCAGAACGAAAATCTTGTCTACAAACTCCACAAGTCTTTGTATGGACTTAACTAAGCATCCAGATAGTGTAATGAGAGGTTCACCAAATGCTTGTTAGCTAATAACTTCCAGCAATCAAAGTCAGATTACTCGTTGTTTACTAAGCAGACTGACAAAGGTTTCATATCCCTCTTGGTCTATGTTGATGATATTGTTATAAGGAGCTCAAATCTAGAGCAAATGAAGTCACTAAATATAGTATTGATGACTCATTTCAAGTTAAAGGATCTTAGGGACTTGAGGTATTTTCTAGGCATAGAAGTCAACAGAAATGAAGAAGAGATTTCACTTTGCCAAAGAAATATACACCCTGGAACTACTGGAAGAATTTAGACAGCTTGTCGTAAAGCCTATCTCCATTCCAATGCAAGTAAATCAAAAATTTAGACATATAGAGAAAGGTGTATTGAAAGATGCAACTGTATATAGGCAATTGGTTGGAAAGCTTATGTATCTAACATTAACAAGGCCTGATATTAGCTATGTTGTGCATGTCCTAACTCGGTACATGGATAAGCTAGCAAACGCTCACCTCAGTGCAACATTTAAAGTCCTGAAATGTTGTTATTATCTATCTGTCATACGAAAAACTAAAACTCTGTAATATGGAACTTTTGAAGAAAGAAGACTAGAGAGAGAAAATGGAGCAAAAACAGAGGCAAACAGAGTATATCAAAGACTCAGTGATTTACTAAGATTTTCTTCTTCTATATATCGACTATCTACAACTTCTGTGCATTTATAACATTTCAATTCTACTAACTGTCATCTAACTGACTTAACTAACTCTTCTTGATTTCTTGCCCACTGATTCTTTACGTCGTTGCATGGCTTGCATGTATACGTGAGAAACCTTCTTTATGTCTGAATTTTTGAAACATGCCTGCTACATTTAATACCTAAAATTGAGATTTTCAGAAATAACTTATATGTGAAAAATCCTGGTCTTTTCAGAGTTTCTGACTTGCTGCAGGGTGGACTTGCTGCAGGGTGGTGAATGGAGGGCAGCTTTTAGGGGGTTCTCCCAACTGAGAAACTATCTACCTACGGTAGGGGACACCAGTGTGCTGATTCACTCTCATGGACGCCTCACCCGAGTGGAGTGTTCACCACAGTCTCTTGTCATCTTCAGACAAGACCTACTGGAAGTACCATGGTATCACCTAGTCTAGAAAAGTTCATCGAACCCCAAAGCCTTTATCATAACGTGGCTAGCTATCAAAAATAGGCTCCGCACTAAATGTCGCTGGTTTAACACAACTTATACTTGCTGTGTCCTACGTCAGGATGCTAATAAAGACCGGAATCATCTGTTTTTTCAATGTGATTATTCAAAAGCAATTTGGAGTCGGATCCAATACATGACCGACGCTGTCACCAATTGTTAATTTTTTACAAGTGGGAACTCACGTTAAGTTGGTTTATTACTCACTCCAACTCAGGGAAGTAAATGTCGTTCTTCTCAAGGTCGCCTTTATCACCACCGTTTATATGATTTGGAAAGAGGGGAATTATCAAATTTATGGAAACGTTGCTACAGACAAGTATTACTTAGCTGATAAGATCCTAAACCGCATCCGTGCGATTCTACTGGCCAAAGGGGTTGAATTTCAACTCTCCCCGTCTATGCAAACCAGTTGGCACATCTACAGATAGTATTTATCTTGTAAATCTAACAAAGTCCACTACTTTTATTCTCCGTATAGTTTAGCGATTAGATCTAATCTATTATTTATTTTCAAAAAAAAATCCTGATCTTTTGTAGATAATCATAAATGTCCCATTTTGGTTCCACGCTTTGCATTTTGTGGCGGCAAAAGGAAGCTCACTTTCGCTCGACCCTCGAAAGACACGAAGATCCTTTTTAACACAACAATAACAACAGGTACTAGAAATCCTACTTAAACAGCTAAGTTTGAAGAAGTCCAATAATAAGCAACTTTAAGAGAGACTATTTTCAAATAACGAAAATCCTTTTGAAGTGAGTACATGATACATCCATTCTCCAAAGATAAGGGAATGTAGATATCAAAATTATGATCTGATTTGAGCTTAAATACATTAAAAGTTGCATATCCCCGGAAAATTGTCCTGTTGAATATGATGGACTCTACATAAATAATGACCCCGAATTCTTTCCTGAGGACAAACCTCAAGAGTTGGAGCAAATTCAAGAGGTGTTTTTACCATAATTTAATCAATGTCCTTGGTGGAATTGACGATGTTCAGGCAGGAATAAGGATAATGTGGGACCTGAGCGTGGTAAATGGGATACAACGTATAAAGAACAGTTCATTCCGGATGATGAAGGATCGTACAAGATTCAGCTCCAAAGAAACAGGGAGAAAAGAACAAAAGTGAGTGTTAGAAACTCTTTCTACGTTGGCGAAGCCGGGAAGATTGTTATAACTATTGTCACTGTAACATTGAAGAAGAAAAGGGTGTACTACAGATCAGAAACTTTTTGAAGCAATAAAAACATTGCTTTTCACTAATACATGCCAAACCTAGTCTATAAGTTTGAGATTTTTAATAAAATGAGACAACTGAAAATTGGAATTTATATTACGAGATAATTAGTAGGACGAGTAAAGACCATTTAAGAACCCAATATATAGATGAACATTTGTTCTTTAATATTAAATCTTAGTAGTGATCCAGAGACTTGTCAGCATGCATGTCAAATTGATTACCTTGCTAGGAAATGTGGCATAAGTCACGGACAACCTTTGAGAAAAAACAATAAGAAAAAACGATATTCAACATTTTAAATGAATGCAGATTTCAGCAAAAGAACATTAACAAGCTTGCAAGTACTCTCTATGTGGTATAATGACATTTATTGAAGCGGGAAAATATTATCATAGCTTACACTCATCTTCCTATCATTTGGTTGCTTTCCCATGCCTCCTAAACCTGCCTAGTCCAACTTTAGAGGATGTTGTTGCCTCTCTCATAATTCAGGTTCAACCAGAATTATGAATTTTGTCAAAGTTTTTTAATTTATTATTTAGTTAATCTTTTATTTTGATTTTTAATTTTTAATTTTAAAATAAAATAAATATTTTATTACTAATAATAACTATATATTAAATAAAAAATTAAAGATAAATTATTTTATTTAAATCTTTTATATAATATTTATTAATAAGGAATTAATAAAAATATTTTATTTTTAAAAATAAATAATTTAAAAATTATTACTTATAAACTAATATTTATTATATATTTTTAATTATTAAATCAAAATTTATTTGAAATATATTTTTAAAAATATTTTTAAATTTAATTATATTTATTAATAATTATTAAATTAATTTTATAAAATAAATTAAAATTTAATATTTTAAATATTTTATATTGTTCTTAATTTTATATTTGTATAATAATGATTGTATTTTTCATATAAATTGTAGTTATTATTTATATGTGAAATATCTGAAAATTATTGTTATTTCATATTAATTATGATTATTGTTTATTATTTTAATTTTTAGAGACATGGTTAAAAATATCTAGTACAACTGTACAATATGATAATGGACTATTTTGCAATTTTTTAAAATATTCAAGGACTATTTTATAAATTTAAAAAATTAATCGAAACGGTATCCGGTATTAACCGATACCGATACAGTACCGTACTAGAACTCAATCCGGTACCAAATTCGGTACGGTATTCATAACATTGTATAAAACAATCTTTTCCAAGTTTCCCATTTAATAAGTGATATTGAATTGAAGCAATTTCTTCTTTTATTTGCAAAAAAAAATCAATCTTGATGCTATCTTCTCCGACATAAACTTAAGTTGTATAAACAAACTTTTACAATGTCATATCATTATGATATTTACAATAACCTCTGGTGAATAACAATTCAGATTCCTAATTTCTTAAACAATTTTTCAAATCTTTAAACATTCATCTCTTCATTATTTTATTGTCCAAAACTCCTCATTGTGCAAAATGGAAAGATATAAAACAATCTTTTCCAAGTTTTCCATTTAATAAGTGATATTGAATTGAAGCAATTTCTTCTTTTATTTGCAAAAAAATTTAATCTTGATGCTATCTTCTCCAACATAAACTCAAGTTGTATAAACAAACTTTTACAATGTTATATCATTATGATATTTACGATAACCTCTGGTGAATAACAATTCAGATTCCAAATTCGATAATCTCATGAATATAAATGACATTTATCAAATTTTAAGATTATGTAATTAGTGTAAGGACACTCAAATGTTTTATGAACAGTTGCTTGTCAAACTATATCCTTTGCAATCTCTCAATTTCATCCATGACATTAAGAGAATTACAGATATATGCCCTACCTTCAAACAAAAGGACAACAAATAAAAGAGCTTTTTGGGGTTTGGGAAATTAGGGATTAATAAAAACAAAAGATGGATAAAAGAGGCAAAGCTTACGGGGTTTCTATGCTAGCTTGAATATCCCATAATAAATAATAAAAAATTTAAGTTAAATAAAATTGATGAAACATTGACAAGGAGTTAGGGTGCCGTCAATTTAGAGTCCAAATTAAATATTTTTAAAATATTGAAATTATTTTTGAATATTTTGAAATATTTGAGTTTAAATTGAAATTTACCATAGATTATAGGGTTTAAATTAACCCTTTTAGAATATATATTAATAATACAAGTTTTAAATAAATAAATAATTTATTCCCATTATAACTATAAAGCTTATGAGAGTTAATGCCCTGGATGTATTTATTGAGACAACCTAAATTAACGATTTTATGGTTAGTGCACACCTTAATCCATAGGATGAATTGTCTAGGGAATCCAAACACTTCCAGCAAGTGAAACAATAAATCCCAATTAATAATATCAAAGGCTTTATTAAAATCAACTCTGATAGGATAATTAGCAAAGGTATAACTTTTTGAGTATCTTTTAAGTAGCTCCTGGACTAACAGAATATTATCCCCAATATGTCTATTTTTAATGAAAACACCTTGATTGTCACTAATAAGAGAATTAACATCTTTCTTTAATCTTGTAGCAATCAATTTAGTGATGATATTATAAAGGAAATCAGTGCAAGAGATAAGCTTGTAATCACTGAATGAAGCTAGATTAGGCAGCTTAGAAATTAAACAGATAAATGTTTTATCGATCTCCTTCAAAAGCTTACAAGTTCTGAAGAACTCATTAGTAAATTCTAAGATCATTTTACTAACTACATCCTAAGACTTCTGAAAGAAAAAATCATTCAATCCATCAAAACCTGGAGCTTTCAATATATCTAACATGAAGGTAGTATCAACTATTTCCTTGTCGTCGATTGTTGGATTAGATAGGAGGATGTCTTTTCAGGAATTTTTTTGGCAATGAAGTTGCTTAATAAAGGGATAGACGAGTCATAAGCTTTCACAAAACCCAACGTCTTGGAAACAAAATTTGTAGCTTCAAGAAGGATTGATTCTAATATTGCAAAATAGAACCATCACTTGAAACAATTGAGCAATTTTTATTTCTATTATTCCTTACCAACACAAAATTAAAAAAGAACTTGGTGCATTGTTCACCATCCTTGAATCATGCAATCCTACATCTCTATTTGAAGATAAAAATCAAAAAGAAATTTTTCGTTAATTAAGAGAACTGCATTAGTTAGATTCGAAGCCAAAAGATTTTGAACATCGGATAACCTTATTTTAGCCACTTCCACTGTAGTTTATATATTGCTCCCCACATATTTACTCAGCCGCTTAAGCTCCTCCTTAATTGCTTTAAATTTCTGAACACAACAGTATTGTTTGGATCTAGTGGCATATTTCCCAATGCCTTTTATACAAGCCTCTAAGAAACCATTTTGATGGGTTAAGAAGTTGTTGAATCTGAATGGATAATGCCTCATAGAATAGGAAAAAAAATTAGACAACCTTATAGGTGTGTAGATAGATAATTAAGTGGTCCATGAAGTTAGCTATACTATCAGGGAATTTAGATAACCAATAGGAATTGACAAGAGCCCTGTCAAGTTTTTTTCTTATAAACCAATCAGTACCCTGCTTGTTGCTTTATGTATAGAAGTGCCCTTCTGATTTTAGGACAGTAACCCTCAAATGATCAACATAATTCAAGAAGTCCCCTATAAAGTTCCTAAGACAACATTGACCTTGAGTTTCAACTTTGTGCTAAGTGGAATTAAAATCTCCACAGATTCCCTAAGGTAGATTACTATTGATTGCCAAATTCCTGAGATTGTTCCATAAGTCATTCCATGGGAATGCAAAGTTGCTAGCATAAATTGATGTAAGATAATCACATTCTTAACCTTAAAGAAAATCTTTAAGTGAATCATTTGACCCGAAATACTCAAACATCCACCTCCATTCTTTCTGAGTTATAATAAATTATTATTATCTTGAACGTGGTGAGAATGATTAGAGATAAAACTCATTTACTTTCCCAAAATATCAAGCTTTTTAATATTGGCCAACTTTATTTTTATTTCCAAAAGACTAAGTAAAAGGGGCTTTTCCTTAAAAACAAAATCCCTCAAAGCAAGATATTTTAAAAGGTTATTTAAACATCTAACATTCCAAAATGTAAAGGACATTTAATGCTTTTTCCTTTTGGAGCTCAAACCCTTACTCCTTTAGGATTTCCTTATGCTTTTTACAACCTAAAAGGGGTCCTTACCAATTTGAGTGGCAGTTGTAAATAGTTATCAGCCTCTTTAAAAGTATTTTCAACCTAGAGAGTAGAAATTAAACCAGTGTTAGCCTCCTTAAGCTTATTTTTATGAGTTAAAAGGCCTTGTCTATTGATTTAGATGAATCAATTCAGTTGGGATTAACTACTGAGATATCAGGAATCGTATCATGCTCCACTGAACCAAGTTCTAGAGGATTATCTACAACTTTTGAGGAAATACCAAAATTAAGAACGTTCTGGTGTTGTTGGGGAAAATTTGGAACTAGAACAACTTCAAGAAGAGTAGATTTCTCATTCAAAATAGCTGTGTTTACCTCAAATTTCCTTAAACTTGGAATAACTTTAGCATAATTAGTAATTCCATTCACTACAACATAATCCTATTGTTGAGCCAAAAGTGGATCTGCTTGAACAAGTTTCTCATAGCTTCAGTCAAGAAAGTTCTTCCTATTGGCTTCCAAACCTCTTTGGTTTTTAAATTAAGAGGTCTCCATGCATAGGTTATTTTGACGCTATCCTCCACAAGCTCCATGTTCTCATTAAACCTCATTATAACAACTTTATAAAGTAAGTCTGTGATAAGAACCTTAAGAAAGTCACACCCCAAAAGCTAGCTAGCTTGTAAAGGTAAAGAGCATAAAGTCCTCATAAATCCCACACCAACTTTGTTTTTAATCAATGTGGGATTCAAGTCTCATACTTTGCAATTAGATCAAACTGTAACATTGGTCCTCCTATAAGGATCAACATCCTTATTGGTCACGACTGACACTTCCAGATCACCACTGCATGAGCCACCACTCCGAGATCCTTATTGGTCACGGCCACATTGGTCATAGATGGCACTCCCAAGTCACCACTCCATAGGCTACCACTCCAAGACTAGATCTGATACCAATTGATAAGGACTTTAGGAAAGCCACACCCCAAAAGCTAGCTTATAAGGGTGGAGAGTCCAAAGTCCATATAAATCCCACACCAACTTTGTATTTAATCAATGTGGGATCTCATATCTTGCAATTGGATCAAACCATAACAATCTGTAAGTTCCTCCACCGTTATGCAAATTCTTGCAAAATTAATCCTTTTAGTCTTAGTAGTAGCTTGGTTAAGACATAAAGGTTTTCCAATTAAACTGGCAAGGTAGCTAAGACCTTCAGTTTTCTAATACTCAAGATGTATGTCATGGATACAGATCCAAAGAGGAATGTTAGTGTGTTTAAGATTTTCAAATTTAATCCTAAGCCACCAAGGTTGAATTATAAAAGGTTTATCATTCACATTCCATGGTCCAACATTGATAACTTTAATGAATGAATAAGGGGAGTTAAAATCAAAGAAGAACATATCTTTATTGTTCAAGATTGTATCTAGTAGTCCAAACTATTTCCAGTTGGAAACAACTCAACTTTTCATGATAAGAAATGGAATTCTTTTATCCAAGAAGAATCTAACAAGTGTAGACTTCCATTTTTTAACTACTGCATGAAGAATGGATAATTGGAGAGAGGAAACAACTTGAAGCTACAAAGTGGGATTGGGGAACAAAGTAGGTTTAGATTATGGTTCCCTGTAACCTGCACCAAGTTCATTTGATAGGGATTGAATTATGAGGAGGTCATTAAGAGAGGGTGAAGTGGGAAAAGGAGCTAGCAGTGAAGTAGAAGGATTTATGATAGGTGAAGGAAGTTTAGAAGATGAAGAAAATGAGGGAATCAAAGGCGGGAAATTTTCAAAATTGGAAAACTTAATTAAGGACATGGTTAAAAGAAAAATTTGGAGGATAAAAACAACCTGAATAAAGTGATATGAGATGAATGATTGTGTATGGGAGAGGGAGAAGGAGGAAAAAGATAGTAAAAAGGATGAAGAAAATAGAAACAAGAGCAGGAGAAAGAGATAGAAGCAATATAGAACAATCAAAAGAAGAAAAGAAGGAAAAAACTAGAAGATAATTGGATTTAAATAGTGGAATCGTTAAGAATTAAGTATCAGAGAAAAGATGAATTAAAGATCTTTAGGTTGACCTTTGGTTGTTATACATATGGCCTTAAATAAGAAAGAAATTTAAAAACTTTCTAGAGTAAGAAGGACATTCAAACCTTGACATGGAATATGTTTAACTAGATAAGATAAGCGACCATTACAAATTGGATTTATATATAATGCAATGAAAACTTGATAACCAAATGAAACTTGCCACAAGATCCTTAGGGACTCTAAATGATCTAAGCAACACTAAACTTGGTAAGGAGTAAATAAATGATTTTCAGATGCAAAAGAATCATACCAAGAATTAAGGAATTCGGTAAAGACAATGGCACTCAGCTTAGACTTTTTAAAGAAGCTTAAATTTAAATCTTATAAACATCTTTAGTTTTCTAGTTTTCTCATTTTCTTTATGTTTTACTCAAGGTCACTATTCCTAGTTGAGACTACGAACATATTGTACTCAAAATGATAACTAAGACTTTTTATATGGTATCAGTTGTGACTAAAATAAAATAATAAATACAAGTATAAGAAATGATGGTGTCATCATTTAAGCCCTATTTTGGTCAGATAAAAATATCTTATTGAAATTTACATGTTATTTCTAACTTAATATTAAAAATCTATAATGTTTGAAACTATTTTTAGTAATATTCTTATAATATTAATAATAATAAGATCTGAATTGCATCATTTTAAATTTATTTACTTAACAATATAAAATATTAATGTAAGCCTAATTTCCCAAAATACAAATTTGTATGAATTTATCGTCATTTTCCTCTTCGTTGTTAGTATGTTGGCTACTTGCTACTATTTATGTGTTCCTCCTCTTTTGTGTTTATGTAAGTGAGCATTTACTTTGTTTTTTGTCTTCAAGTGGAAAGTGTGGGGTTTGAATGCTTGACTACAAATGTTGCATTATTTAAAATTTGAGATAATTGTGGCTTTAAAGTAAGAAGCTTCTAGATATAGTTCAATGGTAGTTTGATATATCACGAATAGAAAGCCCCATTTTCAAGTTATGAAGATGAGGGTAAACTAATAGATGCAATATGTCTTAGACAATATTTTATTTAATGAAAAAATTATTTCTTCTTCAAAATTTGTTATGTTCCTCTAGCTCTAATGAAAATGAGATGGACACAAACATAGATGAAGCAACTATATCTAATTGCTAATGAGTCATCTATTGATCTCTCTGGAAATAATTCTAATTTAGATAGTAGGGAAGCAAGTCATGTAGGAAACTCAAACTCTATGGGAAATTCATGCCTAGAAGATAATATAACAGCTTAAAATCAAAATACTTATGATTCAATTGATTAGATAAATGAAGAAGCATAAATGTTTGAGAAGCACTCGCTTGCAAAGGATAATTATAATCTTGTCAAAGTATTGGCTTTACCCCAACCAATAGATGAAGATCAAATAGCAAGGAGGGATGTATCCCCTCTCCTATAAAATGAATTTTATTTTGTGGAAAATTAACGAACTTAAATGCCAATCAAAACAGTCTATTAAAAAATTCATTAATGGTCAAACCTTGTCTCATTGATTTTTAAGGACTAAACTGAAAGAGAATAGTTGTAAGCACTTGAAATTCCTGAGGAATTAGTTGCAAACTATCGCTAGTCTTTGTTATCACTATAACACAATAATTATTGTGGCATATGTTTTAGAAATGATTAAGGTTATTCACAAGATGAGTTGTATTATATATGTTTAATCTCTTTTCAACTTGAAAATTGGCATAGCTTATTGTATTATGCTCAAAAGAATTATTTATTTGTAATATGCATTAGAATATCTGAAATTTTTCATACCTTACTCACCTATTGTGGTGTAGCTTATAAATCCCCTCATTAGAAGCTTATGAATCCCTTCTTTATTTAAATCCTAAGAAAAAATTAACCCTTTAATTATACACTAAAGCTCCTAAAATCAAACATTCCATCTTGATGTAGAGATTAAGAATTCTTTGTTTAAAGGACGGAGATAAAAATTCCACCTTCTTTTATAAGACTGAACTTTCAAGTTAAAACAATAAGATCATTTTATGATTAGCTCTCAATGGGATTTAGGCAAGATGATTCTCCATCCCTTACTTATGATTTTTCATCTAAGTTGTCCAAAGCTTTATTTACCTTAAGATGAGCTGTATTATGTATGTCTAATCTCTTTTCAACTTGAAAAATGACATATGTTATTGTATTGTGCTCAAAAGAATTATGTATTGGATATTTTTTATGAAAATGTTGATAGAAAACATGATTAATATGAATTATGCAAATTTGGTATTTTTTTAATACCATACTCACCTATTATGGTGTAGCTTATGAAATACCATCATTAGAAGCTTACAAATCCCTTCACTATTTAAATCACTCAAATTTAGAGTTACAAACAGAGAAAAATTAACCATTCAAGTATACACTCAAGCTCCTAAAATCTAGCATCCCATCTTGATGTAAAGATTAAGACTTCCTTATCCTATGGGATTGATCAAAGTTCCAGTTTCTTTTATAAAATTGAACTCTCAAGTTCTAACAATAAGACAATTTTATCATTAAATCTTAAGGGGATTTAGGTAAGATGATACTCCATCGTTTACTTATGATTTTTCATCCAAGTTGTCCAAAGCTTTATTTGCCTTAAGATGAGTTGTATTATATATGTTTAAGCTTTTTCATCTTAAAAAATGGCATAGCTTATTGTATTGCTCTCAAAAGGATTATGTATTGGATATTTTATATGAAAATGTTGATAAAAAATATGATTAATATGCATTACAGCATATCTGGATTTTTTTTCTTACCTTACCCTTTTATGTGCAGCTTTGTGCTAGGAAGACTGATTGTTATTCTAAGAGGATTGCTTGTCCTAGGAAGTTATGAAGTACCTCAATTGATTACTCAAGTCCCTAATTGATACATTTAAGTACAATCTATATTTTGTATTTTTATTGGTCTTTGGCTCTAATTTAAGAAATGATTTTGATGATTTGAATTCAATTAGTTTAAAGTAAAATTAATAAAAGAAGACGAATGTGTAAGGAGGAATTTATCAACTTTAGAATCTTCTTTGGTAAATTAGTATCTAAGATTTGGAAAGTGAGGAATATTAGTTTCGGTAATTTCATGCATGTATTCAACCACAAATTTCATTCTATTACTTGATCATCCTTTTAAAACTTCAACATCCTTTTAAAACCATATGAGAAAACTTTAAACCATATACTTTGTGAATCCACTTCACCCACAATTCTTAGCCAGAGGACTACTATATGTGCAGGTTGGATGTCTGCTTCTCAGACCATGTTACTCCACTTTACTCTTCTTATTGGTGGTTCCTGTAGATGCTTCCTGTAGGATTTAGTGTTGAAGACCTTATTACTGTTCACTGTCCTCACTATCTTGTCATTCCTTGTCATTTGAATCAATGACATATTGTTCATTATCCATTCTGATCCTCTGTGGCTATGAAATGGCCACTTCCACTGATTATTACTGATGAAACTGCAGACTTTAGTATTTGGGTTGATCATTCGTTTAAGATGTTGGAGCTCCTGTACTCTATGCAAAGGTCTTCTTTGATGCCATTTATAACACCAAAGGAATGTGTTTTCCTCATTACCTATTATGCTCACAATCAAATCCTGCATCCACTCTCTGGTCTCCAGGATCTGTTTTAAATGCCATGTCATATTCTATTTTGTTTTCAACCTCTATAAATTGTTACCCTGTATATATACTTTGTGAATCCACTTCACCCACAATTCTTCTTTGTTGCTACATATCCACCATAACTTCTTTGCTAAACTAATTTTATTTTGTAGTCTAGCTAAACAAATTACTAACCTCCTTGCTTCTTAGGTAGCCATAACAATTCTCAACTTACTTTAGCTTTCCTTCTACATGAGTTGGGTCTATTCCATATGAAGTCATTTAACATTTTTGTCTATCTCCTTTAGAATACTCTTTAGGAGTGATATATGGTTGATCCAGTAACTTACCAGATATTTTAGTATTGTTTGAACAATCTTTATTCTCCCTCAATGGTTAATATGGAAACTCTCCATTAGTGGCTTGCAATCGTCTGCTGATAGCTTTCTCTGTAAGATTGGTACTCCCAAGTACTTAAACGACATGGTACCTTTCTTCATTCCCATTTTAATTGCCCTTGATCTTGTATTTAAATTAGCATTAGCAGATAGGTAGAAGTTTCTCTTGGCATGGTTACTCTTTAGTCCTGATAGTTCCTTAAATTCCTCCATAGCTTATAACATTGTGTCAATGGAATGCTTGTGTGCTTTGCAAAACAATAGAACATCATCTGGAAAAACAAGATGAGTTAGCTTAATACCTTTGCAACCTTGGTAGTATTGAAACTCCTAGCTTGTTGTGTTATGCTCCAATAAGGTAAATAGCACCTTCATGCCAATGGTAAAAAGATAAGGAGATATTAGGTCTCCTTATCTTATGCTCTCGTTGTTTTTTGTTAGATCGCGTATGGCCTAAGAATTCACAATACGCAGCGCAATGGACCATACGACTTCGTGTCTTATACCTTAGTTAGCCGAAACTACACGACAAGAAGTATAACTGAAATATCACAACGTGTACGGAATTACCTCTTAACGCAAATTGGTGTTTGTTTTCAGATTTGTAGATGCTGCAGCACACGAACATCCTCTACCGATATCCACACGAGGATGAACGATTCGGGCAGCGACTAATGTGTTCTAGCACGTTCTTAAAATACTTTTAGAATGTCACAATTTTTCTTTCGGAAAAGGAACGAACAACTAGGTCTAGGTAGCTAAGGTTTTCGTGTGTCTTTTAATGAGACATAAGTTCTCTATTTATAGAGAAACCCTAATCCCTATTCTTATTAGGAATAAGAATATCATAATCTTAAACTCATTAGGATTATGGAAGCCCAATAAGCTTCGGCCCATATTATATCTTATATAATAAAAGCCCGACAATTTAATTCAATCTAACTCAGTAAATATATCCACATATATTTATTCAGTGTCTAATAAATTAGGCTCAAAAGAATAAGCCCAAATCACATCACTCTTTGTGTGCGACCCTGTAGGCTCATTTGATGTTGGCAATGGACTTGATCACACATCAAGGCCCATAAGTCATAAGCGACCTCTAGCAAGATATTATGACTACCCAAATCAAATGAGAATCAATAATCCGACTTAACCTGTAACTATGGTTACAAACTCAGTCCCTTTGTAACCCGATATCAAGATTAATCACAAGGCATGATACATGTCAACCTTTGATTAATCATAGTTTCTTGATTCCCAAGTTGACTGACTATAACAAATAACATTGATGACTCCTCATCAATTCATTTGAGCACGGCCATGCATTTCTTCAGTCATACTTATCAAGAGGCCCAAATGATATCTCTCTCGTTTAAGAGAGGTACAAATCCCATCTATGTCATTCATATCCCTCCGGATGATTCATTTAATGTCCAACATAAGACTACTTGTTATCCGATTAAAGATAACTTAGTCTAATGTCAAAGAACTAAATTCCTCATGTAGGGAACCATGATGACTTCCAGTCAGAGGACTAAAGTCAAACCATATTGAGAATCACTAATTACATGAAACCATGTAGTGTTCTCTCTATCAGTCAGTCCAATATATGTTCTCAAACATATATCTATGTTTCTAATTTGATAACTCATATCCATGATCAGTAAAATGTGATCATCAATCAAAAGACATACTAGCCTTAATTCATTATTGTTTCACCAATAACGATCAACCAGGGATAGTTTAGAATAGTATTATAATGCTTATGGTTTTGCTATCAAGTCACATATTTGATGATATAACCCTAATACTATTCATGGAATGTAAATCACATTACATAAACAAAATACATGCATATATAAAAGAATATCTCATATTATATTATTAATAAGTCAGAATGTCAGTATAAAAGTCATATATGTCCATTGGGCTAGGGCACACTTTTAACAAAAACAGCTCATTAGCACGGTAGCTGGGCATCTTTAATGGAAAAAATAGCCCATTTGAATGGTCACTAGGCACCTTTGGTGGGAAAAATAGCCCATTGGCACATGTTGTTAGGCACCTTCGATAGGTGAAACAACCTTTTTGAAAGGTCACTAGGCACCTTCGTTGGGTAAAATAGCCCATTGGCATGGTTGCTAGGTACCATTGGTGGGTAAAACAACCTATTGGGTGCCTTCGATGGGTAAGATAACCCGTTGGCACAGTCTCTAGGCACCCTCGATAAGCCAAACAACTCGTTGGCATGGTTGTTAGGAAGCTCAGTGGGTAAAATAGTCCGTTGGCACGATTGCTAGGCTGCTTGGGTGACCAAAACAATAAGCTGGCACGGTCTTTAGGTACCTTTTACAGAAAAATTGCCAGTTAGACATCTTTGGTATGAAAAACAGACTGTTGGAATGATGGCTAGGCACGGAAGGGAAAAATAACCCATTGGGCACCTTCGGTGGACAAAAGAGCCTATTGACATGGTTGCTAGGCACCTTTGATGAAAAAAATAGCCCGTTGACATGGTCGTTATGAATCTTCGATAGGTGAAACAACCTGTTCAAATGGTCACTATGCACCTTCAGTGGGCAAAACTGCCCGTTGGCACGTTTATTAGGCACCTTTGATGGGAAAAACAATCCATTGGCTCGGTCGTTAGGCACCTTCGATGGGAGATACAACCTGTTGGCATGGTCACTAAGACCATTCTATGGGAAAAATAGCTCGTCGGTACGATTGCTACGCATCTTCGATGGGCAAAACAACCAGTTCGAATGGTCATTAGGCATCTTTAGTGGGCAAAACAACCCTTTGGCACGGTTGCTACACATATTTGATTAGCAAAATAGTCCGTTCGAATGATCACCAGGTACCTTCTGTAACAACCCATTGGCATGTTTGTTAGGGACCTTTGATGGCAAAAACAGCCATGTTGGACACCTTCGATGGGCGAAACAGCTTGTTGTCATGGTCTCTAGGCACCTTTGGTGGGAAAAACAGTCAGTTGGGCACCTTCAGTGGGCAAAACAGCTTGTTGAGAAGGTCCTCGGTGGGCAAAACAACCTATTCAAAAGGTCACTAGGCTCCTTTGGTGGGTAAAACAGCTCGTTGGCATGTTCGGTAGGCACCTTTGGTGGGAAAAACAGCCAGTTCGGCATCTTTGGTGGGCAAAACAGCTCATTGGCAAGGTCTTTAGGCACCATTAGTGGGAAAAATAGCTCGTTGGGCACCTTCAGTGGGTAAAACAGACTATTGACACAGTCCCTAGGCCACCTCGATTGGCAAAACTGTTCATTAGTTTAATCGTCGGGCACCATCGGTTGGCAAAACAGCCAGTTGGCACGGTCGATAGGCATCGTCGATGGGCAAAACAACCTATTTGAATGGTCCCTAGGCACCTTTATTGGGATGAAGAGGGTGTCAGGATGATTGAGGGCCCGGAGCTGATACAGGATACAGTGGATAAGGTGAAGTTGAT
>JANIIA010000008.1:40482748-40496004 GCA_027478495.1 Erythroxylum alaternifolium
CATAATATTAAGTTTTTGAACATAAAGAGTCACATCAAATTAATATTTTTAGTATATAACTACTATATATCGTATCTATATCATGCTATGATTATAGATTTTTTAATTTATTAAATAATAAAATTCATACATATTATATGAAAAGATACTAATATGATGTAGCTCGTTGCATCATTCATATTAATTAATAGAGAATTTAACGTTAGATTATTATTATTATTATTATTATTATTATTATTATTATTATGTTTTTTATTAAAGTTATAAAATTAATTTTTTAAAAATTAAATATCTAAATCTAAATTCTTATAAGAATATTCAACGAAAAACTAAGAAAAATAATATTTATGCCCTTATATTTTTTTAAAATCATGCCCTCATAAATCATTTTAGATATCAACAACTAATACTAAATAATTAATTTTACCAAATATCTTTAATTAACAACTGATGTTATTTGCTGGTCAAATCAGCTGATATAATCAGCTATCAGCACGCTAATAAAATCAACTAACAGTTAATACAATTCGTTGTTTGTCAAACATGGTTGATGTATAATTTACCTTAATTTGATTTTTATTATAAATTATATTAAGACACTTAAATAAAAAGATAATTTTTAAATAGTAAATATTTTTAAGTTTTTAAATAAAATCGTAACAAAGTTCCTATGTTTTATCCCGCATAATTATTAATATCTTTCCCGTAAACATTGTTAAAGAACGATAAAATAACATGGCATTGCGTGTAGGGTACTGACACACGCTTGCTGGCCCGCTCTTATACTAATTGAGATCAAACTCACACTGAGCTACACAAAGAAAGGCAGTATGGCGTAGCTGTAGAAACTTCATTCTTATATTCTCATTTTTTCTTTTTTTCTTTTTCAAAATCCTTGTATTTAAACACACCCCCTTGCCACTGCTTTCTCCCATGCATTTGTCTTCTCCCACTCTCCAACGCCCACTTACTACAGTTTTTCTTTAAACCACCAACATCACTTTTCCCATACCTTGTCTCTTTTAGTCTTGACACTTCCCTTTTCTCCATATCTTTCTTGTTCTTTCCCAAGTTTTCTAATATTACCAGGCCACCTTCTTCACTAGTTTAGCTTCATATCTCGGTATCTTACTTGTACCCTCACAATTTCAACATCTTCTTCTTCTGCTTATCTCTGAGCTAGGAGCTTGCTATCTCCTTGTCCTTTTGACCTTTGTTTTTGTCATATATACATAGTGTAATACCTAGTTGTTGCACTTCTATCATTATATATACAAGATGTCTAGCAGAAGATCCAGATCAAGGCAACCAGGAAGTTCAAGAATCAGTGATGATCAGATCCTCGACCTCGTTAGCAAGTTGCAGCAGCTTGTTCCTGAGATTCGCAACAGGCGTTCAGACAAGGTACACCTTTTGTACTTCTTCTCACTACTGCTGGGCCTTTTAGGTCTTCAAGTTTTATTTTTTTTCCTTTTACTCAAGTTAGCATGCACCTAGGGCTATATCTCCCTTTATGGGTCAGGTTTTTCTGCTCCTATCAGTATCAACAGTCCTTTTCAGTAAACACTTCTTGTTGGTGTTGAACGAAAGAACCTTTCCCACTCTAATCCCAGCAGTCACTCAAAGTAAACAGTCAAGGGTGTGCCAGAGTTTTTAGTTTGTGGGGTATCTGTAAAGGAAAATTTCAAGGTTTGTAGTAATTGCTCTGGGTACTTATGTCTTTTATCAAAATATGAGAATAGCTTTGTTATCAAATCCAGGACTTCATGTCCTTCAGGAACCTCCGATGGCAGCCATGGAGCTCATCCACCGCGACCAGAAAGGAGTTTTATATAGCAGATTACTGCGCTAGAGTAGCTTTTTAGTCGTATTTCCTTTGTAAACAAAAAAAAAAAAAGAGAATAGCTACGGAGTAGCTTAACGTCATTTACTTCTGTGACTCAAGCTCAAACGAATATTTCTGTACTTACTTGTTTATCCCCTGAAGGACCAAAAGAAACAATAATCTCGAAGGGAAACGTGTTATTACGTAAACAAAGCAAGAGTCATCTCTTTTTTAGTGCAAGTGTGCAATAATATTTTGGAACTAAAATTCCTTGATTCACAGAAAAAAAAGAAGAAAGAAGAAGCATTTTTTTGCATATTTCAGATTTACAGTGTATTTGCATGTTAACTATGCATTAAAAAAGAAACTTTATTGCAATAATTTAACCAAGCTAAAATTTAGAAATGGTTCGACTCTTTACACTGCAGGTTTCAGCTGCCAAGGTCTTACAGGAGACATGCAACTACATAAGAAACCTGCGCAGAGAAGTTGATGATCTTAGCGAAAGGCTGTCGCAGCTATTGGAAACAACTGACACAGCTCAGGCCGCACTCATTAGGAGTTTACTTATGCAGTAGAGCCAAAAAAAACAATAACCACTGCTAGTTCAGTACTCAGTTTGTGGAATAGGATGTTTGGTCCCTTCTTTCTTATTTTTGCTTTGCCACTTTGTAGTTCCTCTTATCTTTAGGCTTTTTACTGCCAGGACTAGATATGTAATGCTTGTCTAATGAGAGGACAGACCTCTTCTTTTTGTTGGCAAAACTATGGCTAACTAAAGCTGTTATAATAAAAGGGCTTCCGTTTTGCTGACATACCAGCTTTATCTGTTTCTTGGCAAAAGCGCACTGCTCGCCCACATATTGGACCTCTTTGTTCATCATTGCTTGCCTTTGTTGAAGGACATGGATGGATTTTTCGATGAAACTCAAAATACTTGAATGTATTACAAACTGCAGATTTTGGCTTTGGTGATGATTTAATTACTCCTTAAGAATGATGTAGATAATTATCTTCTTTAAATTTGTCGTAATCTTTACCAAATCACGGCTCATATCATGTGGATCGAAAAAATGGAATAGAATATCAATCCGGAATAGCAAGATATTAAAAGTTTAAATAGTTGAATCATTTCGATTGAATTATATCATAATTAATATAACATTTAATATAATATAAATAAGTTAGTAAGAACAAGTTTAATTTATTACCAATCCATTTCTTGTACTTCCTGAATTAGAACCCTTTCCAACCTCTCAATTTGGTCCAATTTCTAAAACCCTACAGAAGATGCTATCGTTCCATTTTATAAATGAATTTATATACCATAGATATTACTGTTAATTGACACACAATTTTTTTTCCACTCGGGGGCTCAGAAGGGAAGGGAAGTTAAGATGTCTTTGGAGTTTAGATTAGATAAAAAGTAAAACAAACATAAAAGTCGATAAAAATAAACGTTACAATGATGCAAATGCTTATTAAATATTTTACTAGATATTAAATAGATTGAGAGACCCAATAAAATTGTTCAGATAATGAATCTGCCTTACCTTTACTGCTGTCCATACGATGAGTTGAGGCAAAAGGGTTTTTAATAGTAATCCACGACATTAACATTGGGATGGTTTCGAGAGAGTTGAATAATAAAAAATTATTCATATTCTAATTTTTCAAAAATAGAACCCATCTAGATATATACCATGTTCAACTCGAAATTGAATTTTGATTGGCCATATGATTCTTTTTAAAGAATATTAATCAAAACTAATATAATTAGTTTTCAATAAAATCAACTCCTAAAACTAATTAAGAGACATTTTTCTCGGTAAGACTTGAATATCCAAAAACAATGAGTATGAAGTATAAACTCTTTTTCATTATTATATTTCATTACATCATAACACAACCTAACAGTTAAAAATAATAAATAATTATCTTTTCCGAGTATTTGAATTTTCAATCGTCTAAGTAATCAAGACACTTTTTAACTTCAAATTTAGTAGGTAAATATTATAATTATCATAATACAAATTAATAATGCTCTGATACCAATAATATGTTTTAATTTATGAAATTATAGAATTATCAAAACATGTGTTACTAATGAGAACAATTACCTACAAATTTATTTAATCTTCCCACAAGCTAAAGGAAAAATATCGTTGTAAATCCCTTCTACATAGTCTTTCTTATCTTTTTAATTTATTTTAAAAAATCTTTTATATTGTAAGTTATTGAAGCTCTCTTATGCAAAAGCTAAATCAATTTTCTAAAGAAATTTTAAATTTTGCAAAAAGGATATGATTTTTTAAAATTTAACATCCCGTTAAGCCAATAAAATGTTACAAATGTAAACACCCCTATCAATAGATTATAAATAAAGAACTTTGAATTACAGACATACGCCAAATTTGGTGCCTGCAGAATTAATTACTTCGATCACAAAAAGTCGTAGACTGCCTAAATTGGCCCCATACCATTAAGCATAAGCCTAATAGACACTAGGCAGAAAAAGGTCATGTACTAGACATCTGAGTCTTGTTGAACTTGAAATATCTCAACGACCCAAATTTATATATTATGTTATTTAAATTGCATAATGCAATTTGGTAGTATTCTAAATCATTAAGTTATAAAAAGGTATAACTACAACTACAAGTATAACTGTAGCTATAATAACAATAACAACTTAGTACATAAGACTCCCTATTTTGTAAGAGTTAGAAGAGGAACATCAATTATATACAACCTTTCCTTTCCATTTTATAAAGAGGCTATTTTTATGACTGGAACATGTGACATCTTGGTAAAAAAAAAAAGCATTTTTATTAGTTGCTCTAAGGCTCACCTTTTAAGTATAAAATTCAGATATATTAAACATAAATTATGTCTAATAAAAGATCATAAATTTTATCATTACCAGTCATTATTGATTACTATAATATAAGGAAAAAAAGGGTAACATATAAAAAAGTTACATGATACCGAATGACAAATGAGCCATCGGAATTTAAAAATAAAGTTAAGGAGAAAAGTGAATTATATATAGCAATAAGGTCAATAATCTCTATTGCAACTCCAACGAAAAGTTAGTTATGTGGACGGATTTATTTATAAAATAAGATGTTAAAAATAAATAATAGAATATTTAATAATTTTCTTTTGATAGATATTTAAAAAGTGGGAAAATTATACATAAATATTTTTAATTAAGAAAATAAACAAACTTAATGGGAACGGGGAAGGATCCTTCATTATGATCACCATTTGCTGCTTGGCCAATTCTTATGTTATGAATCGCACCTGCTCCTTTTGATTTTCATATCGAAGTTAAAAGTATCAAAACGCTTCTATACCAACAGCTACACTATAGTCTATACATGTATGTATCATGTGGATGCAACAATACTAGTGTTTCAAAGCTTGTGCCTTTAATTATTATATTTTATGATGTATATTGCACTATATATACATAATTAAACATCTGAGTGGAGGACAGAAGTCAATGTTTTCTTATCTCTTCGCAGCTTTTTGTGCTTGTTCTTGATGAGTACCTGAGACAGTCCAACCCATACTCACATCAAACTTGAACATTTTATATATATAAGAAACGATACCCCATACTCTGGCCCAGCCAAACATGGAGACGACGATTGCTCATACTTCACCTGTTCTCACCTTTTTTCACGTACCAGAATTACAAACATTTCGTCATTACGGGTAAGTTGGCCTTCTCATATTAGTCTTGAGCGGCGAAATGCGTCACCCACTTAGACTCGTAGTAAACAAGCGCATAGCTTTCACGGAGGAAACTTGAAAAGCTCTCATAGCAGATTGAAGGACAAGTACTTAAAGATTAGTGCATGCAATATTCATTTCTCCGTCCCTGTGATCACCTTCGGATCTTTGTGTTAGGAATTTAAAAATCTCTAACCCACAACTAAGGATATTTTTTAGACAAAAAAAGTAAAAAATAAAGAAATAATAACAACACAAGAGAATTTACGTGGAAACTCTCAAACCGAAGAAAAAAATCACAGGCATCGAGAAGAAAATCCACTATGTGAAAAATTCTTACAATCACATAAAATTTCCTCTCATCCAATATCCTAATACACCAATACACTCATAAAGAAATACTCAAAACAAACTCTCCAACTCTTACTTCAAAAGAGGTATTTAACTAGAGTCAAATTTGTCATACAAATCTTTGATTTTGTATTAGTGCACTATCCAAGGAGGTACCACCCTCCTTATATAGGCAGGAGTCTTGTTCCAATTGTTTTCCTCAACTAATATGGGACAAACACAGGAGCCAAAAACTTAACAATCTCCACCTTGGCAAACTTTGGCTGATCCCACAACCACACTCCACCTTAATGAAGATCTCCTGAAACAACATAACTCTCAATATAGATAATTATCATGCTTCACAAGATCATGCTCCACCATAAAAGCATAACCACTCAGAATAAACCAATTCCAAGTCTTTCACTTCGTCACATGCTGAAAATAACCTTGCTGAAAAATTACGGTACAACTCTCATGTTTGGCTTTCCTAGAAGTTCATCAGCCGTCGACCTAAATTCCAACACACACCTTGTATCAATGCCGTACCAATTTCCGTGTGCAAAATTTGTGGACCCGCTAATATTAACACATCCTCTGTCATGGCAACTTTGGGATTAGCGGCATGCCATGAGGATGTACACGCCCTCTTTTAGAGAGCAAAAACACCATACATGGAGACAATATTAGCGACATTGTTAGTCTCTCCATTAATTGACCCAATGCCTCTTGCCGAACCCCGCTCCACCTCTCAGAAAAATTTTCTTAATGTGCCCAGATTGTCCACACGTCCAACATACTATATTTTTCTTCGTGGAGTTCTTCTTAATATATCCAGCTACCACTAGAGCTGAGTTTTCAGGAGGAACATTTCTTCCACCACCCAATCTTCTCTCTTCTGGAAAGAGTTTTCCAGCAACTTCAGAAAAAACTATCTTCTCCTTCCCATGAATCAAAACAGGTTTCATGTGTTCATGGGAAAGTGGAAAAGACCAGATGAGTCTTAAAGCTCGATCCTCATCATCTATATTAACTCCAATTGCCTTCAGTTGAAAGACGATCCCATTGAGAACACTTAAATGATCTGAAATTATAGTACCTTCCCTCATCTGTAGTGTATGAAACTGCTCTTTCAGGTACACCCGATTTGGGCTGCCTTTTGTTTGATACAACTCTTCAAGCTTTTCCTAGAGCTCCTTTGCTGCAGATATTCCATGACATTCACAAGGACATTCTTGGCCAAACACAGTCGTATCCCACTTGCCGCTCTCAAATCCAGATCCTCCTAATCTTCATTGCTCATACTAGATCTGTTTGTACTAGCCATTTTGTCAGTATCACTAATAGTATTGCTAATATCAAGGATTTGTCTACCTTTCAATGCATTATGTAACCCCGACTAAATCAAAATGTCCTTGATTTGCACTTGCCACAAGCCAAAATTGATTCTCCCGTCGAATTTCTCCACCTCAAATCTGACAGTATTCGAAGTCCTATTTTTTGACCTTTTTTTGTGCACTTCTGCCTTGATGAATTTTATCGTAGAAATGAATAATACACCAGGTAAGTTCTCAGGAAAGAGAGGTGAGTCATAAAGGACACACTTAAATACCAAGTCTGTCCTTAGCCAGAACTTTCTTAGACATGCACTTCCACACTACCGCACAAAAGCTCCACCGCACCAAATGAACCTTTCTCAAGAAAATCTTTTCTGATGTGGAAGATCAGTCTAAACTGCGACCACAGAGCATACTCCGAATTTTCAAGAAAAAAACACACCTTAGCTTTGATACCAATTGTTGAAAATTTAGACCTCCCTAATCCACACCCAAGGATATTTCATAGATTAAAAAAGTAAAAAATAGAGAAATAATAACAACGCAAGAGAATTTATGTGGAAACTTCCAAATTGGAGAAAAAACCACGGGCACCGAGAAGAAAATCTCCTATGTGAAAATTCTTATAATCATATAATTTTTCCTCTCATCCAATACCCCAATACCCCAATACACCCACAAAAAAATACTCAAAACAAACTCTTCAACTCTCACCTTAAAAGAGAAATTTAACTATAGTCAAATTTGTCATACAAATCTTTGACTTTGTATTGGTGCACTAACTAAGGAGGTAGCACCCTCCTTATATAGGTAAGAGTCTTGCTCCAGTTGTTTTCCTCAACCAATATGGGACAAACAAAGGAGCCAAAAACTCAACACTTTGTCCAATTTTACCCTATCCAATCCTATTCAATGGCCAAAACATGAACAGAAGATCCGAACTCCTGATTCACCTCTAAGACTATTGTCTTGACATTTTTCCTTTTAACTTTGAATTGTCACATACATATGATTTAGAATGATTAGGCTCTTCAAGCAATGGTAAATAGAAGTTTAACACCAAAAATTTATTCTAAAATGTCCCTTTTTCAATTCATGAATCTTATTTAATTAAAAGTATAAATTATCCGGGACCTATTCCTTTATCACATGATTGGATCGTGAAGTATTTCTATAATGATCTTTGGCGAGCTGTTATCATCGTGCAGCAACGACTAGTGAACTATGCATCACTAGTAGCGACCTGCTTTGGAAGGGTGGCATTTGATCTTCATTTTTTGTTATCGTTTTAATCATTAATGAAGTCTTCTGAAGATGACGACTAGGTTTGTGTTGAGAACATAAATAATTTTTAAAGGTGGAAGAAGACCCTTATATTGGCCACCAGAATTGAAGAACAAAAGGGGTGTATTAGTTTCGCAAACTCTTCAATTTACCACAGTCGTTTCTAGCACAATCAAAAACTAGAAAAATTAAACACATCAAAATAAATCAACCCCAATATTTGTTAACATAGTGTGACACACCTTGTGCACATCTGTGGGACCCTCATCTATCTTAATACTTTCACCAAAGGACAAAGATAGTTTTACATAAGGCTAAGTTGACACCACTCAACCCTTGATACTATCTCTCGTTCTCACTACCCATAAAAGTGATTCACACCCAATAACACAATCAACTTATGTTAACCTCAACAGAGGATTTTCTCAAAAATATTATAATGAAAGAACACTAGATAAATAACTCAAGTGGTTAAACAAAATTCAACATAAATGAGAACACTTGAGAAAGAATTGAAAAACAACTCCTTTATAAGTTCAGCTCCACTGAAATAGGTTTAAAAGTTGTCATCACAAACTATGGGCTGATTCATGTAAAGAGTAGTATTAATTCACAGCTGTAGAATGAAGACACCAAGTATGATAGCCTATGTAAACAAACGACTCCAAGATGTTGTAGCCACAAAGAAATCAGTCAACAATCTTCGTAGCCCAATATGAAATTAAACTACAAGAATACAACGCAATCTGCGATATTTTAAAAACGTCATAGAATATAAAAAAACATCATATAATCCAATTTGCGAAGTTTTAAAAAATGTCACAAAAAATGTCGTGGATTATGGTGTAGGCAAAATGTTTCTGTGACGTTTTATATAAAACGTCACGAAATATGCCGACATTCTATGATGTTTACAAAAATGTCACTGAAAGGTTAGCCTTTTTGCGACGTTATAAGAAAACATCGCAGAATCATTAACATTCTGCAACGTTTCAGAAAACGTCGCAGAAAGCAACATTCTGCAATGTTTGAGGAAACATCACGGAATATTTGAAATTTCGCATCGTTATAGAAAACATTGCGGAAAGCCACATTCCATGACGGTTTTGAAACGTCGCGAAATGTAGTTTTCTGGAACATTTTTCTAAAACATCTCGGAATGTTGATGATTTCGCGACGTTTTAAAACGTCGCAGAAAACTACATGCAAAACATCGCAGAATAAACTTTTCTTCTTTTATTTATCTTTTATTTTTTGAAAATAAATTTAATTTAATAATTTTCCAATTTTAATAATATTTTTTAAATCTTATTTATTTAATAACTATTTAATATTATTTATGATTTAATTTCTTTAATAATTCCTCAAATTTTTAGGATATCATTACTTTTAATAATTATTTATGTATCACAAGAATTTCATACTTGCAGATAATTTATTAATTAATTGCAATTCCCAAACATGTCATAATACAATAATTAATATAAAAAGTATGTCATAAGTATATAAGATATCAATATGAGTACATATATCTAATTTAAACGAATATTATGTGTAGAACATAAAAGTTCAAAGAGATTTTTTTGTTGGTCAAATTCAATTCTTTGTTGCTCGACTTCGGTAGTTAATCGATCCTGAATTTGTTCAACTTTTTTAGTCAATTCATCAACTTGAGACTGTAACTCCTGATTAACCTTCTTCGACTCCTCTAGTTGGTCTTGAAGTCTCTTTCTAACTAAAGTCTTCCCTTGTAGTCGAAGCCCAACTCCCATGCCAATAACATAATCAAATCTAGTGCCGAAGACTTTGTCGCACACTTCATCCACTGTCATTGGATGATCTTGTTTTATTGAATCTGCTAATTCCTTACTTATTAATTTCTGAAAAATTAAGAATTAATTAGATACTAAAATTCATAAATACTAACAAATATTTCTAAATAAACTATGTACTCGCCCATTTTTTTCTACATTCAGTAGTTATCCATTGACCTTTACTTTCATCATAATGAGTGTGATACCATAGCTTCATCCGGTCACACTCTTCTCCATCTTTGTCACTCTGTTGTTTTGAAATATATTATTGGTAATATTTATTATAAATTATGAAATGTCAATCAAAGTAAAACATAATTAAAAAGATAATAACTTACAATCTCATGTCGTGTCGCTACAAAGGCCTTGGAGTCGAAGTTTAGGTCGACATTTGACCTGAATCTTAGCCAATTTGGCTTTTTGACTTTTTTTCCTAACCATAATCGTAACGAAATCTATTATAACATCTATAAATCACAATTCATAAATACAAAAATATAGTTAGTTGTCAAAAAAGTTGTGAAATTAAGTTTTATGATCAAATTAACTAACCTTTGTAGCTAATTGCTCCCAATATTCGCATAAATCCATCCACTCCGCCACGGTGACATTTTAAGGCATAACATCCTTTCCGTGCTTGATAAAATGTATTTTTAAATGAAATCTTTGATCTTTTGATCTTAAAGAAAGAAACTTCTTGACAGCAGCATTTACTTCGTCATCTGTCCTCATTCCCTTAACGTCCAAATTTTGCTGCAAAAAATTAAAAATTATTGGTTAAAGCTTTAGGCATATGGACAACACGTACATATTAGATGCGTAACCATCTGGAAACTTCACATGCTTTACAAACTCACAAAACTTCTTCTTCTCATCGGAAGACATTGTACAACATGCTGGAGGTTTTGCTACAATAGTTCCATTAGCTGCTCTTTTCAAGTGTAATTCCTTTCGAATATTCATATCTTCCAAATCAAGTCAAGCCTTGATTGTATCTTTGGTTTTACCTTCAACATTTATCAAAGTACTAAGGATATTGTCTCAAATATTCTTATCTATATGCATGACATCCAGGTTATGCCTCAATCTTAACTTATACCAATATGGTATATCAAAAAGAATGCTTTTTTTATTCCAATTCAACTCTCCTTCCAATCTCGTTCTCCTCTTATTACTAGGGTGCTTTCCATAACATATATTCTGCATATGATATAATTATTCCACCACATTATCTCCATCTGGTAAGTTAGGTGTAGGCCAATGATCACTCTTGAAATCAAACTTCTTACTTTTTCTCCATGGATGATCGTAAGGAAGAAAACGTAGATGGCCTAAATAACTAATCTTACTTCTTAACTTACAAGAAGGAGTGTGCTTGTTACAAACAGGGCATGCCTTATAGCCTTTAGTGCTCCACCCAGAAATAGTACCATAGGTTGGAAAGTCGTTGATAGTCCACATTAACATTATATGCATTCGAAAATTTTCTCCTTTTGAAGCATAAAAACCATCTTCCCATAACTCATTTAACTCATCTACTAGTGGTCTCATATAGAAGTCAATGTCTCTACCCACCACTTTTAAACCTGGAATAACCAGTGATAGTATAAAAAATGACTCATCCTTACACATCCAAGGGGGTTAAATTGTATGCTAAGAGAAAAACAGACCACACGCTATATGAAAGTGACAAATTTCCATGTGGATTGAATCTATCTGTTGCTAAGGC
Organism: Erythroxylum alaternifolium; assembly: GCA_027478495.1. Taxonomy (NCBI): domain Eukaryota; kingdom Viridiplantae; phylum Streptophyta; class Magnoliopsida; order Malpighiales; family Erythroxylaceae; genus Erythroxylum; species Erythroxylum alaternifolium. Next base: position 40,494,809 of record JANIIA010000008.1, read on the forward strand.
TAGTCTAACATTACGTGGTTATCTGGCAAACTCAGGATAAAGCTCATCAAAACTCTTCCAAGCTTTTCCATCAGAAGGATCAACCATTATATTACTGTCATCTTTAGGCTTATCATTATGCCACGTCATTTTTTTAGCGGTCTTACTTGACATAAATAATCGTTGTAATCTGGGGGTTAAGGGAAAGTACTGCAAAACTTTATGAGGTATCTTCTTACCCCTACCATCATTAATTCTCTATCTTGATGTTTCATACTATGGACAACTTTCCAAGTCCCTATACTCTTTCCAAAATAGGGAACAATCTTACTTACATGCATGTATCGACACGTAACCCAAACCTAGGCTCCTTAGAAATTGATTTGCTTTATAATAAGACTTCGGCAAAGATTTACAATTAGGTAATACATCCTTCAGCAGAGCAAGTAATATGTCAAAATGACTTATTGCTCCACTTGTTGTATACTTTTAAATGAAGGAGCTTTATTAAAAACGACAACTGTGTAAAGTTTGTACATCCGGGGTACAACTCTTCAGTTGCTTTACTCAACAATTCATGAAAGCCACCCATAATAGAATCTTCAACGCTTGTACGAGGACTCTTTCCGTCCTGATTAATTAGACAATCATTTAAGCAAGTACACACATCATCAAACAAATCTTGCATCCCATCATCCTCCTCATCACCATCACCTTCATTAATATCATTACCTGTCCCATCTATGTCTACATTTGCAGCGTCAAGTCTTTCTTCCCTAGAGATAAATCTATATTCTAGCAGTTTTCCATATAAAATCCAACGGGTGTATGATTGGTCTATGTAGAATTGCATTAAATATTTAAAAACATTCTTCTAAGACCTCATATAACAATTCATGCAACGTTCACAAGGGCATGAAATGTCACACTCTTTGCCCTTTTTTCCAACCCAAAAGTTCATAAACATCCTCACTCCATCAATGTATTCACCAAAAACCCTTACACTGTTCATCTAACTTTTATCCATAGAGCAAGAAATACCTATTAATTCAATATAAGAATGAGAACATTATGTTATGTTAGTAAGTGAAGTATGAGGAAAGGTTGACTAGGTATCTAATTGAAGTAGTGGAAAACCTAACTGTTAAAGTAGGAAAACTAATTTTTCCTATGAGCTTTTTGATAATAAACATAAAATATGAAACTATAGTTCCCAT
>JANIIA010000008.1:40573818-40585585 GCA_027478495.1 Erythroxylum alaternifolium
CAAAGTTCTAATATTGTTGACTAGTATGCTCATGTTTTAATAATTTATATTTTTCAGACATAATAAACCACAATATGAATCCACTCACTTTACTCTTGACTAATAATAAATTGGAATATGGAGAGAATTTTAATAAATGGAGACGTAACCTTTACATTGTTCTTTAATATGAACGAATTTTATAGGTATTAACGGACAATGAGCCTACACCTCTGGGTGGTAATTCAACTACTGAGCAAGTCCAACAATATAAGCAATGGCAGAATGCTGATAAGACTTATAAGTGTTATATTCTAGCTTCTGTCTGCGGAATGTTACAAAAGAAAATTGCTTGCATGAAAATTGCTAGTGCAATGGTCCATCACCTATATGAGATGTTTGGTGTGAGGACTAGGTCTGTAAGAGTGAAAGCTATCCAAACTTTTCACAATCTCAGACAAAAACCTGTGAACCGGTGCGGGATTACATGCTGAAGGTAATCTCTATGATTACTGACGCTGAGATGCTTGGGATAGATATGGATTCAGACACACAGATGATTATGATCATTAATAGCTTAAACTCATCTTTTCAGTAGTTTAAGTTAGACTATGAGCTCAACAGTAAGGATTATACCTTAAGTGAGTTGATGAATACCCTCCAGAGTATGTAGCAGATATTAAATATCAAGGCTCATGGGCCAGAAGCTAATGTGGCATCTTCTTTTAAGCCCAAGGGTAAGGGAAAGCATAAGAAGAAGGGTCCAATGAAAAAGAAGGCCAAAACAGGAGTCAAGGCCTAACCCATGGAAAAGAAGGCCAAAGTGGACACCAAGGGAAAGTGTTTCCAATGAGGTGAGCAAGGTCACTAGAAAAGAAACTGTGCGGTCTACCTTGAGTCTCTTAAAAGCAAACAAGGTATGGGTTTCCTAAGTTTGTTATGAACTAAAAATATGGCAGATTCTGATTTTTGGATATTAGATTCAAGAGCCAGCAACCATGTTTGCAAATCTTTGCAGGGGTTTCAGCAAAGGAAAAGACTACATAATGGCCAGTTTCAAGTCAAGAGAGCAAATGGATCCTATGTTTCAACAAAATCAGTAGGAGCAGTTATCTTAGACTTTCCTAGTGGTCATAGGTTATATTTGGAGGATGTATATTACATCCCAATGGTTGTAAGGAACATGATTCTATTTTTTGTTTAATAAAATCTGGTTATTCCTTATATTTTGAAACTGATGTTTCAATATATAAGAATAAGGATTTTATTTGTAATGCGATAATTAAACAGGGATTGTTCTTTACCTATGATTGGCTCACTAAACACCATAGAATTAATAAGACTAAGAAAATCCAATGACTCTAGTATTAATTCAAAATATCTATAGCATTTAAGGATGGGTCATGTCAATCAGAAAAGACTTGATAGGTTAGTGAACGATGACATCCTTACGGGCTTGGACAATGGTCCATTGCCCACCTGTGAGTCTTGTATTGAGGGAAAGATGACCAAGGCCTCATTTCCTTCAAAAGGAAATAGATCTGAATCTACGTTGGACATAGTACACACTAATGTGTGTGGGCCTATGAACACACAAGCTAGAGGAGGTTATGAATACTTGATAACCATTATAGATTATTACTCTAGATATGGCTATTTGTATTTGATGCATAAAAAGAGTGAATCTTTTGAGAGGTTCAAAGAATTCAAAGCTAAAGATGAGAAGCAGCTTGGCAAGCCATTAAAACAACTTCGATCAGATCGAGGTGGTGAGTACTTATCTGGAGAGTTCCAACAATTCCTAGTTGACAATGGAATTGTTTCCAACTTGTCAGCTCCTAGAGCACCTCAATAGAATGGTTTAGCTGAGAGAAGGAATAGGACTCTACTGGAAATAATAAGATCAATGATGTCCTATGCTAGCCTTCCAAAATCGTTCTGGGGATATGCCATACAAACGCCAACTTATCTTCTTAACTTTGCTCCATCCAAATAGGTTCCTAAAACATCTAGGAAGTTGTGGACTGGTCGAGTGTCTTCATTGCGACACTTGAGGACTTGGGGCTGCCCAGCCCATGTTCTAACGCTTGAATCCATAAAGATTGAACCAATGTCAGAATTATGTTTTTTGTAGGATATCCTAAGGGTACATGAGGGTACTATTTTTACAGTCCCTAGGATATGAAGTTATTTGTGTCAAAAAATGCAACCTTCTTAAGGGAAGAATTTATGAGAAATCCCAAAGGAAGAAGTGAAGTAGTACTTAAGGAGTTAGCTATTTTATCCAAACCAAGAGTTGCTTCGGATATAGCAGAACAAGATGTCGAAATGGATTCAAGAGTTGAATCAAAAGAGTAGCCTAAACGTCAAGTAGTACCTAGACATAGTGGGAGGGTTGTGAGATAACCATACAGGTATCTAGGTCTAGGAGAAGGCATAATTGCTATTTCAGACCGAGAAGTAACAGATAAGTGGCTCAAGGCAATGGAACTGGAAATAGATTCCATGTACACCAATGACGTCTGGATCCTTATAGATCTACCACCAGGTGTAAAAGCCATAGGGTGTAAATGGATCTTCAAAAGGAAGAGAGGATCTGATGGAAAGGTAGAGACCTTTAAAGCTAGATTGGTAGCTAAGGGCTAACTCAAAAGGAGGGTATAGACTATAAGGAGATTTTTTCTCCAGTTGCCATGCTTAAGTCCATCAGAATTCTTTTGGCCATAATAGCCTATTTAAATTATAAAATATGGCAAATGGACATCAAGATCACATTTCTTAATGGGGATCTTGAGGAGACCATTTATATGGCCCAACCATAAGGATTTATTGAGCCAGGTAATGAGTATAAGGTATGCAAGTTGCAACGTCTATTTGTGGACCTAAGCAAGCATCTAGGTCATGGAACATTAGGTTTGATAAGGCTATCAAAACCTATAGGTTCATACAAAATGTAGATGAGCCTTATGTCTATAAAAGGATACAAGAAGGCAAGGTTACTTTCCTAATTCTATGTGTCAATGACATTCTACTCATTGGGAATGATGTAGGAATGTTATCTACAGTCAAGGGATGGCTAAAAAAACAGTTCTCAATGAAGAATTTGGGAGACGCTAACTATATTTTAGGAATCAAGCTTATAAGGGATCGTAAGAACAAACAGATAGCCTTGTCTCAACTGACCTACATTGAGAACATGCTTAATAAGTTTTCCATGCAGGATTACAAGAGGGGTTTCACACCTACTATACATGGAATCAAACTTTCAATGGAGCAAGCACCTAAGACCCAAGATGAGGTCGAACGCATGTACAACATTCCATATGCTTTAGTAGTTGGAAATTTAATGTATGCTATGATTTGTACTAAATCGGATATATTTTACATAATGGGACTGGTAAGCAGATTTCAGTCCAATCCAGGAATGGAACATTGGATTGCGATCAAGTGCCTACTAAAATATCTTTATAGGATGAAGAACTTAATGCTTGTTTACTCTAGAAGTGACATTATTCCGACAAGATATACAGATTCTAATTTCCAATCAGATGTTGATTCAAGGAAATAAACTTTTAATTCTATATTTACTTTAGGAGGTGGGGACATAGTCTGGAAGAGTGTTACGCAATCTTGTGTTGCTGATTCAACTATAAAGGTTAAGTATGTTGCCACTTTTGAAGCAGTAAAGGAAGCAGTCTAGCTCCATAAGTTCCTAAAGGATTTGGAGGTAGTTCCTGAGGCAGAAAAGGCCACTATACTTTAATGTGATAATAGAGGGGCAGTGGCTAATTCTAAAGAACCTTGAAATCACAAAGCCATTGAACACATTGAGAGAAAGTATCATCACATAAGGGAGATAATACAATGTGGTGAGGTGGATGTGGTAAATATTCCAACAAATCAAAACCTTTTTGATCTGTTCACAAAGATGCTGTCATAGAAGAGCTTTGAGGGTCTCCTATAAGGAATGGGAATGAGGGATATGTCAAACTTGCTTTAAGGTAAGTGGCAAATTGTTAGGGTTATGTAAATTTAGTGTCCTGGAAAGAAAGTGTATTTACATGTAACTTAATTTTCTTCTAGTTACAATATTGTAATGGAAATATTTAATATTAACAAAACAAAAGAGTTTGTTTTATTTGTATGAGCATAATATAACTAGTCATAAGGTACTGGTTCCTTTGTAAGTAATATACATATACATGGAGATGTATGGGAAACATATATATTATTAGGATTTAAATTAATTGATTCATATTTGAATAATCAAGTCAGTCGCTTGATTATAGTTTAGACTATAATATTGCGATTTACCTCCATATAAGTAAAGGAGTTTACTTCAAGGGAATGATGAGTTTCAAATCATGATAGTAGTTGATTATCGCTAATGGCGCTATTAAATGAATCTAGAATCTCGTATGTTTTTAAAGAATAAAATAGGCCGTTACTTTAATCTTGAAACATACACCTTAGCATTCGTTTATTACTAACCACAATCTTGATGAGTGATGAACTCATGCTTGTTTTGTTATAATTCTTGATATGATCGGAATGGACTCTTACAGGGTATCAATCCAATGTTCGTATGTTGGGATTATTAATTGAAACATTCATCAAGAAACATTCACTCAAATAAAGAGTTTATAGTGATATCATCACTTCTAGATGTTTTACAGATATTGGTGATTAAACTGGCACCAGTAGTTTGATAGACTAACTACCCATCAAGTCTTAACACCAATATTAGATCTTGTTTGTTAATCATCATGTAGAGTGAAACGGGAGATCTAGAAGGAAAAAAAACCTACATAAGGGCAAAACGGTAATTTTACCCTACATTGTGTCGATGGCTATAATATGGTTCATAAAAAAGTTTGTGATTGGATATCGAATTAATAATTTGAAGCATGTTTTCTCAAAATTTTAAATAATTCATGAGTTCAACCAATTGACTTTAATGGAATGACATTTATTTAATAAGTCGGAATTAATTCTAATGAGATTAAATTAATTCCGAGCTTACTGGAGCTTGAATTATTTAAGTCCAATTAGATTCCCCACCTGGTTTCTAGAAAAGGTTATCAACGAAAATAAGAAAAAAAACGGAGGTTACCAGATAGAAAATGAGACAGAAAGGAGAGAAATGGATGAATTTGATTCGGGCCAATAAGACCGAAACAATTTAATTAAGAGTTAATTAAATTAGGTCTTAAGCCTATAATTAAATGTTAGGCTTACACTAATTAATTGTTAATTATAAGCCTAAAGGAACTTTTAATGTTGGGTTGGATTTTGATTTAATTAATTAGATTTATTGAATTAAAATTTTAAAAAATATTAATAATAAGCAAAACTGAATCCTACAAAGATGTAGGATTCTGTCATGCCTTTTATTAACAAATTGTTGGTGATAGCTCATCAATGACTTTGGACATTAATGATCATGTTATTATCATGGCTAACATCTTAGGTTGGTAGTGGAGTAGGCGTTAATGTAATGCTCTTCATTAAAAGGTTGATGGCTTGTTTTAATATGGCATAAAATGCACAGCTCTTGGAATGCATTAAAAAAATGAATGTATGATTTTGGCTTTTGCTCTCTCCACTCTCATCATTTACATTCAGTGGTGCTCAATCATTAACATGAGTTTAAACATGGTTTTTTAAAGAAGAAAACGTACAGCCCTATTTTGACATTTATGAACATGTTTTAATGCATGATAGCGTCCAAGTGTTGGCTTTGGAAGGTCTCGTTGTAATTAGTTTTAATCAAATGCATGGTGCGTTGGTCTCTCCACTCTTTTTTGAAAAACGATTATGCTACTCTCATTAAAAGGTTTAATGGTTGTTTTCAATTGAAAGTGAGCTGTCCATTAACGTGTTTGGTAGCTATCTCCACTCTCTTCCAAATGTCTAAGTGTTGGACTTTGGAGAGAGACAATTCATTTAGCTTTAATGCAAAATCAATGTATATGGCCATGCAAAATGAATTTATATGGTTTTTTAGGCTCTCCACTCTCTCCACACAACCGTCCAAGGTGTTGGACTTATAAAGACAGATTTTTTTAGTGTTAGCTTTGATGCAATTAACGTGTGAAAATTTTGTTCTCTCTTTATTCTCTCCAAACCAGCCGAACATAGTAAAAGAGAAGGTTTTTTTTTTGTTCTAAAAAATAGTCGGCTATAGCAATAGAGAATGCCTTAATTTTGTTGTTCTTTTTGAACTAGCTGAATATAGTAAAAAGTTTGCTATCTAATTTTTCTTCTCCAAGATCAACAATTTGTCCAAGGAGAACAAGTAGCGGATCGGATCGGTTGAAGACACAGTAGCAAGGAGTCGGTAAAAATTTTGATCTTGTTCTTATTTTATTTATTTTTCTTATACGTATCATGTATGGATTAAAGCATGTTGATTTGCTGTTACACTTCCGCTATTTTTTTATTTCAAAAAAAGTTTTGAAATCTACCGTTTAGCTAAACCAAACATGTTTTTGTTTTCGATCCAACAGGAGAGACTTTCGGTGGCTAGGTTTGAAACAGTAAGATTGATACTTGCATTAACAGCTCATTTTGGATGGCTAATTCATCAGTTTAATGTGAAATCTGCCTTTCTTAATGGTGAGCTTAAAGAAGAGTCTATGTCTAATAGCCCGATGGTTTCTAAGTCTCAGGTATGGAAAGCAAAGTGTATAAATTGAGAAAGGCGCCTTATGGGTTAAAATAGGCTCCAAGAGCCTGGTACAATAAGGTGGATGAGTTTTTCATTCAAATTGGCTTCATTCACAGTCTACACAAGCCAACATTGTTCCTCAGAAAACAAGGTATTGATGAAATTATGTTGGTTAGTCTCTATATAGATGATTTGATTTACACGGGTTCATCTTCCTCCTTTATTAATGACTTCAATGTTTCAATCATTGAGAAGTTCGAAATGACTGACTTAGGTAAACTAAGTTGTTTTCTTAGACTTGAGGTTATTCAAACATATGAAGGCATCTTTGTGGGACAACAGAAATATGCAACATATTTACTTCATCAGTTTCAGATGGCAGAATGGTGGATGCTAGAAAGTATAAAAGCCTAGTGGGAAGACTGATCTATCTCACTCATATATGCACTAATCTATCCTATGTAGTAGGATTGATATCGAGGTTCATATATAGTCCCACAAAGAATCATCTAGACGCTACTAAAAGAGTTCTTAGGTATGTTACAGGAACTCCAAATTATGGAATTTGGTATAAAGGGGGGAGGTGAATTCGAGCTAAAAGGATAGAGTGATAGTGATTGGGAGGTTCGGTTGAGGATAGAAAAAGTACAACGGGTAACTATTTCTTGTCGGGAGCTGGACTAGTGTCTTGAACTTCAAAGAAACAGGTAACAATTTCCCTTTCTCTTATAGAAGCAGAGTATGTTGCTGCTTCTATGGCTACATGTCAAGCTATATGGCTGTGAAGATTATTAGGGGACATGAATCAGAAGCAAGCTGACCCGAGAACAATGTATTATGATAATGTATCTGCAGTGGCACTTACAAAGAAGCCTACCTACATGGGAGGACAAAGCACATTGAAATCAAATCTCATCACATAAGGGAGCTAGTAGCAAATGGAGAGATCAACATGGTAACTTGCAGGTCAAAAAACCAGCTGGTGGATATCATGACTAGGGCTCTTCCACAAGATAAGTTTGAGAGTCTTCAAACAAGGTTATCGATAGTGGACTTTGGATCAAGGGGGAGTGTTGGAAATATGATCCAAAGTGAAGGAAGATGTGGTGCATGGGAGCTGTATGTACGTGCTGACCTAGACTGATTTGTTGAGATTTAGTTGCTATTTAACGTTTAAGTTTTAGCTAGTTAGGATTCGAGCTTGATCCTAGGAAGTTAAGGTTGGTTAGGAGGTTGGAAAGTTAAGTTTGAGTTTATCTCGTAAAAAAAAGTCATTTCTATTTGTTTATAAGATAGACGTTTTACATTCAATAAATTTTAAAAGAACATCTTTTTTGCTCTCTCAAGTTCTTTCTAGTTGCATCATTCCACAACAACAAGCTCTTTGTAATTCCATTTATAACACAAACTGTGTTTTATTTGGAATCTGGTTTATTCATACGCTTGATTTAATATGGAACTTCTGCATTGCAATATTATATTATAAGTTAGAGAATTTAGGATTGCAGGTAGTTCCAGGCTACGTGTGGCTTATGGCTTAACAATCTCATTTTCTTGTAAAAACGCATTCCAAGTTATTATGAAATATGATATTGTCACTGTTATGTTACATTTACCCCTCTAATTGTTGGAAATTGATTCAAAATAAAATAAAAATAATATTATGCTAATTAATTAACTTGTGGTCAAAGTAGTGTCTTGTTTCTCTCCTATTTTTCAAATGTAGTATAAGTTAGTTGGGATATAATATTTATATAGTGATTTAGTAGGCTGATAGTGACCTAATTTTTTACATTTATAATTTTTATGTAAGCCTATATATAGGCACTTTATTTTCAGTTCAACATGCAGCTAAGTTGCAAATTTGTATACAACGCTAGCAATAAAAGTTTAGTTTTTATGTATCCCTAAAATTTTCAACATGATATCAGAGTCCCTTTCGGTTTTAGGTCTGTTAGAAAAGTAGAAAGAAAGAAAAATAACCTCAAACACTTGTCCTTTGACTCCACCTCCCATTTTCACAGGGGAAAATTACCAATTATAGGCTATAAAAGTGCAAACATATCTATAGTCCTTCGATTTATGGAATCTGATCGAGAATGATAGTAAAGTCCCACATGTTTCGGTGCATCCAACTTTAGCTTAAATGAAGAGTCAAAATGAAGAAAAAGTCAAGAAGTTTAAAGAAAAAATGTGTCTAGACTCTTCAGTTTATGAGATGTGGAGCAAAGAAGAGCAATTCGTGATGACAAAACAACTGAGGGAGCTTTTATTACCAAGACCAAGTCTTCAAGGACGTCACAAAGAGAAAATTTTCCACCATATGGTGTATACAAGAAAAATAGCCATGATGATAAAGATTGTTGGCATAAAGGTAAACCACAACGTTTCAATTGTAAAAAATTTGGGCATTTTAAAAAAGATTGCAGGTCCAGAAATGAGAATGGAAATTTGGCACAAGCAGAAGAATATCTTTCTTAAAATTAGAGAGATGTGCTCCAAGGAAGCTTATGGCATGAAATTGGCGAGAAATGCATCAATAATTTGAATTGATGAGAAGTGCATCAATAGTTAGAGTTGATGAGAGGTGCATCAACAATTGGATAGAAGTGCTATAATGGACAATGGAGACAGGTGTTAAAGATCCTCTAGATGTTAAAAGTATCAGGTGCTTTTTCTGTTAGAGGAAGGGACATAAAAAGTTTGATTACCAAAAGTATAGGGCCTAGAATGAGAAATAGGAACTATCAGTTAACTCCTAGGCTTATACAATTCTAAATATAATCTTGCTATAGTCACAACTAATTCTTGGTGGCTAGATAGTGGAGAATCTAATCATGTTGCTTCCATAATGTAAGGGTTTATAGTTAGGAGAAAGCTTACTAAAGTGGAGGAGAAGCTAATGGTTAGTAACAATAAAAAAGTTATTATGTATGTTTGAGATGTGTGTTTAAACCTCGATATAGGGTTTGTACTCACATTTTATATGTCATCTTTTAGAAGAAATATGATCTCTATATCAGTGTTAGACAAAGAAGGTCATCGTTTTTCCATTGATGCTTCTGTTGGATAGTTATTCTTCAATGTAAAATATATTAGTACTGCCTTCTTATCATATGGATTGTATATAATATATCTTACCCCTCATGAAATGTATGCTTCTTCATATATTGCTGAATAGGTTACTCGAAAGAGACCTCTGGTTAAGAAAAGTCTTACATGTTGTGGCATAAAAGATTAGGCCACATTTCCAGAGATAGTTGAGAGATTGATAAAGGAAAACATTCTCCCAACTTTAGATTTTGAGAGTCTGAAAAATATGTTGACTGTTGTAGAGGCAAGTTGACCAAAAGAAAGAAAAAGCAACTCGAGCATTTAGCTTATTAGATCTCATACATACAAATATTAGTGAAACTTATATAGTTATTTTATAAGATTTGATATTTTTTTGACATTTATTGATGACTATTCCTGTTATGGTTATGTACTCTTACTTGAGGAAAAGTCTAATATTTGTCAAGGTGGAGGTTGAGAAACAAAAGGGAAATTCTGTTAAGATTGTCAGATTTGATCATGGAGTAGAGTATTATGGCAAACATGGAGTTATAGGACAAGAAAAAGGTACGTTTGTCAAATATGTGGAATAGTGACTCAGTGCACTATGACAGGTAATCCTGGGCAAAATGGTGTGGTTGAAAGGTATACCCGTACCCTAAAGGACATGATGAGGTCAATGCAAAGCAGGACTAACCTACCTAATTATCTTTGTGAAGAAGTCATCTAGACAACATTGTATATACTTAATAAAGACCGAGCAAGCCAGTGCCAAAGACGCCCTTTGAGATATGGAATGGGTGGAAACCTAGCCTTGCACACATTTATATATAAGGCTGCCCTACTGAGATACACGTGTATAATACTTATGAAAGTAAATTGCATGTTCTTTTTACTCATTGCTATCTTGTTAAATATCCCAACCACTTAAAGGCTACATATTTTACTATAGAGAAGGAAAGTCTAGCATTGTGGAATCGTAAACAACTATGTTTATGGACTATGATGTCTTTGATGAGGGTAGTTTTTTATGCCCTTCAATGATAACAAAATGGATACTACAATTATTTCGTATTTGCCACTCATACATTTAGATCTAGTGGATCAAGGTTTTAGTATCGTGCTAGTACAGGCATAGGAACACATACTTGTACAAATAGAGGTTCCTAAGGTACAAGAACCAATGCAGTTGCGAAGATCCCCCAATGAGTACATAGTCTATTTAGGTGAACAGGACTATGACATTGGATATGTCATGGATCCAATTTATTTTGCAAAAGCTATTTTTGAACCCTATGCAAATTTGTGGTGGGATGCAATAAATGATGAGATACAATCCATAACGCATAACTAAGTATAGGAGTTAGTTGATTTGCCTTAAAATTGCAAACTTGTCATTTGTAGATGTCTATTTAGGAACAAAAAGAACACTCAGGTTAAAGCTGAGCAGTTTAAGGCTTGGTTGGTTGCTAGAGGGTTCACTCAGAGAGAAGGGGTCGACTTTAATGTTATCTTCTCACCACCTTAAGAGCAACCTTGTTTTGAGGTAACAAGGAATGATGTCAAAGCATATGATTAAAATCCAAGATATCCTTGAGTACCTCAAGTCTAAGAATATTTGCACCATTGCTATGAAGAGATTAATCATTAACATTCGATAGATCATTCATATGATTATCTCATAAGGGGTCATCCGATGTACTTACTACCCTTAGTAAGCATTCATATATTAACTCTAAATATCTCATGCTTACAGTTTATAAGATCCGCTGCTTGATCAAATCAAAGAGTATAATATGTGCTAGTCTATTTGAATTAATAATGTCCTATCTTATTAACCCTATGACTGGGGATTATTTAGATATTAACATAATTGTACATGATAAGAATCTCATTATCATGATCTCATTATGATTTCCTTCATATTATGTTTTGTATCATGGACTTCATTAATTCGATTTAAGATCAATATCAATTCACATATAAACAAATATCAAACTAATGAAAATGCGTTTCACTTTATTAATCAAAATAAAGTTTGTATAAAAGTCCTAATGGTGATAG
>JANIIA010000008.1:40595120-40617051 GCA_027478495.1 Erythroxylum alaternifolium
GATAGTTATTTCACGTAGCACTCCGTTATCTTAGGTTATGTGTCGGAATGACCCACGGGCGTTCCGGTACGTACTCTAGGGTAATGGGGGGTTACAAGAAGCCTTAATATAATGTCTAAATATTGAAGATTTCAGCAGAGATGATATCGAAGATTAAGCAGCAACTAGTTGAATAAATTGTCAACTTAAGGAAGAAAAACTGCATTTGCAAAATATGCACAAGACACGGACACGAGACTTGTGAAATATCTTATAGCTTCATTATTTCTTGAAAGCCATACCAAACTCTTTATGCCTTAGGAAATGATATCACTCCATTAGAAGATACTTTAAAATCTTTCATACAATTTTTGTTGAGAGCTTATAGAGGCTAACAAAATACTACTACTATGGAAGGTTGAAAAAACTTGAAAAATATACACTTAAGAGATTAAAGAGGCTCGTCAAATTACTAATTGGTTTTATAGTGAAATACTCAAATTGGATATTTGGGGACTAGATGTAGGCTTCGTTATAAACTGAACAAGTATAAATCTACTGTGTCTTCTCTTCCTTACTTTTAAATTTCCACATTATAAGTTTTTAAGAGGCTCCTTCAGTTTTACAATAGGCTCCTTTTTTTATATCGCAATAGGTTTCTTTCAAAGGTAAACAGGCTCATATCGACTAAACATACTTCTTTCTTTTTAAGCACTAGCAAAATCCTTTCGATTAAATGGACTTCTTTACTTTCGATCGTTAGAAAGCTTCTTTCTATTAATAGGCTCCTTTCTTTTCCAATGTTAACAAGATTCTTTCAAAAGTTTATAGGACCCTTCTACTCATAAATTTATTTTGTAGTAGAATCTTATCTTTTTGAAAGTACCTTAAATTTTTTTTACACAATTCACCCCCCTTTTTAGTGTGTGTGCTTTATCATTTAGTATTAGAGCTAGGTTTCACATTTATTGTGTTTTACAGCACATAATAGATCATGGAAAACAATTTGAGAAGCCTTGAAGGACAATTTATCTAAAAGCCTCCTTACTTTAATGGAAACAACTACTTATAGTAGAAAGAAAGAATAACAATCTATCTCCAATCTGTACATATTAAATTCTAATAAGCCATCAGAGTTAGAGCTACACTTCCCACAATAGAAAGCATAGAAGTATCGTTTGATGCTGACAGAATAAATGAATAGCTAAATGCTAAAGCAAAACATCATCTGATCTGTGCACTATCTCCAAAAGAATATAAGAATCATATTGCTCTACAACAAATGAAATGTGGGGTAAACCACAATTCACCTTGAAGGAACGAATGAGGTAAAAAAATATAGAGTAATCCTTTTAGTGCGTCAATGTGAAACTATTGACATGAAACAGGGAGAAACCATAGATGAATTCTTCAAACGATTCAACAACATCATTACAAACTTAAAGAACTTAGGAAAGATATATCTTAATGATGAGATTGTAACGAAGATTCTAAGATCACTACCAAGGGAATGGAGACCTAAGGTGACAGCTCTAGAAACTCCAAAGGATCTAGACATTATTTCACTCGACTGGCTACGAGAAAATTTGATGATACATGAAATTGAGCTTAGACGACATGAAGGAAACTTCTACAGAAAAGGAATGACACTAATGCAACTGATGAATCAAGTGGTGATGAAAGTTACACTGATTTGTAAATAGATGGAGATGATGAGTTCAACTTCATGGTCAAAAACATGCCTGATTCTATAAAAAGAAGTTAATGAAGAAAATAAAAAGAAACAAGAAAGTTGGGAACAACAAGTTCCTATCAAAAGGTAACAATAACAATAGCAATGCACGAAACAATTAAATCATATGTTATCACTGCAAGAAGCTTAGACACACAAGACCTGAATGTCCTCTTCTTCAAAAGGACAAATTAGAGAACAGAAAACCTAGAAAGCAAGCGATGACTCAAACTTGGTCAGATGAGGATTTTGAAAATTTGAAGAAGAATAGATAGAAAAAGTTAGCAACATTTGCTTCATAGCTGAATCAGGAGACGATGAGATATGCTTCAAAACGGAGACAAAAAAAAATCGATGGATAGTTAATAGTGGTTGTTCGAGACACATAATAGCTCAAATTTCACATTTCAACTACATTAAAAGAAAAGACGCAGGTAATGTTGTTTTTGTTGACAAAAGCAAGGAAAAAGTCATCAGAATTGGTAAAATTAGTGACTCTAACTCTGCCTCTATTGATAATGTTTTTTATATTGATGTATTAAAACATAACTTGTTGAGTGTAAGTCAATTATTTCATAAGGATTATAGAGTTACTTTCTATGCTTCACATTATGATATTGTTGATAATCTTAATGACAATATTCTATTTATTGGTCCTAAAAATCAGAACATATAATGTATTCAATTGCAAGATGTGTCTTCACAAAATGTCAAGTGTTTTGTTCCTATAAAAAAAGGACTCCTTTATCTGGCATAGAAGATTTGAACATGTAATCATGAGCACTCTCTCAAAATTTTCCAAAAATGAGATAGTAAGAGGACTACCAACTTTGAAGTTTGATAGCAATCAGGTGTGTGAGGCTTGTTCAAAAGGTAAATAAGTAAGAAGATTTATGTGATAGCAATAGTACGACTCACGACTTTTCTTTCCCAAGGACTCCTCAATAGAATGGTTTCGTTCAGTGAAAGAATAGGACCCTAGTTGATATGGCCAAGAAAATGTTGTTTGAAAGTGATCTACCCTATAGTTACTGAGCATCCACTGCTTATTATATACTCAACAGGTGTCTTAGAATACCTATTTTGAAAAAGACTCTCTATGAGGTGTGGAAAGGAAGAAATCTAAACGTCAGTTATTTTCGAGTATTTGGCTGCAAATGCTTCGTTCTAAATAATGAGAAAGACAACCTTGAAAAGTTCGATATGAGATCAAACGAAGCTATCTTTCTAGGTTATAGTGCCACTAGTAAAGGATTCAAAGTTTATAACAAAATAACAAAGAAGATAGAAGAATCAATACATGTAGTGTTTGATGAAACACTACCTTCGACAACAACAGCTGATTCAGATGATGAAGAGCATTCTTTAGTTATTAAAATTAGATCAATTATACCTGTAGTACCCTCAGAATCATAGGATCAAAAAGGTCCTTCTGAAGCCAGGATTGAGCATGCTCCTTACTCTTAGCAAGAGCCTATACAATGAAGAACACTAAGAGACACTTATTGATGAAGAACATCAAGATGCACATCAATACATTCTGGGTCTTAGCTATGAAAGACGAATTGAATTAGTTTGACAAAACAAAGTTTGGAATTTAGTACCTTGTTTACAAAACAAGTCAGTCATTAGAACTTATTGGTTTATCGAAACAAACTTGACAAAAATGGTAAGGTGGTAAGAAATAAAACTAGAATTGTAGCTCAAGGTTATAATCAACAAGAAGGTATTGATTTTGATGGAACTTATGCGTCTGTTGCTATACTGGAATCGATTAGAATTTTGCTTGCCTTTGTATGTTAAAGAAACTTCAAATTGTTTCAAATAGACGTCAAAATTGCTTTCTTAAATGGATATATTATCGAAGAAATATTTGTTAAGCAACCTCCAGTTTTTACATATAAAAACCATCCTGATTACATGATGAAGTTGACTAAAGCCCTGTATGGTCTAAAGCAAGCTCCTCGAGCATGGTATGAGAGATTAAGTAATTTTCTGATTTGAAAGAGGAAAGATAGATAAAACATTATTTATTAAGAAAAAGGAGAATGATTTACTTATAATACAAATAAACGTTGATGACATAAGATTTAATGCTATTAATCAGTCCTTCTGTAAAGAATTCTCAGTATTTAATGTGGGAGGAGTTTGAAATGAGCATAATGGGAGAACTATCCTTCTCTCTTGGATTACAAATCAGTCAAACAGAAAAGGGATATTCATTAGCCAAGACAAATACATAAAGGAACTTATCAAAAAATACCATTTTGAGAATGTAAAATTGATGGTACTCCTATTTATACTATATCTAAACTTGATAAGGATAAAGAAGGCAAGGCTACGGATGAAACAAAGTAATAGAGGAATGATTGGATCACTACTATATCTTACAAGTTCAAGACCAGACATTATGCTTAGTGTGTGCCTTTGCACAAGCTTTCAATCAAATCCAAAAGAAAGCCACCTTTAAGCAATCAAGAGGATCTTTCCATATCTTCACAGAACTATGGATTACAAATTATGGTACCCAAAAACTGACTCTTTTAACACAGTTGACTATTATGATGCAGATTATGCAGGTAATACAAGTGGTCATTGTCAATTTCTTGGAGGATATCTAGTTTCTTAGTCTTGTAAAAAATAAAATTACATAACGTTTTTAACAATCGAAGCGGAATATATAGCATTTGTCAGCTATTGGGCTCAAATATTATAGATGAAGCATTAACTTCAAGATTTCTCTTTGAACTTTAATTATAGTCCTATATTATGTGATAATACTACTGCAATAAATCTTTCAAAAAATCTTGTGCATCATTCTAGGACTAAGCATATAGAAATCAAGCATCATTTTCTTAAACATTATAATTTAGAAGGAACCATTGAACTTTTGCATGTTAATATTGAAAATCAAGTAGCTAATATCTTCATTAAGTCACTCTCTGAAGATAGATTTTACATGTGAAAAAAAGAGCTTGGTATGTGCAGACTATCTGATACTATGATTGTATGAATTTTCTATGCTACTTCTCTCTGTATACATTAGCAAGATCCTTCTACTTTAGAAGGCTCCTTTTAAGTTGAGATGTTCTCTTAGTTTAGTAGGCTCCTTCTAGTCTAGAAGGCCCTTTCATTTTAAGAGACTCCTCTCAGTTTAATAGAGCAGATTACACGTGTCCTAAAAAGTAACTTCTTCTGTTCCATTATTTCAGCTCTTAAAAACGTGAGTGTTCTAGAAAGCAGCTGTATAGGACTAACAAAAGATATACAAATTATCATGCTTCCTGTATTAGCCTACAATCGTTCATCTTCACATAAGATCAACGTTTAATAATCACTTAATATACTAAAAACAAACTTCTCTCTTCTACTTATTATGTTCTTTTCAAAAGCCTTGCTCTTTCCTCTCTGAACCATAACATTCTACCTTCTATTTGTTCTTTCCTCTAAAAACTCCTTACCTACAATGACTAGAACAAAATCAAAGGGACAAGAAAAACCCCAACTTCCATTGCTAGCCTTGATGAAGATCATCTTTCTGATTTTACTACTAATGAAACTGTCTCTTTCTCTTTTGCGCCTGAATCTACTACTCCTCGAACTGGTTCTAAAGATATGAAAGTGTCTGGAGTATACTAGATCATTAATGATACTGATTCAGATAAAGAACTAGCCTAAGTAATAAGACATCCATAAACTAGGGGAAGTCTTGTAAAACAAGCAGAGGAAATTTCTCAATAAAAAGAAACACCTGTTGTTGAAAAGAAAGAGGAAGAAGAATCTAGACAAAGAAAAAAGGAATAAATAAAAAAAGGCAAAGCACTTATAACTGAAGATATTATTAAAGACCTTATTGATAAAAATGAGTTGTTTCATAAAGAGATAATTCTTAAAGGAAAAAGGGCAAAGAAAATAAAAATAGCTGCACAAAAACAAAGATATTAACACCACCAAAAATGTTTCAATCAATGGATGTTGAAGTTCGCTATAAAATGCAGTACAAGATAAGGAGGTGGTTGCTAGGCGGATCTTTCCTCCCATGATGTTTGATGATATAGGTATACCTATCTTTCCTTACTTTGTTGCCATTGATTAAGAAAATTTTTTGAAATTAGATGAAACCATATGTGATGAGCTTGCTAGGACATTCTACACACATATTAGAAAAGAAGAAATTGATAGACAGCTAGCCATTGTCTCATAGGTGTATAAATGTTCAATATAAATTTTTGACGAAATTTTAGGAGATATATTAGACATAAATCTTATAGGAAGAACTAATTTTCCTTGTCATAAGTGGGATGTTGATGAACTGGAATTAGTAGAAATTGTCAAATCCATCTACCTTCATACTGAGAACACCTAAGATGGGAGACCCTGGAGCAAGCAATTAGACTTACTACCACGATGCCTTGCATCGTTATCAACTACTTAAACTTTTCCTAGAAATAGCTCTGTTGAGAGGTACAGCCTGTTGGACACTTATGTAATGTGTAATTTGCTAAAGGGAACAAAATGAATCTTCCAGTAATGATCTTGATGTTCATGGTGGATAAGGGGAATCATAAGAATACCACCGGTTATTTGCCTTATGGGATGTTGCTCACCAAGATTTTCACCCATTATGGAGCTCCTTTTCCAAATCTGAATTGATATGCACCGGCTAAGTTTTGCCCTTCCATTCTCTTTCAATTTGGATACAAAGTGCAAAACAATTTCATGCAGAAAAAAAATCTGAAAGAGTAATAGAAAATTTAGATTGTGCTCCAGTCCAATAAACTCCTAAACCTCCTCAGGATAAAAATAATGTAAATCTCCAACAATAGCTGCAAGACATTCAAGCTAATTAAGAACAAATGCGAGAATAAATAAATAGCATGCAAAATCAGCTTCTTAACATGCAGATTTTACTCAACAGAATATTTGAATCTCTTCAATAACTCTGTTGCTATTTCTTTTCTGCTTGGCTCATTCATACTTATGATTTTATTTGATATCATTAATTACTCTACACTTGATGATATAGTTATTCTGCATGCTCTATCTGTGATACATTTTTAATATTGCCTTGATGATATATTTGTTATTGATGACATATTTTGCTGAAATATTTAAATATGTAATAAACAAACAATAGACTCCTTCCTTTAGAAGTCAGGCTCCTTCTAATTATAATTGCGAGTAAAGTTTATGTGTATCTTTTGAAACTCTTTATCATTATTTAAAATTTGAAAATATATATATATATACATATATATATATTGTTTGTCATCATCAAAAAGAGAGAGATGGTTAGTTCAAGTTTTATGATTAACGATTTTAATGATAACTACATAATATTTCAAATTTTAAATTGGATTTATTTCCTTATATAAGCAATGATATAATTCTTAAAAGGAAATAAATCATAGAATAATTGCTTTCTTTCTTGCAAGAACCTTCTTTATAAAGTTACCTTTTGAAAATGGTTCCATGACATCTGGAAGGATCTTATAATTCTAATAATTATCTCCAAAAGCCTTGACAGATAGGCTAAATATCAAAGATTTCAGCAAAGATTATATTGAAGATTAAGCAAAAGTTAGCTAAAGAAATTATCTACTTAAGGAATAGTCACTCCTTTCTTTTTCAACGTTAACAAGATCCTTTCAAAAGTTTATAGGACCCTTCTATTCATAAAATTATTTTATAGTAGAATCTTATCTTTTTGAAACTACTTTGAATTTTTTCACTCACAATACAACCTCCTCTTATGTGTATTTTCTTCATCAGAGAGAAGTACTCTATTGAGAATATTAAAGAGAAGTGCTCTAAAGAAAAGAATTGTAGAGAGATGTGCTTCATACTCATGAAAGCCTTTTTTAACAATTTTGAATTAAAGGGGAATGTTGAAAATTAATTCAAAATTGTAGAGCTGTGAAAATTTCTTTTGAATAGGTCTTTAGTTTTTTTTAATTTTATCATATAAATCATATTTATTAGCTGAAATTTCTATTTAATAGTTGTTGAATTTTTATATTTTGCCTATATAAGGAAACTAACTTTATTATTCAATATATATAATAAAACAACTCCAGTGTTACGTATTCTTTTATCTTATACGTGTTGTTCTATTTTGAAAAAAATCTACAAAATTGAGGTTATTAAGAAGTACTTTATTTGAATTGAGACCGTGTATTATAACTACAGAAAATAGAAGTGCAAAAGCGTCATGATCACTGTTAGTAATTTGCCTTTAGTATTTGACTAAGTCTTTTACAGTTAAGTCTTTGAATAAGTGTTTAAGCATGATTTACTTGTTGCTTAATTATAGGAGATTAGATCATATTTTTTCCAGATTATTTGTTGTAGTTAGGTAGTGATAGTTATGAACATGTCTATGATTTTCCTCTATAAATATCTAACAATGAATAATAAGTTGTATGCTTCCAAGTCCAATATAGTATAGTTTATCTTTTATGCATTTTTCTTCTCATACTTCCTTCTATGTTTCAATAAAAACACCAACAATTGGTATCAGAGCTCTCTTGATCTTAAGGGACCTCTAAACCTACAAACCTATAACTCATAACTCATTCCATGCCTTCCCACACCATAAATCAAAAACCACATATTAACATATTCATAATCATCGTTCACTATCATTACTCTACTAGTGTTTGATGGTAGAAATTATTTAAGTTAGACTATTTGAATGGAGGCCTTTCTTAAAGAGAATGACTTGTGACAAGTTATAGATGAAGACTACGACACTCCGGACGTGCCTATAACTCCAACGGTGGCTCAAATCAAAATCCACAAAGAAAAAAGTATAGAAAGTACAAAGCAAAAGCTTGCCTGTTTTCCACGGTCACACCAATAATTTTTTTCCAAAACCATGACACTCAAAACAAGCAAAGCAATTTGGGATTTCTTAAAGAAGGAATATGCAGGGAATGAAAGAATCAAAGGAATGAAAATGCTCAACATAATGGGAGAATCTGAGATGCAAAAAATGAAGGAGTCAGAAACGATCGAGGATTACTCCAACAAGCTCATTGCCATTGCCAATAACTTTGGCAGAATTGTTAAGTGCATTATAGGCACAAGAAGAAAGGAGACTCATGAGGCAAGAAGGAACAGTAGAAGGTGCTTTTCCAGTAAATTCATACAACAAAAAGAGGATTACTAACAACAATGCTCAAAGTTTTTCACCTTGTTCGTACTGTAAAAAAACAAATCATCCAGAATACAAGTGCTGGTGGATGCCATATGTAAGATGCAACAAGTGTGGACAACTAGGACATGTTGAAAGGATATGTAAAGTGGAATAACATGTGGGAGAAGCCAAGCAAGCTGTAAATGATTAGCTAGCTGAGGATGAATTATTTTGACATTAAAATTTTGCAAATACTAAGGCAAGGAGGAGATTGTTAGTAATTTGCCTTTAGTATTTGACTAAGTCTTTTGTAGTTGAGTCTTTGAATAAGTCTTTAAGCATGATTTACTTATTGCTTAATTATAGGAGATTAGATCAGATTTTTTCCAAATTACTTGCACTAGTTAGGTAGTGATGGACATGAACGTGTCTATAATTTTCCTCTATAAATATCCAGCAATGAATAAGAAGTCGTATGCTTCCAAGTCCAATATATTTTTGGTTTATCTTTTATGC
Source organism: Erythroxylum alaternifolium (assembly GCA_027478495.1). Taxonomy (NCBI): domain Eukaryota; kingdom Viridiplantae; phylum Streptophyta; class Magnoliopsida; order Malpighiales; family Erythroxylaceae; genus Erythroxylum; species Erythroxylum alaternifolium. The sequence continues at coordinate 40,604,486 of JANIIA010000008.1, forward strand.
TTTTTTCTTTTCATACTTTCTCGTATGTTTCAATAAAAACACCAACAATCACATTGTTGTTGCTTCTAATTGTATCTACTTACTCATGGACTTCAAGTAAATATCACCCTTTTTCAACTTTAATTTGTTTTTTCATCTGCTTTTGACGTCCTTGAGGTCATTCTAACTGACTTATATATGAGGAAAATGTGGGTTATGCATCTATTGAGCCCTGTTTGTGTAATGGAAAGGGTGTTACTATCCTTAGTGAGAAGAATGCCACTTAAATCAGAAGACTGAGAAACTAAGCTTCAAAACTAACTATCAAGATTTATGTGTCGAGGAGATTTTACATGTTGGCCTAAAGAAGAGCCTCAAGATAACATAGTGTGACAAAAACAGATAACTGGGATCATCGTCGAGTGGGATTGGTGATGTTACCTAGAACATTCAGTCATCTTGCATGGTGGCTCCACGTATTACTGATCCAAGCAGCAGTGGCTTTGTTTTATGTGTACTCTAAGTGATTGTGGATATCATCCCACGTATCCGTGCAATAAGTCCATATATTGCTAACCAAACTAGTAATGATCTTATATCCTCTACTACACTGGGGAGTACCATTCAGAATCTAAAGGCACCTTCTTATTATAAGATTCTTTATTATTATTTTGAAATTTGTATATTAACTTCAATTTTATTTAAATTTAATATACATTGATGTTTTATTTAATATTAGTAAAATATTTTATTTTATATTATATCTTTTATTACCATATATCAATTTTCTAACACACTATTAAACTTCTCCAGTCCTTTCCTAAACCTCTCATCTCCTCTTATTAGTAGGGATGTCAATGGGTCAGGTTGAATATGGGCTAGGGTGGCCCTTGGCCTAGCCTGTGCCTTGACAGGTCGGGATAAGTCAGCCTATGACTTGACGAGCCACGGGCAAGTCGAGCATATGTTTTTTAAAGAAAAATGTCAAAAACGATGTTATTTTTGACAAAATGACGCTATTTTTGAAGTAACGGTCAGGTTACGAGCTTGGCCGGGTTAGCTTAACCTCAACCCATGACCCGATTGAGCCAAGCACCTTAACCTAACCTCAACTCGTGACCTGATCAAGCCAACCACCTCGACCTGTGGCCCGTCTATGGCCCGGTTAACCTGAGCCAAAATCAGGCCAGGCTAGGGCCAATTTAGCATCCCTATTTACTAGTTCTCAAAACAATAGAGTAGCTATATACTTTATATTTATACTTTTTAAAATGTGAAATATTCTTCTTCTTCTGCTTCTTTTTCTTCTTCTTCTTCCTCTTCTTCTTCCTCTTCTTCTTCCTCTTCCTCTTCTTCTTCTTCTTCTTCTTCTTCTTCTTCTTCTTCTTCTTCAAAAATATGTTTCATTATCTATTATAACCAAGGTTTTGAAAACCAGACCAGACCGGCTGATCCAACAAAAAAAGTTTGAATTGATTAGTGGTCCAGTTTTGTTTCACCGAATAACCTTTATGAATTAAAATCAGCAGATTTATCAGTGAACTGACCAAGTTTTTGACAACCTGGTCTAACCGGCCTATCACTGTACAAAACTCCAGATATACCTGAAAGTAGAAAGTGACCGAGATGGTTAATCTCGACACTAAGTTCAAATCCTTCGACTGTGAATGTAGGTTCTTTTGCAGTTGGCAGGTAAACTGCAGTGTTGTAAACCAGGACATCGAGTGGCTTCCCTGATCGCTGAAAGTTATCAATGAATTAGCACACACTGTCAAGTGAAGCAAGGTCCAAGTGTATAACAGTGTAGTTTTCTTTTGCAATATCAGTGGACTTGGCAACTCTCTTTGCCTTAAGGAAGTCCCGATAGGCCCTAATTACATCCCATTTCCCAGGTTTAGCAAGAGCCTTCACCATGGCTAGACCCAGCCTAGAGGATGCACTAATGATGATAACACTACCCTTCCTTAGGGTTTTGTTTCCTTCTAAGCCAGACCTGGTGATCGCTAGACTAGCTGTAGCCATAGTCTGGGCTCTCACAGCCCCAAGTTTTTGGTTTAAATCTCTCTACAGTGAGCATTTGTATGAAATCAGTTAAATTCTGTCTTACCATTTAAACAAAGAACTAAAATTGCAATAGCGATATCTATTGACTTAGGGGCATCATGAAAGTTGAAAAGCCCATGTTACACAAAGAAAAAAAAGCAAGTAAGATATAGTGTAGCAGCAAGAAATTACCTTGCATCTTAAAGCAGAAGTGCTCAAGGTAGCTTTGAGATGGTCTGAGAGTGAAACATCAAATAAAATCGAGTGCTTCAAAGATGCACTAGACTTACCCTGCACAAGTAGAAAAACCTTTAGATTCAACACCATAAATAACTAGAGAGCAACTGCACGCTACAAACCTCCTGAGGGGCAACATAAATAGAGGAAACCAAAGAAGCGACCTAGAGAGCTATTCTAAGTGTCTTTCAGAACCTCTGCTGTAATTACCACTACTAAAGACTTGAAAGAACTGCAGAACCAAATTAGTAATGTAAAGAAAATGCTAGAGTATATGTAAGTTGATTTCAACGTTTTCTTTATATGCTTAAGTTGTATTTTAAATCATATTGATGTTTAAATAATTTATAATTTGGTTCCCTAGTTTCAAAATTATTGTTATGTTATGGGAATTGAACTTTGTAGATTCATTACTTGTCTGGTTTCTTCAATCAGAGATGTCTTACCTAGTTTCTACTTTTTGAATAATATGTATAAGTAAATCACCTACAAATTTATTATCATCTTGGTTACAACTTTAATTAGATATTATTCCTTTAAAATATCTACAATAATAGGAGTTATTTCAACCAACTATTTAGTTTAGGTACACTGATGTTTTAAAGGACATAATTTAGACCAGGTATATTGTATGGTTGTTGTAATTGCTTGTGGCCTTTGTAAAGGTTTTTTGTTTTTTTCTAATATTTTGAAGAATTCATTGCATCTATTTGTGTAGGAAAAAGAGATATTTAATGTTGCTTCTAGATATCTACTATTTGCTCTTAAGTTTGCTGTGGTAGATGTATTATTGCCTCAATTGGAAATGGTCTCTCCTGTCGAAGTGTGCCATTGGCTGATGATGGCAGACATGTAAGATGTTAAGCTTGTTTTTTCTTTCTTTTTCTTTTTTTTGGGTCATGGGACACTAGAGTTGGAAACTAAGGATTGTTACATTTACAAACTTGAGATTTGAACTCAAACATTCCTTTTTGAACCGATGATTGGGGCCTAAATTATTTCAGCTGACTACTTTTTGTAATGATTTTAAAGCTCCTATTCTATTTTTGTTTTGATCTACAGGAGAGAAAACAAAAGAAGTTCAAACCAAAGTTGATCAAATCTTTCTATTAACAAATGAAATATCAAAAGATAGCTAAGCTTGAATTTTCAAGCAACTCAATTCGTATGTTAACTAAAAAGCTTGCCCAAATAGAAATAGTTAACAATGTCTAAAATAAAACAAAACCAAGCTATTCCACAACTTTCATTTTTAATTTTTATTCACTAAAATAAACTTCTTTAATTCAGTTTTTGTAAAAAACATGTAATATTTAAATAATTTTATTTGATTGAAAAGAATGAATGTCTAAAAATTTTATTTTAAAAAATAAAAACTCCAAAAAAAATTTCTATACAAACTTCTATAATATTTAGAACTCTTAAAAAATTAAAACTCTTAAAAAAACTTCTGTAATATTTAGAACTCTACTTCATATCAATTTCTAGTTTTGATTATTGGGTTATATATTCTTTCAGCTATTCAATATGTTGATCTAAAACACCAAAATTGAAAACTAACAATATTTCGGTTAGGTTATTTGAAGTAGAGCAATTTTTGGAGCAAAGTTTAATAAGTAACATCTGTTGGTCTTTTGTGTATCCATTCTGGTATTCTTTATTACAATTGATATTGAGAATTATTTAAGTTGTATACTTTTGCCTTGCCGATAGTATACCCAATTATTTTTTATACTTTTTTCGTTAAATCATAATGGAGAATATGGAATGATCCTCTATTTGGGGTAAGTCCGATCTAGCATTGAATTATTTTTCTTCTTCTCAAGCATCTGATGGAAATATCCAATATAAATATATGTTTTACAGTAGAATATTTAAAAAGAGAGGAATTTTTAGAATGAAATAACATCTTGCTGGTGTTAAGGATAATATTGCTTCTTGTAAAAAAGTATCACTTGATGTATGTGATATGATTGGAAAATATTTGCAGCAACAAGTGAAAAAGAAAACGGAAAATAAAGAGGCTTATGATATATATTTTGGAGATAATGAAACACCACACGTATTAGATAAAGGAAAAAGAAAAGCTACTATTGACATAGATTTTTTATTTTTCTCCAAGAACTACTTCTGGTTCTCAACCTAGTCTAAAAAGTTTTATGGTTGATAAGGATGTTGTTTTGCGATGTAAAAGAGAATGGGCTAGATGATTATATCATTCATGTATTCCTTTAAATGCTTTAAATTCACCATGTTTTCAAGAAGCAATTAATGCTACAATAGCAATAGGTCCAAGATTTAAGGTGCCATCTTATTATAAGCTGCGTGTGCCTTTACTTCAAGATTTAAAAAAAGAATGCCAATTAATTGTAGATATACATAAATCTAGTTGGGAATCAACAAGATGCACTATTATGGTAGATGGGTGGACTTATCAAAGACAAAGAACCTTGATTAATTTCTTAGTTTATTTCATATTAAAATAATTTTTATCAAGTATGTTAATGCTTCTGACATGGTAAAAAGTGCTAATGCTTTATTTGAATTATTTTCTAAAATTGTCGAGTGAGTTGGACCAAAGAATGTTGTGCATTTTGTTACAGATAATGCAACTAATTATGTACCAGCTGAGTACTTATTACAATCAAAGAATGGGCATATTTATTGGTTTCCATATACTGCTCATTGTATAAATCTTATTTTAAAAGAATTTGGTAGTATGGATCATATTTCTAGTCTTGCTTCATGTGCATTATCTAAGATCACAATTTTTGTGTATAATTATGTCACATTTTTGTCTTGGCTAAGAAAGCAAGAATTTTGGGTTAAGATCGTACGTCCCGCTGCTACCAGGTTTACAACTACATTTATTACTTTGAGTGTTGAACAACATAAGCAACTACTTCAAAATTTGGTGACAAATAAACAATTTTCAAGTTATAAATTATCAAAGAGTGAAAAAGGAAAAGAAGTTTGTGTTATTATTTTAGATAACATATTTTGGGATGCTTGCTTGATTATTGTGAAGATTGTGACTTCTCTTATAAGGCTATTGAGGATTGTTGACTCAGATGAAAAACCATCTTTTGGGTATATATACGATAGTATGTATAGATCTCACAAAACAATTATAAATCTTTTTAAAAGGAAGGAGAAATTGTACAAGCCTTATATAGATATTATTGATCAACAATAGGATAAGCATCTTACTTAAAGGATCCACTTAGTAGCTTATTTTCTCAATCCTTGTTGCTTATATAGTGGAGAAAGGTGGTTTGTTTGATGTGATTGAATGTAAAGGTATTTTCTCTATTGAACAGCAATCACAAGTGATAAATGAAATTAAATTGTATCGTGAAGGTTTAAAGATTTTGATAGATCATCAGCAAAGAGAGAACTTATGTTGAAAAAATGTAGCCAAGTAAGTCTTAAACTTTTAATTCATTATTTACTTATTAATAATATATATTTTTATCATAACTATTAATTTAAAATACAAATGAGTGGTGAAGATTATTCGGTGACAATGCTGCAATATTAAGTAAACTCGCTATTAGGTTAGTCAGTCAAACAGCTTCTACATCAAGTTGTGAACGTAATTGGAGTGTTTTTTAATGTATTCATACAAAGAAACGAAATTGTTTGGAACATCAAAGACTTAATGATCTTGTTTACATTACTTATAATTTGATAATAAAGAACATGCATTTTATAGTTTTGTTTTTATTTCAATAATTTTATTTTTATTATTGGCTTTATAATTTCTCTATTATGTGTTCAAAGCGCTTAGTAAGAAGAGAACATATGATCCAGTTGATATTGATTGTATTGATCATACTGACTTTTGTATTGAAGAAGAAGAATCATGGCTTGATCTTGATTATAATGAACTTGAAAAAATGATTTATGAAGAAAATGCATTTGTCACAACGAATGAATTAAAAACATCTACTGATGGTCAGTTTATATCTTATTTTGATCATATTTAAGTTAAAATTATACTATATTACAAGTTTACAATTGAGGATAATTTTATATATTACGTACTAATTTGTAATTTATTTTAATGCAATAGGAGGAGTTGATGCAAATACTTTAGATGAAATCGTACTTTACGAATCTTTAAATAGAGTTAGAATTTGGAGCTTTTGACGATGATGAGACGCATCTTCCTTCAGAAATACACATTCGATTTTTATTGTTATTTTAAGTTTTATATTAGACTCATATTTATTTATTATTAGTTCATTATTTAATAATAAACATTGGTGTATTTTTTATTTTTATTTTTATTATAATATTTATTTTTATTTATTATATATTAGTTTTATAGTGGTTCACTACCGATTAAACCTCTAAACCTTAAACATTTTCTTTGACCGGTTCGATGTCCGGTCCGATTTTTAGAACATTGATTATAACCCTAAAGTTGTAAATTGGGATCATATTGAAGGTTTATGAAAAACATAGGATTTGTTATAAAAACAGTTCAATAAATAAATAAGTGTAAATGTATGTATCCACATCGTTAGTATATATGGCAAGCTATGTCTACATGTCACACAGTGAGTAATTAACTTGTAAAGATATCATTACTTACAAATTAAGCTTATATTATTTTTACCTAGTCTGTGACTAATGGAATGAGTTGAACCAAATTGCGACTAGTACATATTTTTGTAATTACTTAAGATATTTTATCTCGCAAAAACCAGCACTAATAATTGATGAAAAGTTGAAAACATGCTTGTCATTATTTTTACTCTACTTAATAGGTATTTCAGTGCTCAAAAACTGCGGTCGACCCGAGACATGGAAATAAGAGAGTCCCTTTAACTTTACAAGGAAAAGAAAATTTTAATGCAAGACTTAACTAAAAACTCAATGGTTATTTACCAGACGACGAAACTGCAAATCTAGAAGACAACCTAGCCAACTAGCTAGTACTTTACTAGAGATGTTTTTGCCTTCTATTCACTCGCTGTGAACCTAAAGACCATAATCTGCTCATAAGTCTCTCCAGGACGCACAATCTGGGAAGGAAAATTGAGGTGATTAACAGAGTCAGGAAAACCTTGAGTCTCCAAGCAAAGCGCAGCATGTCTTGGATAAACACTGCCATCTTTTCCCTTGACGCCATCAAACATATTGCTGGTATAGAACTGTAATCCAGGTTGATTAGTCCAGAGCTCAAGTGTCCTTCCTTTGACATTTTCATGAACCTCTGCTGCCTTCTTGTACTCAACAGGGCATCCTTCTAGCACATAATTGATATCATATCCGCCAGGCAGTTCATTGATCCTGCATGAGATTTTGTGGGGTTCTAGAAAATCATATGGTGTGCCCTTTACTGGCACAATTTTTCCTGTTGGAATGAGTTCATTATTCACTGGAGTGATTTCTCTTCCATAGATTTTCAAAATGTGAGACAAAATGTCACCACTTTTGTGGCCACCAAGATTCCAATAAGTGTGGAGAGCCAAATTCACTGGAGTAGCCTTGTCATGTGGGGTAGCTGTCATTTTTACTCTTAGCTTGTTAGTCCCAACGAGCATATACGTTACAGAGACTGAGAGCTTACCAGGAAAACCTGCACACAATTATTTACAACTGTTCAGAATCTGCCATTTTATTTCTGTAACATATGGGAACATTAGGAAACCTGTGATTGTACATACACACCTTCCTCTCCATCAAAACTCTCATAGGTGAATGTTATATGGCTATCTGGTTCGTATTCGTGGACTTTCCAGATAACCTCGCTGAAGCCTTTTGCTCCACCTGATTATATACAAAAAAGAAAAAAAGAAAAAGAAAACAAACCTGCCATTCCTATCAAGGATTCCATTAAAAATTATTAGATAGGAAGACGGATGGAAATGTACCATGAAGCATATTCTTCCCGTCATTGGGTGGCAACTTGTAAAGTTTCCCGTCCAGTTTGAACTGAGCCTTTCCGATTCTATTGGCTACACGTCCAACAATGGCTCCAAAATAGGTAGTATCATTCTGCAAAATATATTCCAACTGTGATTAGTAAAGGACTCGTTGAGTTTAATATACATTAGATAGAAGTCAATGGATGCTTGGTTCGAGGGTAAATATAAGATAAATTGCACCTTGTACTCATCCACTGTATCATACCCAAGAATGATGTCATCTATGTTCCCTGAAATACATTTAACAGTATATCAATGAAAACTGAAAGTAATGAAAGGAACATTCATGTTTGATTACTAGTAATATAAACACGAGACTAACAATTCTGTGAAGGAGACCAGGAAACGAAGAGAAGGGGTACCATTTTTATCAGGGACTTTGAAAGACATCATAGTTGCTCCATAGTTGGTGACTTTCATAGACATCTGCCCCCTCGTCAATTCATAAGTCCCAATTTCATCATCACACCCAACAGAGCCATTGAATCTGGCAACCACTAAAGCCACCGAAAGAAGGCAACAGAAAGAAAGTTTCTTGGTCATTGCAGATTAATGTTGTAGGAATGAAAACGGTGCAATGCCACTAATCAAACTTACGTATATATAATGAAGAGGATTTTAACACGAATAACTGAAGATAAGATATGGACAGTTATTAAGAGAGAAAAATCAGAAAGATATTATACAGATAAGGACGTTTAGTAGTTTATCTTGCCTTGTGACTTGGTAAATCTTATATCTTTAGAAAGGATAGAAGTTTGTTCTGTAAAGGAAACTAAACAATAAATATATTTAGTTTTATCTTATAGGTTATAGTTTTATCTCATAGGTTATGCAATGTATGCCTTTTGGTCCATAAACAAAAACAACAATAATTATTATATTATCTATATAATCTATGGTAGTAATCACTAAAACTGATAAAAACTTACCCAAACTACCGATTGATTTGGCCTCCAACTGCGTGGATTTTCCCGAGTGAACGGAACTAGTAGAGGTTAATTTGGAGTATGAGCTTTGTAGAAATTATTTTGAATCGGCCTGGCCTACCCATATAAAAATTATTTAAAAATGTTACTCATAAATAAACTTAACCAATAAGTTATCACGTACTATACAAAATGCTATAATTAATTCATACTAGTACGAAATTAGAGTTTCATTTGTAAATCTGACCAACTCATCATTAATACTGTTAATAATATTCGTAACTTTTAATAAAACGGTTAATTTTCAATAATTAAAGTTATCATTTTACATTACTTTAGTTTTCTTTAGAGACTTAATAATTTAGTCTTGAAAATTATAATTCCGTATATTTGATTTTATAAGTTTCCAAACTTAATGAATTCCGAAATGGGAATTTCAAAGATAAAAAGTACGAATAATTATTGTTCATAAAACTTGGAACAAATTTTAGTTTGATTAACTTTATTACAATTGAACTAAGTCGAATTTTCAATTATACTTACGTTGAAAATATGTTTTTCAAATAATTATATCTTCATATAGGATATTTTTGTTAATTAAAAAAATAAGAAAATTGCGTTTGAGTTTCATAAGGATAGAGAAGTGAATGCTAACTTTCTTAACGTGCAAGTTAAAGATTTGAAGATTAAAAATGCTGTCTTTCTTCTTAAACCAGCAGTAGGGTGGAATCATGGAGTGTCCCCATCAGTAGTATTAGCAACCTGGATGAAAACATCCTCCAGCGTGGTGTCGGACAAGCCCCAAGCAAAGACTGGGAATTTACTTTTAGCAATCTCAACTGCATGAAAAACATCTCCAATTCTGACATCGTGTTTTAGGATCTGGAATTTGTTAAATTTTATACGATTGGGCTAAATAAATTGAGCACATGTAAGCTCAAATGAGATTCTATCCTAAAATTGATTGATACTAAAAGGAGTAACTCATTAGACTTATATACATGCTCAAGGTCATATATTGCTTCGATGTACGGCAAAGTCTCACTTATATTTCAACGGAATTTCTATATTCCCAAGGTATGGTAACTCTTAACAGCATTAGGAGAGAGCTGTTGAACCACGTTTGCAACTTCCACCTCATGTTCCGCGGATGTTGTCATGGTCAATACATAAGATCCTCCGTACCTAGCCTTGAGCTAAATGGAACAGCCATTTTTAATTTTTAATTTTTTTTTGTAAAAACTGAAAAGCCATTTTGCAGCTCAACAAGTTGAGGTACTTATCAACGCAAGATAAGGAAAAGAGTGGAAAAAACAAGCATTAGGCGTATGTATGTATTGCATGGGTTACCTCTTTAGGGTTTCCTATGCACTGTAGGCTTCCATCATCAAAAATTCCTAGTCGATCACAAAGGGCCCCTGCATCTTCCATTGAATGTGCTGAAAACAGGCCGGGTAATGCAATTATAACGTCGGAAGAATTTGACAACTGAAGTATAAAACCACACAAAGAAAGAGAGCACCTGTGAGAACAATTGCTCGTTCTTTCTTTGCGCGCTTCTGTACATTCCATAAGTTGCTCCTTGAAGCTGGATCTAATCCAGTACTAGGTTCATCCATGTAACGACCTTCAAATTTTTCCACAAAAACATTTTACAAATACACCTCTATTAGATACCTGTCATAAAACAAAAGGAAAAATGTACAAAAGAGATTGATATACTTTGGGATCCACTACAAAAAATTTATACAATCCGCAATGTTTTATTGATAAAACGTTGTGAATTGTACAAACTTTTCGTGACGTTTTAAAAACGTCACAAAAGTGTGAAATTTTTACGACGTTTTATAAAAACGTCGCAGATTTATGATACTTTAATAAAAGACGCGACGTTTTGTTGAAGAAAACGTCGCTGAAGGGTAAGCTAAAACATTCTTTTACATGAGCAAGTCATTTGGTTTTTTTTTGTTTTCTTAAAACTGTCTACCGCTTCCCCCAGGTTTTGGTTTTGCCGCCGATAGCTAGAGGTCCGTCGTTGTTGAGCTTCTCCTCCCTCTTTTCAATTGTTCTTTGATTTGGGCTTCCAATGTTTCTCCCTTTTCTTCGATTTTAACTGTAAGCTTCATTTTTAATAATACCCATTAAGAAAAGAAGACTCGGTGTTTGGATAGGGTTTGTTTCGTAGAGATATGGCTTCTGACGATTCCAAACAGCAAACCGACGGTGGTTTCTTTGCCTCCGTTGCTTCCAGTACCTTTACAACAAACTTTAATTAAAGTCATAAGCTAAAAAAAAAAAGGGAAAAGTAGTTGTGACATTGATCTTACGCGAAGAAGCAGAAGGTAGTGCTTCCCTTTCGTTCTCTTATTGATTATGGCGTGTATTTGCAGAATTGTTTGTGTGTGAATGCACTTAATGAATTACGCCTGCTTGCAACGTCTATTGGTGCTATGCTAAAGCTCATTTGACTATCAAATCTTGAAATTAAAACTCTCTTCAGGTCTGCTAAAAGTTCAGAGGAATCAACAAATTACAGAGAATTCTATGCCGTTTAACTCGAAGGGAGTAACTATGTTATTTCTTTTGTTAGTTTCTCTCTACTTACTGGAGAAACATGAATCTTCGACAAAATTCTGGAAAAGAAAGCCACCTAGTAGCCCAGTTCCAAAGACACATATATAGCCTACCACTGTTTCCATCAAAGTCAACTATCATGAGGATGAAACTGAGATGGTAGCTTAAATTAAAAAGATGTTGCTTTAAACCTGTGGCAATCTTAACATTTGAGAGGCAGCAATCAGATAGGCCAAGGAAATTTGAAGGATTATATATATGAAGTAAAATACAAATTGGATGCTGTAGTTACTCAACCTGAAGAATTTCAAACCTGCAATTTAACTGAGTCAGAAACTTGAAGCAAAGGCAAGTGAGATACAACAACTGGACTATAAGTTACCTATAGCAGAGCCGAATATTACAAAAACCAAGATGTACAACGCGGATATGAGTAGGAAATAAAAGTATGTAATCAACAAACTAGCAGAGTATTACTGCGCGATGCGCAGCAATAGTGCCCAGTAATAATGCCCAGTTAATTTAGTGAGTTATAATGTAAGAAAAGAATAGTTATGGAATAATATAAATTTTGAATATGGGAGATTTATAAAAATAATATAAGATTATAATTAATATAAAGGGTGAATAAAAATTAATTAATTAGATAGTTAAAAACATTGACGGTTTATTATGAACTAGAAAATGTTAATTAATTCTTATTTAAGCATGATTAAAAAAGAATTAATTGCAGGAAAAATATATGATCTATTAATTATAATGTAATATATAAAATAAAATTAATAAAAAATGAGAAAATATATATGAGCTAATTAGTTAATAATACAAAATATTAATTAATCTAGTAATTATAAAAAATTTTAAG
>JANIIA010000008.1:40773030-40791849 GCA_027478495.1 Erythroxylum alaternifolium
GGTAGAGAAAGATTATAAAAAAGGAAGGGCGGAATCGAAAACCTCCCACGGTAATAAAATAGAGAGGCTTTCGAAGATAGGGAGAAATCCTCTACTGATCATAAGAGAAGTTTCCTCAAAAGTACAGAGAGAAGAAGTAAGAAGATAAGTGATGTTGAAGAATTATGGTGAAACCATAACAGAGAATGAAGGTTCATCTCTTATGACTCGAGGAGTTTACTACGAAGGAGATAAATGTAGTAGAGAACAAAAGCTTTGGTATGACCATTTTAAAAAATCATAACATAACAGGGAAACATGTTGGAAATTGAATGGGAAGCCATCTAATTGGAAAAAGAAACAAGAAAATGACACTAAGATAGGAGGAGAAGTCTGAGCATTCTAAATGAGCAATTCTGATATAAAACAACAATCATCTTTAGAATCTTTTCCTTTTACTAAGGAGAAAATAAAAAATCTACACAAAATGCTTAAATCTCAAAATAATTTTAATCCATCATGTTCTCTAGCTTATTTAGTTAATATTTTCCCTATATCTTTGTCCTATACTAACATTAACGGCCTCTAGATATTAAATTTGGGTGCCACAAGTCACACTACTGATATTTCATACTTTTTTCATCATAGGAAATTAAAAGGCAAAATTTGTTTATGGTTCCCTTTGTTTTGGTTGCTGAAAAAGGAATAATGTCCATCTCTCCATTCCAAAATCTCTTATTCCTAATGTATCATATTCTTAACCTATCATACAAACTCTTATCTATGAGTAAGTTTACTCTTGATTATAATTTTCGACTAATTTTTTAGTTTTCTCATTGTAAATTTTAGGATTTAACCTTGGGGAAGATGACCAGGCCTATATGTTTTTCAACTAAACAAAATAGTGGCCTTTATGTTTTTCACAAAAGAAGGACCTTTAGAAGGTAAGACCAATAAACGTGTTTCAATTATATTTCCGTTTCTAGCAACATTGAAGTTTTGTTATAGCATTGTCGACTAGGCCATCCAAGTTTTCACTATTTAAAGCATTTGTTTATGAATTTATTCATAAATAAAAATCCTTTAATGTTTCAGTGTGAGTCATGTAAATTAGCAAAACATCATCATGTAGTTTTTCTTTCATGATATTGCAAATTTTCATAGCCATTTACCGTGATCCATAGTGATATTTGAGGGCCTTCTAGAGTTACTATATTGTGTGAGAAACATTGGTTTATTACATTTATTAATGATCATACTAGGGATACTTGGGTCATCCTCTTAAATGAAAAATCATATGTTGAAAGAATCTTCAAAATCTTTTATAACATAATTCAAATACAATTTCAAAGTAAGAATAAAATATTTTGAAGTGAAAATGGGAAAGAATCATTTAACAATATTTTAGGGTTTAATTTGTTATGTATTTAGTATGAATTTGAGTGTTGAGTGTGTATTTAGGTTTTAATTGTGTTAGTTTATATGTTTAAGTGTTTTTATGGATTAATATGAGTCTTTGAGCTTAATTGTTATATTTTTGAGGTACCTTGATGAGTTTGCTAGTGTTTCAAGGTAAACAATGAAGAACAGAGAAGTTACAAAGAGTTTTCGGGCCAAAGACATAGCCCATGATTGTGGTATAGCAAGCCACGATCGTGACAAAGAGGGACGAGCCAGAGCAACCAGGCCATAATCATGCACATTGAGGCACAGTTGTGACAGAAAGTTTCTACTCAGGCCACGATCATGCACGTTGAGCCACAATAGTGATAGAAAGATTTAGGCCTACGTCAAGCTAAAGCAAAAACTCGAAGTTCGCAAGATTTTTCAAACTATTTCGACCCTGATTTTAAATTAAAATGTCTAAAGTATAAATACATCATTATGAGATAGATGCAGTAGCCTTGGAGAGTCTGAAAAAGAGAGCTTTCACGTTAGCCAATTCTGAAAAAACCTAGAGAGAAATCGAGAGATTGAGGAAGGAGACAAAGGAAAAGAAATACAGAGAAGAAGTTTGACACGACGTACTTCCCAAAATAGGTGATTTCCTACTGTCGCTGCCTCCATAATTCTGTTCCCGACATATTTTTTAGTTATTTCAATTTTATTCATGTATAGAATTGAAATAGGTGTTGAGAATAAGTTCTCTTTAATGTTGAGTTGTTATTTATACTCACATTTGGGATTTTGATTTTTGAGATTAATAAAGTTTGATTGATTGTGTTTTTATCGGTTCAATTGTGATTTAATTCTGCTCTTAATAACTTGGTAATAAGCTGAGAGGGTGAGCCGAGTGAAAATAATCAAATTGGGCTAACGAGAGTTAGGTGATTTGTCAGGTAGAGAATTGAATCAAACCGGTAGAATCGTGTAACGAGAGATCGAGCACAGGTTCTCGATAGGTTATTAGACAATTTAGAACTAATTTAGGTTTTTAGTCAATTGTGAGTCGAGAGATCACAATTCCATAATTTAAATTAGGGATTATTAATTATGGTTAAGAATTATAACTCGAGAGAGAGTAATTCACTCTAGGACTGTCTAGACCCATTAATTCGATAAAGGTTTTCGTTAATCTCGGATCAAAAACCCCCTTTCTCTCACTTGATAGTTTCTAGGTTGGTTTGTGTGATTGGTTATCTTATTTAGTTTTCTGCAACTCAAATCTTGACATTAATTGTTTGATTGGTTTATTTTCTGCATTAGTTTATTTATTTTAAATTATTGTAGTTTAGTATGACCTTAGATTTTAGGACTAGTTTAGCCCTCCTCGTGGGATCAATACCTTAAGTACTACGTGAAAGACCTGTGTGCTTGTAGAATTTACCAAGGTTAATAAATATTAAAACTTAATATGTGTAACCTTGCGATCAAGTTTTTGGCATCGTTACCGGAGAAGGCAATTTAGTTTTATAGTTTAAGGCGTTAGAGTAGTTTTTAATTTGTGTTCTCGTTTCTTTCGGTCATTTTAGGAAGTGTGCTCTTGTATGAATACAAGAGTCACAAAAGGTTTGAGTCGTGCAATGAAAACAATAGATTTAGATATCACACGATCAGAACGAACCCTTAGGAAAGCTCGGGGAGAGGAAGACGAAGAGTTAGGAAAATCACAAATGATCAAGGAATTTCAGCGAAATATGGATCAAGAAGCTAATTAAGGACGGCAGGAAAGGACCCTCATGGACTTTATGAGGCCAGGGTTCAACCCATCGAACCAAGGAGTGACTAGGTCGCTGATCAAGTGGCCTCATTCGAGATCAAGCCAGCAGTCCTGAACATGCTTTAACAGAACGTCCAATTTTACGAATTAGCGAATGAGGATCCTAACGTGCACATTGTGAGCTTCCTCAAGATCTGTGATACTTTCCGATATCACCAGATGTCGAAGGACGTTGTTAGGATTAGGCTGCTCCCTTTCACACTTAGAGATAAAGCGAAGGCTTGGTATCATTCACTGAGCCCCGCCAACATCACAACGTGGGAGCAACTTATGCATGCCTTTTGGGACAAGTATTTCCTGTTGACAAAGACCATAAAGATAATAAAGGAAATAACCAATTTAAAACAAAGTGACAGGGAGTCAATTTATAAAGCGTGGGAGAGATACAAGGACCTACAAAGGAAGTGCCCACACCATAACCTACCGAAGGAGTTCCTTTTGCAGACTTTCTACAATGGAGTAAACCAACCTACCAGAGACACCATAGACGTAGCATCAAGAGGATCTTTGATGTGAAAGACGGTCGATGAAGCAGAGGAGTTGATCGAGGAGATGGCCAGCAATAGCTGTATATGGACAAGTGAGCGAGGGAGGCAGCCTACAACTTTTAGAGAGCAAAAGGGAATCGTCATGGTCTATCAGATGACGGAGATGCAAGAGAAGATCGACAATTTGACGCGATAACTAAGCAATATGAAGGCATCATCATCAGCCCAGGTGAAGGTTGTACAAGTGAAGTGTGAGCTCTGTGGTCAAGCAGACCATGATACTGTGGACTGCTACTTGATGAGAGAGGATAATCAGGAGCAAGTGAACTATATGGGGTGTAATTTGGACAAAGAGGGGGAAACAATCCCTACTCTAACACTTACAACCCCAGGTGGAAGAATCACCCTAACTTTTCCTCATCAAACAACAACAATATAGGACAATTTAGAACTCAGGGGCAATTGAGCTTTCAACAAGATAAAAGAAGCTCGACAGAGTCAAAGTTGGATAGAATTTTGGATAAGATCGGAGGTATGAAGGAAGCACATAGGAGACTCAAGAGCAAATTCGAGTCACTAACGAAGAATCATGCCTCATCTATACACAATATAGAAGTCCAAGTTGGCCAGTCAATAGAGGCAATGTCGACTAGGAATGCTAGAACTCTTCTAAGCAATACCGAGTCCAATTCGAAGGAATGAATCATGGTTATTAGTCAAACTCGGGATGAGGAACTGAGAAAGGTAAAAGTCAAAAGAGAACATCAAGTGGTTAAAGAAGACCTTTCGACTGAGCCTATGATCGAATCATTTAACGCAACTCGACGTGTATTTCCATTCCTTATTGGGCAGTAGCGGGAGTTATATGTAAAAAGTGAAGTGGAAAAATTACGAGAGATTGAGCAAAATAAGGTCAAGGATGTGACGGAACTAGTACAGACAAAGCTCAAATTACAGGAGTCCGTCAAGAAGGTTAAAGAGCGACCGCTGGAAGATGACCCTAATATAGCTACGAAGAAAGAGGACCCAGGGGACTTTTTCATCCCTTGTAATATCAATAGGATCATTATAGATAGGGCATTCACGAATTTAGGTGCGAGCATAAATATGATGCCCTACACCTTCAGTCTAAAATTAGGGTTAAGAGAGTTAATGCCCACCAAGTTTTTGGTTAAGACGGTCGATAGAACATCACATAGATCGATGGGAATTATACAAGATGTGCCTATAAAGGTTGGTAAATTTATCTTTCCCAAGGACTTCTACATTTTGGACATCAGTGAAGATGAAGACACCCCGATAATTCTTGAACGACTCTTGGCCACTACACGCTCAATTATTCATGTTGCTAGGGGCGAATTAACTCTGCAAATAGGGAAGGAGAAATTGACATTTAAGGTGTCCACTAGAGAGTACGGAGTTCCTTCACCTCTAGTGGATCTCAAAGAACCCGAACCTCAAGGAGAATGGGAGGACATAGAAGATCCTGGGAATACTTTCAAGAAGAAGCGCTTGCAAAAAAGAAGGTGAGGAAAGGAAAATTACGAGGAAGGTTGGGAATGTAGCATGATAGCTCGAGTTCAAATTTTGACATTAATGAAGACACTACCATTAAACCATTCATTCCAACCACTGTGAGCTTAAAGGAGCGTTGAGCTACTGATGTTAAAAGAAGCGTTGCATGTGAGGCAACCCATGGAAAAAATATTATTTTCATTGTTAATTTTGTTAGAATGTTGGAATTTTTGTAGTTAAGATTAGTTTTGTTTCGAATAAAGCAAAAAAGGAATCGGGCTTCGGAAATTATATGGATGATGTTCAAGCATGAAAAGAGAGGCAGACAAAGGATAGTAAGTGAAATTGAAACAAACTATAAAAAGAACAAAAGAAGGAATTTGGAGTGAGTGTATAGCTGCGGGCCACGACCATGGCCTGCGATTAAGTATGCGCTAGCTGGTAAGCTGCATGCCACGATCGTGGCCTGCGACTATGAAGAAAAGGGGGAAGACGCTTTCCTTAAAAAGATCTTTTACCATTTTACCCTTTTTAGCACCTATATATTCAGTTCTAACTTCACTTTCACTTTCACTTTAGCTCTTTCACTTTCACTTTCATTTTCACTTTATCTCTCTAGAAATTAAGCATCCAAACACTCTGACATCTCTCTAAACTTTTCAACCTCTAAATTATTCCCAATTTCTACTCAATCATATCATGCATTAAACAATCAGCCCGTCGGGAATCATATGAACAATAAAAGTTACGGGACGGGGGAGACGAAATTGAGCAGCAGACTATGGCACACCCTTCCCAATCTATACAAGGGAGGAAGGTACTCGTTTTCGAACCCTTCGTACTAGACAAATTATAGTCCCAAAGTACTTTGATTTTGACATCCTAGATAGGCTAGAATTGCGTGAACGAGTAGAGAACCTAGCTGAGAGGATCCAATGGGCTCAATTTATACATTTTCAATTTCCTGTTTATGAGGAGCTTACCTTAGAATTCTTCACTTCCTTGACTTTTGACCCTAAGAATACAAAAGAATTGTGGTTTAGATTGGGAGGATGAGCATATAAATTGAACGTTGAAATTATGTGCAAGATTTGCGGAATCCCTGAATCCTCCATCATCGACCATTATGAAGACTTTTGTCCTTCCCAATATTGGCATAAGCTTACTGGAATTGAGAAATTCTATGCAAAGAATGCTCACAACAACATCATACGATCTCATGAACACTTGCTGCTACACAAATTTAGATCTTTGATAAGACCAAAACCAGCAAATGTTCCACCAAGGAACTCTTTATGTTGTGGTCCATGGACCACAATATTCCAATCTGCACAACTATACATGTGTTGAATGTCATTATTGCGACTCCACGCAAGCGGAGCAACCATCTCGAAATGGGATACATAGTGTCTACCATTGCGGAACATTTTGGTGTGGAACGGAGGGGATTAATAGTTCACTTCCCTGACTTCCTCAACCATCATCACTTATTTTAGGTTGAGATCATCCATTCCATAAACATGGAACTGAGAGACATCAACCAAAAGACACATGTTCATATTAGGGCCAGTCAGGCGAGCTCGAGCTCAGCACCACTTCGACAGGCACAAGAGGAATCCTCTAGTGAAGAATCTGAGGAAGAAGAACAAGGTTGGAAGAAGGTTTTGGATGCAATCACTAAGACTAAAAAGACATTTACGGAGATGGCGCGAACACAACGACGCCAGAGTTAGGATATCTGACAGTTCCATCGATATTTTGAGTCTCAAGGCGTTCAATTACGGCCTCTGACACTATCACCACCTCCATCTTCATAGGATTTATACTTAACTCAATTTCTGTTCTTTCTATTAGTAATCTTTCTTTTTAAAAATTGGTCTTCAGTTCTATTTTGTTTTTATGTTATTTTTTATTTGTTTTTGTTTACTTTAAATTATGTCTGTTCTTTTGTTTTATGTGCTTGTGTGTGTCTCCTTCTCACATTAAGGGCAATGTGTTGTTCAAGTATATGGAGGGATTGTGTTTTTGCTTTTGAATGTGATTTTGCATACCATATGATAGTTATTAAGTTGCATTGTGCGCACTGTTTGAATGTGTTAATGGCTTATGAAATTTGTTTAATTTTGAACATAGTCTAGTAGGTTGTGAATGATCATTAGCTCGCAAAAATAGTGAATTAGAGTTTTTGGATAAATATACAACTTAATTAGGACTTAGTGTAAATTTAGCACCCTATAGGTTGTCCCATTCATTCATAATTTAAGGCCCTTTAACTTAAGTAGCTTAACTAGTATTTTTTACGAAAACAATTAATTGAAAATAACAAGGTAGGCAAGCAAAAAAATTTTAAATTGTGTTTTGTCAATAAATTACTATTTTGCTGAACTTCGGGTTATGAATAGAGATAGTAGCCAGTTGAAAACGTGATAATAGTTGAGTAACCGGATCGACACACATCACAAATGTGTGCCTCTGCATTAAAAGGCTATAATGACGTTTCAAGCAAGATGTTAATAAATGACTTAGTCGAGTAATTGGATTGACATTCGTCACCAATGTTTGCCTTCAAGTAAAAGACTAAGTTCGTGGTTTAATTTTTTTTTAAAAAAAGGAGTGTGTTCTTAATAAAAACCTACCAGACTTGTAAGAAGCTTGAATTTTCATGAAATTATACTTAGGAGTAGTTACAGAGCCTGAAGGACTAAAGAAGTATTAATGTGTGTGTACAATTAAAAGGGAAATTGAATTAGCATTTAAATCCCGATTAACTTCTATATTTAGTTCAAAGCCTTTGGACATAGATTTTGTAGGTTAATAATTAGAAATAACTTGTCAGATTGTGTTCAAGATTAAATTTATTTCATGAAGGTGAAGCCATTGTCTCATTTTTTTCATTGTGTGCTTCGTGTTTGTTGTGTTTGTTATGTTTGTGTTTTGTTGCTTGAGGAAAAGAAAACGTTTAAGTATGGGGATGTTGATAGTTTTCATTTGCATTGTATTTTAGGGTTTAATTTATTATGTATTTAGTATGAATTTGAGTGTTGAGTGTGTATTTAGGTTTTAATTGTGTTAGTTTGTGTGTTTAAGCGTTTTTATGGGTTAATATGGGTCTTTGAGCTTAATTGTTATATTTTTGAGGTACCTTGATGTGTTTGCTAGTGTTTCAGGGTAAACAGCGAAGAACGGAGAAGTTATAAGGAGTTTTCGGGCTAAAGACATAGCCCACGATCGTGGCACAGAAGGTCATGATTGTGCACAGAAGGCCACGATCGTGGCACAGAGAGGAACGAGCCAAAGCAAACAGGCCACGATCGTGCACATGGAGGCATGGTCGTGACAAAAGCTTCCATTTAGGCCACGATTGTGCACACTGAGCCAAGATCGTGACAGAAAGGTTTTGCCTATCACAATCGTGGCCTACGTCAGGCTGAAACAAAAATTCAAATTTTGCAAGACGTTTCAAACCGTTTTGACCCCGACTTTAACCTAAAGCTTCCAAAGTATAAGTACATCATTATAAGACAGATGTAGCAGCCTTGGAGAGTCTGAAAAAGAGAGCTTTCACGTTATCCAATTCTGGAAAACCTAGAGAGAAATCGAGAGATTGAGGAAGAAGACAAAGGAAGAGAAACATGGAGAAGAAGCTTGACGCGACGTACATTCTAGAACAAGTGGTTTCCTGCTGTCTCTGCCTCCATAATTCCATTCCCGACATATTTTTCGATTATTTCAATTTTATTCATGTATAGATTTGAAATAGGTGTTGAGAATATGTTCTGTTGAATGTTGAGTTGTTGTTTATACTCACCTTTGGAATTTTGATTTTTGAGATTAATAAAGTTTGATTGATTGTGTTTTTATCAATTCAGTTGTGATTTAATTATGCTCTTAATAACTTGACAATAAACTGAGAGGGTGAGCCGAGTGAAAATAATCAAATTAGGCTAACGAGAGTTAGGTGATTTGATAGGTAGAGAATTAAATCAAACTGGTATAATCAAGTAACGAGAGACTGAGCATAGGTTCGCGGTAGGTTATTAGACAATTTAGAACTAATTTAAGTTTTAGGTCAATTGAGAGTCGAGAGATCACAATTCCATAATTTAAATTCTGGATTATTAATTAGGTTTAAGAATTATAACTCGAAAGAAAGTAATTCACCCTAGGACCGTCTAGACCCATTAATTCGATAATTACACAATTGATTAGGTTTTCATTAATCTCAAATCAAAAACCCCCTTTCTCTCACTTGATAGTTTCTAGGTTGGTTAGGGATTGGTTTGTGTGACTGGTTATCTTATTTAGATTTTTGCAACTTAAATCTTGAAATTAATTGTTTGATTGGTTTATTTTCTGCATTAGTTTAATTATTTTGAATTATTGTAGTTTAGTACGACCTTAAATTTTAGGACTAGTTTAGCCCTCCTCGTGGGATCGATACCTTAGGTACTACGCAAACGACCTGTGCGCTTGCAGAATTTACCAAGATTAATAAATAGTAAAACTTAGCGTGCGTAACCTTGCGATCATTTGTATCATGAAAGTTTTGAGCATTTCTTTCATCCCACATAGTAGTAACAAGAAATGATAAGGAAATGCAAAAACATCATCTTGTAATTCTATTCTAATATCTCATATCAATGCACAACTCCTTAATCTGGCTAGATTCTGCGAGATTTCAAAGATTAAACATTTACGCAACAAAGGTTTCCAAGTGTTGAACACATAGCTACACTCAAAAAATAAATGACCAGAATTTTCCTCCCTCTTATAAAGAATTTACTAATTAGCAAGTTGTGTGAATTTCATAATTCTATCAAGAGCTGGTAGTTTATTCAACATAGCCATCCACACGGTTGTAAAGGCTAAAGGAAACCAAATCTATCTAAAGAATTGTTAGTAAGTTGCCTACAATCACCTTTCTACAAGACGCATTTATGAATCTTCCATCAACATTATTTCTCCATATTATGCAATCCTCATCTGAATTAAGGAAAGTCTTAATAATTTCATTCTTTATCTCTGCAGGTATACTAGCAAATTTGATATGATTCCTCTTAGTTAGAGCTTAAGCTACTGAACTCTATAAGTCTAAAAAGGATTTAAGAGGTTCAATTACTTGTAACTTAATTAGAGGCCCAATAGATAGCCAATTGTCAAACCAAAAGAAGGTGGTCTTCCCATTTCCAATAAGAAGAATAAAGTGATGTCTCATTATTTCCCTCATCCTCACAATGGACTTGAATGTAGTAGGAGCAAAAGAATCTTCTTTAAATCCATATATCGACTCCTTTAACTTACACACTAAGTTTTCCTTTCTTTTAGTCGAGAACCTCTACAATTGGTCTATATAAACTTTTCCTTCCCAGTCACCATTTAAAAAAGAGGTCTTTATATTCATTTAGTAAGCTTTAGATCATAATGAATCACCAAAGCCATAATAATTATTAAAGAGTGCTTCTTTTAAACTGGACAGAATATTTCTTTATAGCCAAATACCATTTAAAATGTGTTCTTTTAAAACTGGAGAGAAGGTCTGGTTATAATTGATATCGTCTTTTTGAGTGTAACCTTTGATAACATGTATGACCTTCTAGCTTGATATTAAAGATCCATTTGTAACCTACTCACTTTGAACTTTTAGGAAACTTGATTATTTCCTAGACTTTGTTGTCATCTATTAATTTCAACTCTTCTTTCATAGCATTGAACTAATTTTAAAATTGCTACATTCTATGACTTATTTGCATGAGACTGAATCATCATCAATGTTCAAGTTAGATTCATGTTTAAGTGAGTAAACTATATAGTCATCCAAAATAGCTAGTTTTTTCTATGTTACAGACCTTCGTAAAGTTATTTCTTATGGTTGTCTACCACTTGTTTATTTATGACTTGCACATTGTCAGCTAGCTCATACATGTTCATCTTGTGGGTTTTAAATATTGATTTGTTATTCTGACATGTTTTGCAATTCTGATAAACAAGATGGACAATAACTTGAGAAGAAATACTAGGTGTGTGAGTTTTTACCTAAATCATTTAAATATCCATCTTTCGTAGTTTTCCAATTCTACTAATTGGCCATTTTCAATGAAAACAAGAATTACAAAACTCAACTATTATTGTACTATAGATATGATAGTAAAACATGTACTCTTTTGACATTTTGAGAAAAACGATGAAATAACAACCCATAATCCTTCCATCAAGCTTCTTTTTATATATATAACTTCTGTCAGGCACCATCAAATATAAAGGTATCTTAAACTGGATTTCTTTTATGTCCACAATTTATAAGGAGTCTTAAGAATTACCTTATTAAGAGCCTTATTAAGCAAATAAGAAATGGTCTTTAAACAATGACAATAAAAAATGAGACATGACTATTAGTTTGCCTTTAGGTTAAAAAATCCAAAGTCACTTTTTTATTAATTTTTCATATCTTTGCCTTTCTTCCTTTCTAACTCTTTGGTGTTTAATAATACGATTAAAAAAACTTTTTTCTTTTCTTAACCACTGGTTTTAAAAGGAGAAGGGATTGATTTAAAAGATTTTCTAACTCTTTACTTTTTCTAAATACAATAAACATCATAATGGGCCAAGCGTTGGGTTATTTAGACCCAATCAAGTTCAGACTTGAGTTTGAGCCTGATGCCTCGAGTTTGATTGGGCTTTGATTCAAACCCAAATCTGGCAAGATCGGTCCAGCCCAGCCTATGGGCTTCGAATTGAACCCAGGTCTAGCCAGATCAGCCCAGCCCAGTCCATCTTCACTCTTCAGTTGAGAGCCCGTGTACTTGAAAACTGTTTGGAAACTTACGGTTGCAATAGCTAAGGAGCGTTGAATCGACAGCCGTAATGGCTTCGAGCTTTATTCGCAAGGTTATCAAGACTGTGAAGGACCAAACATGCATCGACACAGCTAAAGTGGCGAGCAACAAAGCCCAAGACCTCCAAGTTTGGGAAAGATGGTGGCATTCAAAGCTCTGATACTCGTCCACCACCTTCTAAACAATGGCGACTTCTTGTCCCCAGACGAGGAGAGGAACTAGGCTTTTGAATATGCGATATTCCAGGAATGAAGCTCACTCGAATTTTTGGGTTCACTATATGATTTAGTGAGGACTTGAGAGACTCGAAATGATACTATTGGATTGGGAAGGTAGTGGTGGTGGTAATGCTCATGATGACATTAAAAGATATGGAGGGAGAAGTGATTTCAGGTTATGGTAGCTACGGTGATCTTACAAGTATAATGATTATGATGGTATTGAAACAATTCAATGCATAATGGTACACAAATCTTCTATATTACACAGCCTAAATCACGCGATAGGCAAATGTTGAATTTGAACAAAGTAGCCCTAACATTCACAAATAGAAGAGACAAGCAACTTCAGATACAGAAACAAAGTTGATAAGATGAATTTGGATCTTAAAGTTTCCATCTTACACAATACATGCCCTCAAATCTTCACATAGAGCTGGAGCTGTTAGTCTGCTGTCCAGCTCTGCTCAACAATTTCCCTGACTCGACGATTATACTCACGCTTGTTTTCACTAAACATCCGAGCAGCTTCAGAATTTGCAGGAGAATTGGGGTTGGGGTCACAGAGCAATGACTGCAGTAATTGCACATACAGGATAAAATATCGTATAGATGATTTTTCAATATGAAAACCACTGATACAAAACATATATAAGAAAGATTATCACAAACGTTGCGTACCCTTTAACTGTCATCACAAATTTTATGTTTCAGTGACAGAAATTGTGTTTCAAAATTATCTAAATTAAAGCAAAGCCACGAGTCATTATGTCATGAGATTAGCCAACAAAATAGTAGTTCTCTATCGATATTTGGGAAGATCTATGAAGAACAATAAATCTTTGACAAGTACTTTGAGGAAGTTAAAGCTTGCACGCCTGTCACATTTAGTCAGATCACTGGACCACTTATCAGTAATCTGATTCTGACCTCATAGCAATAAGTTCATTGCAGACCCAAAGTTGAAATTTTGTTAAACACCAAAAATGAAACTGAGTTAAACTTTCGTTTCATTCAAAGAGCCAAGTCTGAGGATGCCAACATGCATTTGTCATCTACGTGACAATATATGGGGATAATTGTGCTTCCTAAGATTCTACACAGGTTCAATTCAAGAGGTCAATAAATGACTTTCAGATGTTATTGGGTTTTAGGTCAGCAGTAAATACTTTTGCAATTCAATCGTTCTTTAAAATTTAGTCATAATAACTACTGGATGTGACATCTGATTACTTAGACCAAATCTTGGGGAAATTGCAGTTAATTCTTTTCCTCCTTCCGTCTTTGCTTCTTTTCTTTCTTGTTTACAAGGAAACACAGGCTTAACAACGGAAGGAGGCCTTCTTTAACCGCTCAAAAGTTCGTGTAAGTAACCAGTAAAATGGGTAAGAGCACCCTTTTATATAAAATCATTATTTGGTAGGCATATGAAATAAAACAAAATTGCCCACTTACTGAAAGATTACCCAGTGCAGCAATTGCAATCAGATCAAAAGCATTTAAGCTAAATACAAAACTTAGGGGAATAGTTCAACTATGAATGTGAGACCTTAAACTGCATGTAAGGCAAGTGGACAACCAAATCCAGTATAAGATGTAAGAGGTATTTGTTAGGATCTCCCCTATTCATGATCTGTCAATCCCTCAGCCGTTCTCTTCTAGTTCTTTTTTCACTTAACTGTATGTGTCTAAACATGAGAGTATGGATTCTCTGGCCCTTGCTCAAGTGTGCAAGACTTTGTAAAGGCCAAAGATTGATATTCATTCAGCACATATATTTGAACTGGTGGTGTGATGATAAAGCAATTTCATGTGTTGTATGTAATGCTCATGCATACCTGTATAGATGTCAGTATAGCTGCTACATCATATATTGGGCTCCACTGATTTTGTAGAATATCCAAACAAATGCTTCCATCTGCGTAGACTGTTGGTTTCCAACATAAAAACTTAGCTGGAACTAATAGTTGGAGTAACAGTCAGTATAATGTCTACACTAAATAAAATTTTTCTACTGAAACTTACTATTTGGATGAAACATTCGAGAAACAAATCGTACAGTTGGAGGTTTGTTAGGATAATCCTCAGTAAACTGAAGAGTCAACTTGAACGTGCCTGAAAAGCTCAAATGCTTATTAATTTTAATTTAGCTAAAAGAAAAATAATAACAAAAATGCAATGCTAGCTAATGAAAAATTGTTCACTAGATTTTATTTTGATTTGAACAGGGTCAGGTGTCTACCTAGGTAAAGTACATATGGCTGGCCTTTCTGGTGTCCCGGTGATCAAAACAAAATAAAGAAGAATTTGAATCACATCTTCTAAGAATGAAAGCCAATGTTTACCCAAGGAGGAAATTGAATTTAACTTCACAGCCGAAATCCAAACACAAAAATGGATTGAATATCAAAAAAAAAAAGGGGGACTAACAGTGTCACCTTGAGGTATTTAGCAGAACCTTCATTTGAAATTAGCTGGAAATGGCAAACATTTTAGGAACGGATGATCCAGACCCATATAATACATTATAACCAGCATACTTGGATTCAGCTTGAAATTGCGTAGAAATATAAAGGTCTTACTTGTTCCAAGAATTATCAGGTGCTCTTTGATTACTGTAAGTCAGTCTAGATATTCCAAACAATCTTGGATTCTTTGAACTTAAATTGACCGTAAAATGCACAGAGACCTATATTTTCTTCATATATTGTGCTTTATTTAAGTGGTAACAAGGAGGAACCTTCTACTTTATTAAAAAAAAAAAAAGGAAGGACCTCTCATTATTTGTTTAAAACTAGTACGAAAAAATTTCCCTAACGTTAAAAGCAAACATGACATTCCAGAACGCAGATAGAAAACAAGCATATGTACATGCAGTTCACACGTTTGGGAAATTCTTTTCTTTAGGCAAAGTCCTAGTGTAAGAGTGACGCACCTCCATCCCATGGAGTATCATCAGGACTGCAATTCAGATAAAGTCAATCAGAAGTGTGGAGATAGACATACAGAAAATGAGAGGGAAAAAAGAAAAGCAAATAACTAAGTATGCAGAGAGGGAAGGCTGCATCTGCATCGCAACTTACCCGAAAATCACAGCATTCCAAAGCATTATATTGTTATCTTGCGGAGCACCACTTATCCCAGCAGGTGGGTCTTGCTGCAACCTCTTAAAATCCCTCATCAATCTCTTCCTTGCAGGAGTTGACATGTTTCACAACCTATAGACGCCAGCGATTTACTTCATAAGTCATCCATGTTTCATTAATTGTACAAACCACCGCGTACTTTACGTCAGTCCAAAACATGAAGGCAAACATCTTTAGTAACATTAGTAGATATCCATCTAAAAGGTATATCTCAACTTACAGACTAAAATAACACTCGGTCTTGCTTGACCGTTGGGTATCCCATTATAAATTCATCAAGAAATGGTAAGAGTTTATATTCCCACATCCATTTAGATGATGTGCACGATTTTAATGAATCAACCAGACATTTTACCTACTAACCTTTTTACAACTCCAAAAGAGGAAAGAAACTGTTGAATCTAAAAATCTTAAAGAACAACTGTAGAATCCAAAACTCGTCACTTTATCTCCACTTAGCTTAATCACATCATCAAGCGTTAACCGTAAATTTCAACGGACTGACTGGTTATCTAGGACGCAAACAAGTCACGTTCAAGTATCCCCACAGTACAAGAAAAAGTTGGAGTCTTACAACATCTACTAGACCAAGGGACCAAAAAAAGAAAACAGATCTTTAAAAATTCAGACCAGATCTAAACAAAAGCATAAAAAGCATCTCATTAACCGCGATAGAGAAATTGAATCAAACCTGAGGCCCCCAACCAAGTTAAGTCGGAGAGAATGTGAATAGAAAGAAGTGGAACTAGGGTTTTGAGGCGAGCTTCGATTGAACTAGAGAAACAGAATCGAATTGAAGAATCAAGCTAAAGAGGTAAACAAAAAGAAAAGAGTGAAACTCTTCATTACTGTAGAAAAGAGGAGAATGATTGATACATGGCTTACTTGAAGGTAGATATTTATTTTATAGACATTTGCAACAGTGAACTTTAATTTGAGGCTACAGCTTCAATTTTTAACTTATAAAAGTTTTAAATATTTCAACCATTATTATACCTTCACATTTTCTTTAAAAAATGTTATATTATAATAAAATTAATTAAACATTAAATAAAATTTTAAATTTTAAAATATTACTAAAAGG
Source organism: Erythroxylum alaternifolium (assembly GCA_027478495.1). Lineage (NCBI taxonomy): Eukaryota > Viridiplantae > Streptophyta > Magnoliopsida > Malpighiales > Erythroxylaceae > Erythroxylum > Erythroxylum alaternifolium. The sequence continues at coordinate 40,789,514 of JANIIA010000008.1, forward strand.
GATTATTCTTACCAAAAATTTGAAGATTAATTTAAAAATATTTAAATAAAATTTAATTATTTATTTTAATTTTAATAATTTATTAATTTACAAAAATTATATATTATTTTTTTAACGACCAAAATTATTAAAATAAATTAAACTAAAAAAATTATATAGTTAAAGATTTTTATGATTAAAATAATATTTTGAGTTGGTTTAATCTTTGAATGATGTAACAAACTTTCATTGAAAAATTCTCAGTTAAGTGAAGTATTAAAATTTTAAAATCTTAGCGTTATTCTCTTTTATTGTTCGAAAGATTTTGCATTTGTTTAGGCTTGAATAAGAGAGAGGAGGATATGGAGCTTACATTACTCATTACATGCAGCCTCAGCCCTCATCCTCCAACGTCATCATTCGTTCGTGCTTATCCGTATATTCCACGCAGCGAGTTCTGTCGTTTTGTACAAATATCACCGATAGAAGAAATAACAATTAATGCCTTGTTTGGATCCTTACTTGCACAAGAGAAAGGAAAGGAAATATTGAGGAGAAAAGAATACAAGAGAAATGAAACTTTTTTTTTTCTGTTTGTTTTCTTAACTTATCAAAGAGGGAATTGAAACTTACATTAGACAAAAAAAATTTGAGACTTTTATACCCTTGATTATGGATAAGAATCTGTCTTTTTATTGAGTTAAATAAGGATATTGTGATAATTTATATATATTAGGGTTCATTTCTCCTCCTTTCCTACCAATTCGATGGAAATCACAGGTGGCTCAAATATCTCTCTGTTTCCTCTCCATTCTCTCGCTTTCCTTTGCTTGTTTTTTGTCCAAACGTTGGAAACGAAGAGAAGTTCAATTCTCTTCCTTTCTTTTCTCTTGCTTTCTTTCAATCCAAATCAGGGCTGAAAGTTTAATAATTGCTCATATTGCATTTAAAATAAATCATACAATAAAGTTGCATATGAAAAGTTATTTAATAATTTTTCATAAATAGTTTATGACATAACTTTAATTATAAAATATATTATTAGAGTGATCTAAAAATAGCCTATTCAATAAAGTCGTATATGAAAAAATATTTAACAATTTTTACATCAAATTGGAAATAGTTTATAACAATCTATTACTAAATTACTTCGAAAAAATAACTAATGAATCGAAAACTCTTCTTCCAAGACATGTAATATTGCTACTTTCAAGGCTCAAGGATTGATCTCACGCAAGATTCCAAGTTCCCAACTTGAAAACTGAATGTGTAAAACCAACTAATAATAAGTCGCAATATGATTATTGATTATAATAATGAAAAATAATTAATTCCCCGCAACAAGCTTGTAATGTGTGATGTTATGTTCCTATCTATATCTGTATCCGGCAAGAATCTAACAGTAGATAAATGTTTTGACAACAAAAGTAGAACCAAAGTTGTAATTTATCCCCCACATATTTACTCTAAAACAAGCTCTTACTTTAGATGGATTGCTAGTCCAAGGTAATTAAGGGGATCTTCACTTATATATTTTTATTCTTTCTGTCAATCTTTAAATATTGTTGACGATGTTATTGAGATATAGAGCCTAATAATATATTTGAATTTTACACTAGACCCACGATTGCGGATCCAACTTTAGATCAGTTATGTCTTTTCTATTCTTCTGAGCACATAAATACGTTTTATTCTCCTAGTGTACAGATGTTGAAAACATTCACAGTGAAATAAAACCCTAGCCGCCCCATGGATGTAGCCAAACATTCGTCAATCATGTAAATCTGTGTGTGTCTGTTATTTCCGCACTTGTTCTTTGATTATTGTGATTGATCGTTCATAACAACTGGTATTATAGCTTGGTTCGTATCACAACAATCTGAAAAGATGGAAAGCACAAAAGTTCAAATTGAGAAATTTGATGGAGTCGATTTTGGTTTCTGGAAGATGCAAATGGAAGATTATCTGTATCAAAGAAACCTCCACGAACCCTTGTCAGGGGAGAAACCATAAACCATGAAGCAGGAGGTTTGGGATCTAAAAGATCGGCAAGCGCTAGGGTTGATTCGTTTATCGTTGGCGAGAAACGTTGCCTTCAACATCGTTAAGGAGACAAAGACTATAGGAGTACTGAAGGCTCTGGCAAACATGTATGAAAAACTGTCAGCAATTAATAAGGTATATCTAATACGTCGTTTGTTTAATCTGGAGATGTCTGAAAGTGAATCTTTTACAGATCATTTAACGAATTTAATATGATTATTAGTCAATTAAGCCCTGTTGATATTAATTTTGATGATGAGATTAGAGCCCTAATTTTGATGTCCTCTCTACCCGAGTCGTGGGATACTGTTGTT
>JANIIA010000008.1:40796301-40817904 GCA_027478495.1 Erythroxylum alaternifolium
AGAATTTTCAGATATTTGAGCAAAACTATTAATCATGGTTTATGGTATCCTTGTTGTGATTCTTTTGATTTATATGCTTATAGTGATGCTGTTACCTTTAAATTATCGCTCAGAATTTAGAAAACAGAATCATGAAAATTTTTTGCCTCCAATTTTGTAGTTTTACTATAAGAAAAATATAAGACAGCAACGGAATATTACCAACAGACAAAACTCCATCTATAATTATCAACGGAAACTTAATATCTGTCGGTGAATTTATCATGAAAATTTTTATTTTGCAATGGACCAACTTTTCATCGACAAAGGTGGAAGGAAAACATTCGTGCAAATTTTTTGACGTAATATAGCGACAGAAATTATGCAATCGTCGCTAAATCAAGTGGGAAGTCTTCCTATTATTGAACAGCGGTGGAATTTTACTGACGAAATATTTTTCGTCGATGAATTTTATGCGGTGTCGGTTATGTACCGACGGTATTTACGTTCTGTTATTAAATTAAAAGTAATAATTTTAAAATGAAAATGACGTCGTTCCAGTTCGGGGGTTAAAGGACCCCCTAACCTTTCTTCTTTCTTTCTCCTCTGCTTCTTTGTTTTCAGTCATTGCCGTCCTCTCCCCGCACTGTGCATCTCCTTTGCTTGCTGCGTCATCCTCTCCTATGCTTGTTGCGTCGTCCTGTCGTGCGTCTCCTCTCCTAATCACCATACGTCTCCTCTTGTTGTCGTGCCGTGCTATCATTGCCGTTTGCATCTCCCTCCTCACTGTAGTCATCCGTCGCCATCTGGTTTCTCATCGACTGTGTTGATTTAGGTATATATACACTATATTTTTCGTAACTAGCAAATTTACGGTATATGTATATGCAATATTTAGGTATATATGATGATTGGGTTAATTAGCTGAATAAGTTGATTGGGTTAGCTGAATGTATATGCAATATTTTTATACATGTATTTTTTGTGCTATGTATGCATACATAAAGGATAATATATAGATTATATGCTAGGGAATGATTACTATGAGACTTAGTTTTATTGTTAGGCTAGGATTAATAATCATAGTAATATATGTATGCAATCAACCTTTTATATATGTATTGTAAGTTCATACTATATGATTCTCCAACACCTCAAAACCCTAAACACCATTAACCACTATGATCTAAATTTATATTGTAATTGTTGCTAGATCAACAACCCAACAATTTATCAATGCATTTGTGTTTCTTTATTATTATTAAATTTGTTATTCGTATTTAATTTATTATCATTATTGTTATTATTAATTTTCTACTTATAATTAATTTTATTGTGATTAAATTTATTAGTTGTATCATTTATTATTATTATTATTATTATTATTATTATTATTCAATTTATATTTAATTTAATAATGATTCTGATATGATTTATTATTATTATTATTCTTGTTATTATTAAATTTGTTATTCATATTTAATTTATTATTATTATTAATTTTCTACTTATTATTAATTTGATTATTATTAAATATATTATTCATATCATTTATTATTACTATTATTATGATTCTCAGAAGGATCAGTTTCTAATATTAAATCATCTTTTTCATTTGGTAAATATAGTTTTGGCAAATAGGTACATAGTTCTTTTATCTTTTTCATTTGATTTTCTAATTCTGGGGTAAAACTAAATATCTTATCCTTTTTTAATAAATCTTGAAAGGGTTTTCGTAATTTTGCTAAATCTTTTATGAAATCTGAAGCATATGTTAAGATTCTTAGAAAACTCTGTACTTGTTTCTTATCGATTAATTTATCTGGAAATTTAGAAATCTTTTCTAATATATGATTTTGTAATTCTATCCCTTGTCCATCTACTTGCATTCCTAGAAATTCTACTTTATCTTGCAATATTTTAGATTTTCTTTTAGACAATCCTATGCCATGGTTAATACAGATATCAGCAAATTTATCTAACTGTTTCAAATGAATATTAATGTTTTCAGATACAACTAAAATATCATCAATATAAACAAATATAAAATAATAGTCTTTGAAGATGTTATCCATTTTTCGACTGGCTAGATCTAATTAATCTAGAATCTAATAATTCTTTTATTTGAATTTTAAACTCGTGCTAATCTTCTTCATTGTATCTCATAGGTTATACCCTTATAGTTTTAGTTTTATCTATCATTTCTAGTTTTGCATAGATTTGATTTTTATCCCAAAATAATGTATTTTATGTTAAAGCAAATACAGATTTTAGAATATATTAAAAATTCTAGACATGGCACAAAAATTGTAATAGATTTTCATTTTGAAAGACAATTAGGAAGAGATATATTAAATTTAAACGAAAACTTAAAAGAAAATGCGACATATGAACCTCCTCCTCTGTAAATGGTATCAGAGCCAAAGACAGATTTAATGAAACAAAATATTGATAGTTTGATAGAATTATTGCAAATAGGTACATAGTTCTTTTATCTTTTTCATTTGATTTTCTAATTCTAGGGTAAAACTAAATATCTTATCCTTTTTTAATAAATCTTGAAAGGGTTTTCGTAATTTTGCTAAATCTTTTATAAAATCTGAAGCATATGTTAAGATTCCTAAAAAACTCTGTACTTGTTTCTTATCGATTAATTTATCTGGAAATTTAGAAATCTTTTTTAATATATGATTTTGTAATTCTATCCCTTGTCCATCTACTTGCATTCCTAGAAATTCTACTTTATCTTGTAATATTTTAGATTTTCTTTTGGACAAATCCTATGCCATGGTTAATACAGATAACGGCCAACCAGAGCGTCCGCCATCTCCAGATCAATGGTGTACTTTTAGTCATTTAGTTTGTATTACAAATACTTATTATTTACAATGTAATGTTTTTATTGTCAATTAAGATATTTTAACTTTTAATCACTAATCAAAATTTCTATTTCAGCAAATTAAATGTATACTATAAATTTATAATTATTAAAATTATGCATTAACCATAATTTAAATATAATGACAATAAATATTATATATTTAAAAACTTAAGTAACACATTTACCGACGGAAAGAAATGTTTGTCGGTAAATACGTGACCAATTATCGACGGTCCACGAATTCTTCTGTCGATAAGGTAGAAGGAGTTACCAGACGGAAATTCATATCTGTCGGTAAAACTTTTAGCAAATATACCGACGGTAAGTTTGTTACTATCGTTAAATATGGCGACGGAACAAAACAACCGTTGCTAAATTGTACTGACGGTCAAGTACAGAGTAAACCGTCGGTATATTTACCGACGACAAGATAATATTCCAATGGTAAAGTTACCGACGATAACAAATGTACCATCTGTAAAGTTACCGACAGAACTGCTTTGACCGTCGGTAAGTATTAGCTACGACTGATTCTACGACGCTTTTGTCTATCGGTAAATTTCGTCGGTGATATGTATTATCGACAGAATGTTTGTGTTTTTTTTTGGTAATTTTCGTCGCAAAATGACATTTTTCTTGTAGTGAAACATGTTATCGTGCATGATGTACTTTTTAGATTTATAATATGGTGCAATTGTCTTACATTTTCTAAGTTTATATCCTCATCATTTACAAACCGTAAACTTCAATTTACAATTTAAATGACACCATGTACATCTTTAAGTATCAACTTCGTATACATACAACCATTATGCGATAAATAATCACCTTATTGAACATAATCTTTTTGTTAAACAATCCTTTGGTTTGATCATATGGTATTAAGCATAGGCTAAATATAGAACTACACAAACAAAAATGAATTAGAAGTACATATTCAATAGGTTACATCAAAATCCATTAAGTGGCTGGATCCCTGTTATCTCCGGAGGATGTAGGTGCACCTTTGGGAGCAGAATAAGGCAATGGAGATGGCAAAAACACCAAATTTTCTGACTGATGAGGATTGGCTGACGAAGTTGTTTTGTTCAGGTAGCTTGTTGCACATGCATTGACTTTAGATGTTGCTGAATAGCTACTAGCCACCGGAAAGTTCCCACCCCACTTTAACTTTTGTGCAAAGTTGTCCATGCTTCCCTGATTTCCGCTGCCAATGGCGGCGGTACAATTGTTACCATCGCTGCTGGTGCCGATGATAGATGTGAGAGCAGCTGCTAAGGCGGATTGGAAGCTTGGATCCGCCGTGATTGCCTTTGTTGCAGCAGTTATAGTGTCCGATAACGACTGTTGTAGAGGTCGAGTTGGATGGCTTTTTTGGATATAGGACTGATAAACACTGTTATTATCTGCCACTATTCTTTCAAGGTTCAACGTCCTAAATGGGTTTCTTTGGTAAGGTTGAGAACCACAATTGTAGCCAAAGAACATGTTGCTCAAAGGCATTGTTGCATTGGGTTCAGAAGAACTGAAGTTGAGACTTGTGGAAGAAAATTGTGATAGTGGAGAGTAAGTTGAAGAAAACCTAGTGAAAGGAGACGAAGACGATGGGGTTGAGGTTAAGTCAAGAGTGATCGTTTGGTGGGAAGAAGAAGAAGAGAGGGAAGGGTTGCTCTGTATGTAGAAAGGCTTCAGCTTTGAATTATCGGATAGATAGAATTTTAGTCCATGAAGATCAACAAAGTTTTTGGTGTTGATGCTGGTTGATGACAATGAGTTGGGTCCAGAGGAAGATGATGAGCCAGATAAAAGCATGGAAGCCGCTGCAGAGGTTGTGGAAGCCATAGCTGTAGCTGAAACTGGAAGTGGATGGTTGTGTGTTCCTTCGTAGGTAGTGATTAAGATGGACATATCCTCAGCACATCTTTGCACCTGATTAGATTTCCCAAAGAAAGAAGTTGTAAAAACGCAATAAATGGCATTAGAAGAACCATGAAGGTACATAGTAGCATTTAAAAGAATGAATGGTGATTGTCAGTACCTGTTTCCTCACTGGACATGTTGGTCCTACAGTACAACGATAGTAAGCTCGAGGGCATGGGTTTCCTTTCGCAATCTTCTGACCATATTTCCTCCATTGGCAGCCATCATTCATCTGTTTACATTATCAAGAAAAAAGGACGTCACGTGATAACAAAGTTGTATATTCTTATCACTGAATAGACTAGTATAAGAAAATACTAACAGTTGGAGTATCGCATCTAGCTTTCAAAGACACTCTGACTTTCTTGACAGGGCTTTGTTGAAGGACTTCATCGTCTCCACTTCGAGCTGTCTTTGGAGCCTTGTTCGGCATTCGGGTCTCCTCAGACTCTTCGTTAGGTTCTTCAAAGCTGTTCACCGGACTTGGCTTTTCATCACTAATTGTATCTGATTTTGAGAATTCAAATTTGCAGTCTAGTCCAAGAGACAGGCCTTTTTTGGTAACTTGATCATCATGTTTCCGTCTGCTAGAAGGTTTAGCATTATTCTTGGTATCACTTGGAAAACCTAAGGTGAGTGAAACAAGCTCAGTCTCTTGATCAGTTGCTTGATGATTATTTTTTGTTTCAGTGGAGTTGTTGGCTTCTTCTTGCTGAACAATATCATAGAATTGCATTTGCAGAGTTTGGTAGTCCTTCATTATTTGGTTTAAATGAGTTTTTAGTCTTTGGTTTTCTTCTCTCACCTCACCCATTTCAGCTCTAGCACATTCAAGCTTTATGTCCTGCATTGCATATCATCAAGAAAAAAAAAGTCATTTATTTTACTCATTAATTATTCAACAAAAGACAATGTTCATACCTACAATATTTCATTATTAATTCAGCAAAATAAAGTTTGGGTAAAATTTTATTCTTGTACAATGTCTCATTACCTAACTTCATCACTTGCTAGTTTCTCTAAACAATTTATTTTAAAAACAACTAAATTTTAAGAAGATTCACACTTGTTGATATTATTAATGGCATTATCATTCATTTATAGCATTAAACAAACTCAATATAATTAAATTATTCATAAAATTATCATTTATACTAAACATTTAATTTAGATAATATTTATCAACATTTTTCTTAGAATATAATTTGATATGAAAATAGTTTTATTTATTTGAGGTGAGAAAAAGAGACAAAAGGAAAATATTAACCAAAGAATAATAACGAAATAATTAGCATAAATTTTAAAAAGCCTTAAGCCTATGATTTTTTTAACTTTTAATTATCAGAATCTAACTTGTCATTTAAAAAATATCAATGAAGATAATTTAATATGAAATACAAACTATATTATAAGAGTACAAAAGCTCCATTCATGATTATGCTAGTAAATCCAAATTTTATATTATATAGTAAAGACTAATTAGGTATTTTATAAAAATAAGATTCTTTTATTAGTATTGATCAACAATTGCTATCAAATGATAATCATTAAAATATCTATATAATAGAAAATAATGAAGAAAACCTTAAAATCCTCTATTTAACTTCTATTAAAATACTTTTAGTAGAATCTTCTAATATTTTTTAATTTAATTACTCTGATGTACAATCCTTCCAAAAATGTTGGATAATGTATTAGGTATAATCTGATGTATATATGTACAGTCTTTTCATCGAGATGTGTGGAGCAAACGTGCTTAAGTGGAACAAGTCTTGTATAGTGTAAGACATTGAATCAGTTCGAATATATAAACCATTCAAGATAACAGTCAAGAAAATCAACAGGGACATGCTGTTTTTCATTTTTCTTCATTTGGATCGATCTCAATTCCTACATGCTTCTGACATGTATTAAAACAAAGGAAACGCTTCTAACCTGTTCCTTCTGGCTTGAAGAAGGTTCGTTTGAATCAGTTCCCATACTCGCTCTATCCTCCGGATCAGGTTTAGCAGCTAACTGTTCAGGGATCAGAATAATATTGTTATTAGAGGGCTCAAGAAAAAGATAACAAACCCATAAAGGAAGGAGCTACTTAAGTTTTTCCAGGTAATTAGGGCCTGTCACAAGATGTAAGGAAAAAAGTCAAGGGCCAGTGAGTTCAAAACAAAAAATGAAAGAACTCAAGCAATAGCTTTGTATATATAACGTCGCGAGGCAAGTTCAGCGTCTTAAAAGTCATAGTTTCTCTGTGATCACGGTCAAGAATATCATACAAATCAAAATTTTGGACGAGACAAAAACTTGAACTGTAATACATTTAAGTCAATTAAAACGACTTTGGGACCACCAAAATTGCCAATTTCATGACTATTAAAGTTGTCTGGGTCTTTTCTTTGCCTTCCAGATCCAACCTGTCACTCTTTTGGATTACTCAAAATATCTGCAGTTATTCATGGTGATTAATTAGAAGTGTCTCAAAAATCATATAGGTCAATGTTTAGATGTCATCTTTTGTCAATTATACAATCCGCTTACTTTTCTTGAAAACGAAATTGGCCTCAGTTTCTACGTAGTACACATCATGCAGGAACATCACAAATCGAGATTACTTCTGTCTCATGGCGCTTCTTAATCCTATCAAGCGTTCAATATCTTAAAGTATGCTTTTTTCTGTCAGGATTTTACCTGTTTTGTTATGTTCTTGTTCCCGTCTTCTGGAGAAGAGGATTTCAGATTGCTTCCAACCTGAGTTATACATAAAAAAAAAGGAGTAATTCATGATCGATCTTCACTGAAAAAGCGATATATATTCTCAGTAAAATTTATCATAGCATACAGAAAGCTGAAACTTAAGAAATTCCGAAAAAGGGGCAAAGGAGACAACAACAAGCTTTCTTGTTGCTTTTAATCTATGAAGTGGGCAAAAATCTGAAACATTCTGTTATGCATGCGCGTGTATCTTAATTCAAAAACTAAACTGATATAAGCTGATAAAATACTTCGCAGGAGATGCTATAATCAGCTTAACTTCGTCCGAGAAAAACCAATAAATTATAATGGTAGGAGAGTATATTACATGCATTTTTATTTCACTAACATGTAATAATCCTTTAGACTTCCTAGAAATCCAAAAGTACCCTTCCTGGACAAGAAACCATTGTTCAACTATGCTGAGTTCCCGAGGAAGAAGGAGAAAATAGAGAAAGGAGAAGATAAAGGGTTACAAAATAACCTTATTTGCAACTGTGTCTTCTCTGCAACCGCCTTCCTGACCACCATAAGAATCAGCTCCTTTGTCTTCCTTGGAAACTTCTTTAGGACTGGATCTTCCCTCCATATGACCTCTTTTGATGAATTGGTCTCCTATTCTCTTATTTTTCTTGTTTTACCATCTCAAAGAGAACCTTGATGCACTTGTATATATAGAGAGAGCATCCAGTATTTGACCTGTTAAAGTGAAATTCAAACCCCGCATGGGCTTACCTATGATGGACATAAGCACCAAACAAAAATGTCAACGCTCAAATCCAATTGCAGTAAAGAAACATCTCTACAACTAATATTTTATGCATACTTTTAGTCATAAACTAAGAACTAGAAGAATTCAACTAAGACCATTATTAAGACAAGTTGTACATAAAAGAAAAAAGGAGGGGTTGAAGCTAATCGAGATTCAAGGGTCCTACTCATCTTTGAAGTTTCTTAATTACAAAGTCAGGTTCATTACATGGTCAATCTTTTGGCTCTTTTATCCGTTTGTAAGACTGAGGTGCTTTTTAATTTTTTCTTCTTCAAGCTGATTAGGAGTAGGGTTTTATAGTGATTACCGTTTGGGTCGTTGCTATTGGGAAATATATGTTTTAGACATTTAACATAAAGTTATTATTTATTTTTATTTTTATTTTTAATCACTCTATATTATTATGACTAATGTTTTAGACATTTATCTTAAACTTATTATCTATTTTAATTTTTAAGTTTTTAATCATTCTATATTATTATGACTTTTACTAATATTCTTAGCAAAATTCTAGTCGACGTTAACATAATTTTTATTAGACATATAACTAAAATAATGTGAATATTTAAATTTAAATATTAAATAAAAGTTTTATTAACAAAAGTCTAAAATGTAGCGATTATCAAAATTTGAATATTGACTTATATGATTTAATAATTATACAATATTTGAACGCCGTTGAATTTCATTAGTTAATTTCAATTAGTGGATAGCTAAGGAATATGTTTGAAGCTTTTGGAAGCTGCACATGCCAAGATGATGATCAATTTCTTGATTATATATATTAGTGAAGATCCATTTGACTCTCCCCCTTCAAGTTTATGTTCAATTTTTATGTTCTAATGAGCAAAATTCTAATAAAATTTCTTTTTTCTTTTGAAATTCCTGGTTAGATAGGCTTGGAAATTCCGAGAAAAAGATACAACAGACTGCAAAGTTTCCTAATACAATTGATGATACAGACAACATATTAAAGGCAATGATACGGAGATCGTAAGTAGAAAAAAGACTTGGATGGTCAATGTATGTGCGATTTGTTTGCACTCTAATAGCAAATCTAGCTAGATTTTGAAATTAATGTCAGCCATATTTTGTACTTAGCAAGTATATATAGTTAATTATGATTATGGAAACTTTTGATTAGGAGAAATTTCTGTGTAAAGTGTAAACTGCAAATGCAAAAGAAGGAATTTGAGAGGAGATTTATGTAAAGAAGAATTTTGCAATCTTTGACAAAGATGTATAAAAATTTATTAACTTTGCAAATTGCTTTTCAAAAGAGTTTTCGGTTCTTGTAAAATAGCCTTTCTCTTTATTTTGTTCCCGAAAGGACAATTTTTTTATAATTTATATGTTCTATAATTTTTTTTAAAAAAATTGTCTTTCATTTCCTTCCTTTTTTTCTTTATATTATGTATTTATACCTGACTTATTAGTTTCTTCAAATAAAAAATCAAATATAAATTTTAATGATATCCGATTATGAAGAAAAGTTTGAAATTTTCCCTAATGATGAATTTGAAAAAGAAGCTCTACAATTAGGCAAAAAAAAACTATTACTTATTAGACAAATACATGTCTCTTAAGTAGATTAATCTAATCCAAATTAGCTTAATAAGTAACAATTTTATAAAAATAAATAAAGAAGTAAAGGTGCACAGGACTCATCGGAACTAATATTGCATTGGTTAATAGATATGAACGTTAATGATTAGTTTAGTTTTAATTTTATTTAATGATTGATGTATGATTTGAATATATAGACCTTATGTATGACTTTAACATGAATTGAATTTGAGTTGAACTTATCAATTAGTTTAATACTTCATATGTAATAAAAATGTGAATAAAAAGAGCATAAATAAATTCACTTGCCAACTTTACCTAAATAAAAGGTCGAAGTTAAGAGAACAAACCTTTTATGCTACATAAAATTCTAAGAAGTATATTTTTAATTTATTTTTACATGATCTATTAAGTGCTTTGTGAGTAGAAACTTGTTACTTAACTATGTTCACTTTATAAAAAAGGTTAAAGCCTTTGAATAGAGTTGATTCTTGAAGGATTGTTGAATTAGGTTGAACTAAATTATTAGTATAAGTATTTAGAGATTTAGATAGTTGATGAATAATGTAGTTAGGCACTTAGATGAATTCGTTAAAATTTTCTGACTTGATTGGGTTGATATTTATTGAGATTAGTTTGCTTGAGTACAAGCAAAATTCTAATTGTGGGAAGATTTGATATGAATGAAAAATACACATATTATCTTAGTATTTTACTATATTTTCTGCCAAATTACCTTAGTTTTGATTGGTTTTATGTCTCTGTTTAGGTATTTATGGAAGAAGTTGCTTGATGAATGACATAGCTAAGACTGAAAGAGATTGTAAGGTAAAATATGAAGAAAATACCACTCTTTGACTAAGCATAGTCTGGCGCACAATCATGCGCTACATATCTTTTTTGGATACGAAATACTTAGATATACAATCTAACACGCGAGCTAAAGGAAGGACATGTGGTGAAAGGAAGAGTTACAAAAGGTTATATATAGATTAAAACACAGTTATACCTTATCTTGAATCCAATTTTAAGAAAGTTACATGACCTAAGAAATGGAATTATATGAACCCGTATCTCTCTTTAGAATTTAGACAAAAAGCTGTACAACTTAGAATATGGTCATGCCCTAGGTCGAAGGCATGACCTAATTGATAAAAATAAGTAGAAATTAGGGTTTTGATTTTTTTTTTACTTTTCTTTCATTTTAGACTTTATTTTTAGCTATAGTTAGTAGCTACATATCAAAGGAGAGTCTAGGAAAATATTTTAATGTTGTTTTCAATAGATAGAGAGACCTGGAGTCATTCCGAAAAAGTGATCACGGATATATAGAATATAGAAAGAACGAAACAACAAAATATTTTTGAATTAGGCAATAAGTAAAGAGGCCTTTCTAGCAAATCTCACAACAAGAATTTTCTCATCCATGAAATTAATCGAGATTGTAGCCCCATCATCAGTAGCAAATGGAGGTTGACCTCTGGACATCTCTAATTTCCTTGCATACGAGGTGAAGTAAGCAAAGTTGAATATGCCAGCTTGATAGTCATTAATTTGGTGGGAGTTCATTTCAGTCCTTGCTGGAATGTCTCAACTCGACTAATTTTTCATTGTGTGTTACAGTGTAGATAACCCCTGCTATAAGGGATGTTGTATGACTACTTTTGTCAATTCCATTTCTTAAGAAGAAATGGAATTAACTAGTAGAGTAACATTGAAGATTGTTATTATGAATTGAAAACACTCATGTTATTGCGTACTCTAGTGGTCATCGTATAAGAGCGGAAAATTTTTTTTCTTAAGTTGGTGGCAAAAAAAAGAAAAAAACAGAAGATGCGTGAGATGATGAGAGTAATTTAAGTAAGATATATATATGGTAACAAAATGGTGATGTAACAAAGATTTAATAATTTGCAATCAAATGCAGAGGCTCCAGATGTCAGAATTCAGACATCATTCTGCATAATTGTTAACATATGGCATTGCTTAATGACTTTTTCGAGACTATATATGTTTATAGGACTTTTTTCACACTATGATTTGAAAATAAAGAATCGGTCTTGACCTTGATTATGGAGAATATTATATTCTAATATTGTTTATGACTTCATCTTGAATTTGTTATTAATAGTTTTATTTATTCCTTTTTATAATTATATCATCTATAATCGTAGGTAGCTTTATGAATAAAGTCCTGCCTATAGTTCGTTCCAAATTATCTAAAGAGATGATTAGATAATCAATTATCTTAAAACGTTATAATTGTTCAAATATTTTATTTATAATAGTATTATCCAAACCAGTTTTCAATAATTATTCTAACCACTGATCGAGTTATATGTTAAATTTATATAATATAACGGAGCATTTGTTTTAATATGCATGCAATTCAGCTAATCCACTCTTTGAAATAACCATGGACTCTACATGAGATATTTTTAATGACAGTTCAAGCAAAAAAGATGATTATTATTCTACTTATGGATTCATTTTTAAGAAATATTCAGGATTTAAACACTTGTATTCATTTTGATTATAAACTAGTTATTGAAAAAAAATGTTATATAAATTTTTTAATTAATTATAAAATTGTAAGAACACCCATAGCTAGATTTAAATTAAATAAGTTCCTTAAACTATAGTAAATCACATGCACCCTTGGAACAATTGACACTATAGAATGACATCAGTTTAAAATAAAATGAGTAAGGATCAGAATTTTATTCCAACATTTCACAGTGAAGGAACATTTATAGCAAAGAATAGTTAACGTACTGTAAAAATAGAAATTAGGAAAAGGAGTGTCAGGTCTCTATTACATTTCTTAATTTTTTATTCTTTGGTTGTTAGTAATAGATAAGATAAAAATTAATATATCTTGAATGAATTTTTATTTCCAATACAAGTATAGCCTGTAATCAAATATTAAGAATAACAAATAAACGTAAGTAACTGAAACGTTCTTTTTTTGCTCTTTTTCTATGCGTTTCATCTTAACTAAAACTCTCTATTTACTTCCTATGTTTTTTTTATTCGTATAAGAAAAATCATACATAATTATTAAAAATTAAAAATTTATTGAATCATTACAAATAATTTTAATTAGTTTCATTAAAAATTTTAATTAATTAATAATAATATAAAATATTTTAATTATTTATTTACAAAATCAATCATGTAATAATTAGATATAAGTAAAAATTGTTAGTACTATTCTTAATATTTAATACCAAACACTGGTATAAATACTAACTTCTATAATCTCATTTTTAATGCTTACATATCAAATACACAGAATCAATAATTTTATTCCTATTTCAATTTTCAATTTTCACTTTTCTTTCCCATTCTTATTGTTTTATTATGATTCCTTAAATGAGACCTAAGTGTCTACACAACTTGGTAATGAAAATTGATATTTTGACCTACGGTTTTATTTTGTATTATCATAGTAAAGGAGCTTTCCACCATCTTCTGCGATCTAAGATATCATTCAGACATCCATTTAACTTATGGTTTTATTTAATGTACATATGCATTAAATATACATACATATATGTAGATATCGTGCTACTTGCCTAAAGGAAACATGATATCTTTATTTGATAATTGGACTATATATTTAAACATTTGTTTTGAAATTCCCTTACGCTTTATATTTTTCTCATGCTGGCTGGTCATCCATATTTTATTAATTTATTTTGGTGAACGAACTGATAATATTCTTTGAAACAAAGAATGATTTGGTTGCACCAAAAAAAAGACCAAGATTTATAACTTATAAGACACGTATAATCCCGCAATAGGATAATTAATCAAGTTTTTAATTATCATCACCTACCGCTATTGTATTGCTTCCCTTAAATTAAATTGACTAATAACAATTATTATGTGGATGTAATCATTTTTATTTATTCTTTCAAGTTACAATTTAGTTTGTTCCGTTATGTGATCTAAGGGAATTCATTTTGCCATACAAGTTACGTTAAGGTTTCTCCTTGCAGAAGACGACGTATACTGTATTCAGGAAAATGGAAAAATACTCGAATTTATAAAATAATTAAGAAAAAGCTAACCTAATTGACCAAAACAAGGAAAAAGAAGAAGGCTACCCAACACCATCAAACTACAGCTTTCTTATTCATTACACAACATTAGTTAATCACTGTTGTGGCCTCTTCGTGCGTAAGAACCAGACGAATTCTCTTTTTATATAATATGACGCAGAGGTTTTTCACATCTATTCATCTTATTTTCTGGTTGGAATACGTATCTTCTTTAGATATTGCAATGTTATAGATATTGCAATGTTATATGACTATGGTTATGGAAATCATATATATGTAACATTGTAAATGTAAATATGTAGCTAACTACATTTGCACACATGGAAGTTTAAATTGATAGTGTAAATTTGTATATGGTCCATCTTTCTTCATTCACATTTTCTCGATATTTTATTTTTTTGCAGTGTTAGATTTAAGGTTACCACTTGCATTTCTATATTATGATTAAGAGTTTAATTCTGCATAAGTAATGCATATTTAGCAATTCCTTTCTACAGTAATTAAGTTCGGTCCTTTCATTTGGGCGTGTATGTTTTCTAAACAATCTGAAGTTCTGAACTAGTTTCTTCAGTGTTTGTGATCACATATCTAATCATCACTCTTGTCCTTGTACAATGATTAATCACATAATTATCTTTGGAAACTAATTAGTGACTTGGTGAGGTCAAGAAGCTCGCACTAATGTAGTGGTTAGCGATACAGTCATGGGTTGGCAATAGAAAAGGTAGAAAATTCCCAACCTTCTCAGTGTTGATGCAATATCCTTGTTGGAATAACTGTGACTGCAAGAAATTCTAATTCTGTCTCACTTATGTCATTGTGCCTGTGGATCTTTTCTTGGTGTCTATATTAACTACCCACTCGTAAATTTATTATTTTACTGCTCTGGCGTGCCTACAATATCGGATTTCTTTTTAAACTTAGAAAATGACGTTGACCTAGATCAACTTGCAAATAGTATGCTGGTTGCTACATTCACAGGCTATATACCTACGGAATAGGCATAGCTCAGCACGGTTAAAAAGAAAAGAATTGAAAGGGATACCTTACGAGCTTGCAGCTACGATCACACAATGCTTGACTAAAGATATATAATGTTGCCATGTTGGACATAATTGACTCGATCAAGAATATCATGTCCAACTCAATTCTTTGTTTTTGTCAATAAGAGTATAATGTAATATGGTTTTGGTAATAAAGCCACATTATCTGAATAAGCAATTGTCTTTATTAGTTACATCATTATATCATATTAAATACTTATATATTTTTGCACGCATACTAAAGAGGAAAATCTTAGAGTTAGTCATTATATTAACAGAAGTAAAGTTTGGGAAGAATTTCAAAAGTCCCGGAAAGCTTCTAGTTGTTTGTTTTTATTTTTATTTTTATTTTTGTGTTTTTCCTTTCAAAATAATAAAAAAAAAATTGTTTGCTTAAAATTTTCGGTTTCTTCAAATTTTTTAAAATTATAAAAATTATTAAAAGAGATTTTTATTTTTTAGTTGTGTTTTCTTTCGCAATTTGATTTACTATTAATTAAATATATATTATTTAATTATTTAATATATTAATTTTAAATATGAATTATGAATACTTTAATTTAATACTATATATTTAATTAATTATGATTTAAAGTTATGAATAATTTAATTTTACTTAATAATTTAATTTTTTAAATTAAATTAAATTAAATAATTATTAATAAATATAATTAAATTTAAAATACCTTCAAAATATATAAGTTTAAAATAAAATTTGATGTAATAATTAAAATATATTTAAAATAAATATTAATTTATAAAAAGTTAAAATTTAAATTATTTATTTTAATACAATAAAATAATTTATTAATAAATATTATATAAGAGATTAAAATAAATTTATTTAATTAAAATAATTAATATTTAATTTTTATCTAATATGTAATTATTATCAATGATAAAAATATAACTATATTGACATTAACAACTAAACACAATTTTTTTTATTTCAAAGAAAAACTGAAAGTCTCAAAGGATGTAGTTTCGCAAAAATTATGTTATATCTTAGTTGTTTTGAATTGTTTTTGTTAGTTGTTTGATACAAAGCAATTGTGTTAGCAACTGTTAATTTTTCCAGAAAAACGTAAAGAGAAAAATTAAAAAAGCAATAAACAAATTGACAATTAAGATTTATTAATGCAGTTCGTCAAACCTTGCTTATATCTACGAGGCCCTCACCCCAACCTAATCACTTTCATCGAAGAACAGCAATTTTACACAAAGCTTTACTGAGCCGACATCACTTACCCATTGATACTATCCTCTCATTCTCACGCCCCATAAAAGTATTTCACTTCCAATAACACGAACACTTCGTGCTAACCTCAATAGAGATTGAGAATAAAAATGATAATAAAACAACTCAATTGATTTAATCTAAAGTGACATAAACAAAGAAAACATTTAAGATAAAAACATTCCCCTAAATTTGTAGCTTCATCAATTCAAAACCATGGGAAGTTGTCTAACAAGAATTCTACTATGAACGTTCAAAATAATCACTGAAGCATCCTATGCACAACAGCCACAAAACTCATCAAACGAACAAGTGTTTCATCACCGAAACCTCAAAAAAATACAATTGCAACTACACTTATATGTTTGACATTTCTTACTTAAAAACAATAACTGGATAGTCCAAAAATTCATGCACACAGTGGTAAAAAACGCAGCTACCAAATAGGTTGTCAAAGATAGCTCCAAAATCATCCAAAAATTCTACACTATCTTTATTAAGATATGGCGATTTTATCTGGAATAAATCCTATCTTTACTAGAATTTTATCCTTTATGCAATCTGATCTTCAAGAATCCCACAAAAGGCAGATTACTTATCATAATGATATTCCACATATATCCAACTGTGGCCAATTACAAATAATGCCCAAAATTAATTAATAAGATATCTTAACAAATATCTTAACCATCTCTCCCTTTTTGGCATTATTTGTCACATATGAGAACTCCCCCTTAAGAAGATAATTGGACACTCCTCCTTAATCGAATATCAAGTTCCAACTAACATCAAGTTCACATAAACAATTGCCAAGTTCACATAAGCTGAAAATATCCAAAAAATAGCCAAAGAGACAATAATCCCAAATAAACAATTATCCAATCATTTAAGTTGCTCCCCCTTGGGGCAAAATGATGCCAAAAAGGAAAATGCCTTTAATACTATGAATGTCAACAAATAAGGAGGCACAAAAATTTGCAAAAGGTGCTACACAAAACTAAGATGACAATTTACCTCCAGTCAAAACACTGGCTAACATATCATTACTTAAATCAAAGCCATCCATATACTGCTGATTAAATTCATAAAACCCAAAAATGCATTCAATGAATTAGAATAACTCCCCCTCATATAAACCATATAAAAGCATAAAGTTATATCATCCGACACTCCCTCATCCAAATCATAATAAAATTCTCACACCAACTCAGCACCAAATTATTTTGGCAATAAATAAGCATATAATAAATTTCTCTCAGTTAATAAAACATCCAAATTAACTTGTTTATACTCAGCTAAATTTATAGGATAATCAAGAACAAACTCGTTTGAAGCAATAATATCCCATCAATAAATACAGCCCTCACTGGGGCCACAATTTCATCTCCAGTGTCAATGAAGAAATCTGCAAAAGAAACCTTTACAACTCTAAATAAAACATCTCTCTTCTGAAGATGTTTACAAGCATTAATGAAATCTGAATGAGAATAAAATTCCAAAAGGCAAATCCACGATTCATTCCTTCGTTGTTATTGTCTTCTACCAATGTGATATCCTCAATATTCACAACTCTATAATGTTTTAGTCTCTCTTTGAGCAGGGTAGAGGAGGAGGAATAAACCTTGCTTCTCGCATTGTTGAACAACCTGATGACGATGACACCAAAACAGTAAAAACAGATGACAAAGCCTCAGTTAAAATCACACACCACTTGGAAGTATCACTGACAACAGAATCAATGGCTTTCTACATAAGGCTGGATAGTATGTCTCCATGCCCACCAGATGTGATAGCAGCCAATATAGTAGGTTACTGGGAACGATCTTGAGTAAGACTAGCCAATGCTAGCAAGCACATAATTCTAATTTTCTTAAAGACAATATTTACATAGCTCAGTAAGGAAACTAATTCATTCACGAATTTAGGCTCAGAATTAAAGAAAGAAACTAAGTCATCAACATCACTTCTTGCCCAAACAAGAACTATAAAGACATATAGACAAATGCATGTAGATGGTTGTCGAGAAGCCAACGAACTAAATGCCCAAGCAAATCACAGTGAAAGCATATTGCCCAAACTCATACAAGCCACGATATAAAGAGAAACCAAGATAAAACTTGAAAAATCTGAATCTTCCTACAAATCTCTAACCAAGCATCAACATTTTCTCGACATAACTCCGTAAATCAAAATTCAAAATCAGAACTCTCAATTCATCAAACAGAGCCTCATTTTCACATCTAATATAATATTTAACAAGTAAAGAAAAAGTCAAACACACACTAATCACCTGAACCTTAGAAAACTCACAAATCAAAAACTTAAAAAGTCTAGATGTTATCACCTTCGAACCCTCTTTTTTTTAATAGACACCATCAATATACTTTAAAAATGTAAAGCATGTAGTCCTTATGCTACTCGAAGAAATTCAAACCTAGCCTTATTCCTCATCACATCATCTCTATCATCAGATGTTTAGTTGGTTTCTCCCTCAGAAGCAACCAACTGGTCCTCTATCTAGTTGATTTCTTTTCCAGTAGTAACTAACAGTGGATCTGGACAATTTTTTGTATTAGCTCCTTTGCATGTCTGTTCTGATATGTAAGGCTAATTTTTTCTAACCCAGGTTTGCTTTGGTAACGTTTGTTGTTGCTGAAAATTTTTCAAAGAGTGTCTGGATTTTTTGTTTTGAGCCATCTGAAATAGCATTTGTAGCAGTTTGTAGCAATTCGGCCTTATATGACCGTTTGCACCATAAAAGTGACATGTAGGCATAAACTTTCGGTTCCTCTTTGAAGTTTCTGTTTTAAAAAATCTAGCTTCACCATTTTACTCATTATCTAACTTAAAACATTCACCTTTATAACCAATACCTTAAAAGTCTCCCTTTTTTTAACCAAATTTCAGCAATTGTTCTAGATTTTTGGTATCACCATTCAACATTCTTATTCCTTTTTTGGTATTGACCAGCTTTAGCTTTGTTTCATCAAATTCATCTATTGTTGAAAACAACTTCCATCTCTAAATTATGAATGACATCCTTCATGGCTGAAATTTTCCTTTTTAGCTTCTCATTTAACTTATACGTTTTCACCCACTTGGCAAACATTAATTCATAGACCTTGTAGATGTCTTCGTTTTTTTAACTCTGAGTCACTGTTATCACTATCACAATTCAAATTTGGGTTTAGAATTGAAACATTTGTATTTTCGTTCTAAGCTTTTTCATCAGTTGCTATTAAGGAAGCAACTGAACTTTTGATACTTAAAGCAACCAACGCAGCATTATTACTCACAATTTCTTCTTCTTCGTTGTACTCACTTTTAGATTTGTTTAAGTGCTGGTGTAAGACTTCCCTTTTTTCTTCTTAAGAGTATTAGTACATTCTGCTTGTACATGTCCAAAACCTTGGCATTTATGACATTGAATCTTCTTTACCTTTCTTTCACCCTTTTGAGTTTTTGCTTACTGTTTGAAATTATTGTTCGATAAACTCCCACTATTTCATCTAAACCCAGGTCGATCTTTCTTCACCTTGTTAAACGACTTGCTGAAATTTCTTATCAATAACTCTATATCTTCATTTTCATCGGATTCTCTCTTAAATCATTCACGACTTTACTAACCTAGGCTTGCAATGTCAATCCTTTGTTCTTCTCACATTTATCTATCAACAAATTCATCTCAAAGTTTGTAAAACCCCAATTACCTTATCCAAAGATAATTCATTGATATCATAGGTCTTTTCTATGGCTGCAATTTTTGGTATGAATCTAGCAAATAGTGATCTCAAATACTACAAGAAAATTACTGATTGCCGATAGATTATCACCAATGGAAATAATAACATAGAAAATTAGCGGCAGAAAATCAATTTTTGTCAGTAAAATTGTCATAAGAAATGGTAATTTGTGATGGACAAATATCCGTTGGTAAAATTGGAGGGAAATTATCCCAACAATTTTTGCGATGGAATATAGCGACGGAATAGGAATCACCGTCAGTAAAAGAGTTGCGAATGATAGGCAGTAAAATAAGTGTCATTGTTTAAGGACAGAAATGTATTCCGTTGGTAAAATTGAAACTTAAATGTCGTTGTTTGCTTCGACTTTAACGTTTTTAATAAAACGTAAATAGTGTCATTTGGCGATAAAGTTTATTCGGATAAATTAAGGACAACATTTACTTACGGATTAATTTTTCATTGTTAAATTCAAACGATGTCAGTAGTGTTCTTAAATTTATTGTAAAATGACGTCATTTGATAATTATAAAAACCTAACACCCAAAGCCCTTATCCTCTTCTCTGGGTTTTTGTTTCTTTTGTTTTCTCCTCCACGATTAAAGTTAGGTTCTTTCATTTTTCGGTGGCTTTTAGTGGCCTTATATCTATTGTTTTTGTCCTTGTTGTCTTCCTATTCGGTGGCTTTCATTGTCTTCTTCCACCGCCTCGCATCTTCGTCATTTTTGTTTAATCATCAGTTGAGGTAAATGGTCCATCTAATTTTATGGTGACATTGTTGTATTGGGTTTTGTGTACTACTTTAATTGTATGGGTTTTTGTTTCTTTTTTGTGTCATTATACAGTTAGGATGGTGATTTGTGTTTTGTGTTTTTTACCGATGACATTGTGATGGTGATTTCGTTTAATCATCTTCGTTTGTTTGTGAATGAGATTGAATTTGAGAGATTTATGAAAATGGAATTTCGGAGCTCAGGTTTATGTTTTTGATTTGGAGGTGAAATATAAGCTGGGGTTTGAATTATTAATTTGGATACTTTTATTAATTTGGATCCACCATTATGAAAAGATAGATATTGCTGATTCTTTTGAGTGATTTTATTTTTTATGAATGTTGATCTTAACTTCATATTTGGACGCTAGAGTTGAATATGAA
Organism: Erythroxylum alaternifolium; assembly: GCA_027478495.1. Taxonomy (NCBI): domain Eukaryota; kingdom Viridiplantae; phylum Streptophyta; class Magnoliopsida; order Malpighiales; family Erythroxylaceae; genus Erythroxylum; species Erythroxylum alaternifolium. The sequence continues at coordinate 40,817,414 of JANIIA010000008.1, forward strand.
TGTGTTTACCATAAAGGTGCCAAGTTCCTTCATATAAAACCTTATGGGTAACTTCTCTAGACGTGAAGTTAAATGAGAATAGGTTGTTTTTGGAAAATAATCTTTTTCAATCCCATTTGTTTCCACTTATTCTAAGCCTAAGCACAAATAATTAGGAAACTAAGCCTCTTTCCCAAAACTACTAGACTGTGCTAACATAAAGGAGTTAATTACTAAGTAAGCAATATCCTGGGGATCTTAATTATGTTGGGTTAGCCATGGTTGCATGCATCACATGCATGCGGATGCAGTGGAAGTGTCAGAATCAAGATTCTGACACTATGACAACCCCAAATCTACAAGATCAAACATGCATGCATAGATATGTATAAAAGAACATGAAATGTAAACCTTTTACCTTATGTATCTCCTCCTTTCTTGATTCTTCTCCTTGTTTGGGTTGTTGCAAACACCAAAACCTTTCTTAATCACCCAAGAACACACAAAGAAGG